>OX578276.1:98093449-98588449 GCA_951217055.1 Gerris lacustris | reverse complement strand
ATATATATATTATATATATATATATATATATATATATATATATATGTATATATATACAGGGTGGAGCGCGGCAGACGTATGAATTTGAAGAGGGGATTGCTCCCACCCTATTGGTCCTAGACGTTTGAGAGTAGGGTCGTTTGAAAGAGGGGAACGGGAAGTTTATGTTCCACGTTTCAGCAGGTCGGGGCCACAGCCCACACAGCAAGGGTTTGCGTAAACATTTTGCAAGACAGATTTCACGGGGGTCTCATCTCCTTAAGAGGCGATTTAAACTGGCCAGCAAGATCGCCTGATTTGGCTCCTTGTGATTTTTTTTCTGTGGGGATACCTTAAATCCTTGGTGTACAGCGATCGTCCCAGAACCCTGGAAGCCCTCAAGAACAACATTGCGATCCAAAATTGCCAAAATTTCTGTGGAAATGTTCGAAAGAGTGCACAAAAACTTCAAAAAAAGGCTTAATCAGTATTTGGAATGTAGGGGAACCACTTATCCGATACTTTGTTCAAATCTAGGTAAATTTAAATTTCCCATATTATTAAATCAGGAAAAAATTTAAAAAAAAATTATTTTGTAACATTCTGTGTTTTATTACATTTTCCCTGTATAAGAAGAAGTAACTCCTACAACTCAACTCGGGGGACGGTCAGGTATTAGGAAAAAAACAACTATAATTTCATGAGCCGACGTTTTGACAACTCAAAGATGTTGTCATCATCAGGGCAACTGTAACATACATAAACAGTGAATTTATTAAAAGAAGGCGGCAAGGCTAGAGAACAAAAGAGTAAAATGATAGAAGATCAAAATTACCCGATAGAAAGCAAAAAGAAATAAAGGTAACAGAGTATTTAAAAAAGCTTACATGAGAAATAGAAAAGTGATCACAATAAGTTAAAAAAGGAGAGCATAAGTGAAAAAAGAATTAAAAAACTGAGAAATTTAAATAACTTGAAAACAGGAACTTCCTCCAGACATAAACGTCGGCTCATGAAATTATAGTTGTTATTTCTTAATACCTGACCGTCCCCCGAGTTGAGTTGTAGGAGTTACTTCTTCTTATATATATTCTTCGGTCGAGTTGAGTCGCCTGGCGAATTCCTCTCTCTCTCTCTATATATATATATATATATATATATATATATATATATATATATATATATATATATATATATATATATATAAAATCCGTTCGTGTTTACATGTCACAGTGTTCAGATCAGGATCTTGGTTTTTTTTTTTGTTTTGCTGTGTTGTTGTGAAGGATAGAAACATATTTGCCTTTTTTTATTTTAGTTTAGTTTTATGGACAGAGTGATATAGTTACTTTTTTTAAGGACAATCGTATACAATTTTTATTAATAATTTTCCAGTAACAATAAGAAATCATATGGTGCTCTCTTTCAATCTCAAATTTTGACTTAGTGCATCACCTCTAAACCCGATCTATTGAGGAATGTCAAAGGTAGGACATTTAACTATTGTAATACATAGTATAGTGCTTGAAGGGTTAGAAAAAATATAATTTTACTTAATTTATAAATAGTTAAACAGGTCATAACCTCATTGTTATTAAAATCTCGCCGTAAAAATCTGAAGGGGTTGAAGAAATTCCTGGAAGAGTGTGGTCGCACTGTAGCACAGTTGGCTAAGGCGCTGCGTATAAACGGGTATCTAACATCGGTACCAACTTCAATTCCTACTGCCGGAAGATTGATTTTATTTGTAATTATCATCTCTTTAAGATAACATACTGCCTTATTTTTTTTTTTGTTTTTGTCTTACATTTAATTATACTTATAATATTTTATTGAACGCCAAGAAAAAGGAACAAAATAATTAAATAAATAGGTAATTATTATTTGATTTGCTTGAATACATAAGTTTAAAATTAGTTCACAGTTTATTAATACATAAATAGTAAACCTTAAGTATAAATATTATTGTTTTAATATAAACGCAACAACTATGGATGAAGAGAAGTTAGTACAATTGTTATCTAATTTTAGAGACGAAATAAAAAAAGATATACAGTTATCTAAAGAAGAAATAAACAAAACACTGGAGGAAATAAAAGAAAAGCACATAGTAATTAATGAGAAAATTAAAATACAGGATAAGAAACTAGAACTACTAGAAAAAGAAATTAGAAGAAAAAATGTTATAATTTATGGGATAGAAGAAAACAAACCGGAGAACACACGTGATCTGGAAGAACTTGTTCTGGACATTTTAACTAGCAAGTTAAAAATGGAAATAAATGGATATGATGTAGACTTCATTTACAGACTTGGTCATAATTCTAAAGAGAATAGACCCATCTGCCTAAAATTGCAGTCTTTTAAAAAGAAACTGGAAATCACGAGAAATAAGAAAAGTCTGAAAGGGTCAAATATCTACCTGGAAGATGATTTTTCGCCCAAAGTTAGAGAAATTAGAAAATCTCTAGTTCCTGAACTACTAGCGGCAAGAAAAGAAGGTAAAACCGGTACTGCAGTACGATAAATTAGTTATCAAAGATGAAGTAAACAGAAGAGTGGAACGTACGAAAAGACCTCTTGAGAAACCTTCTCCAAAAAACAGCCCGGAGGCAAATAAACAGATGAAAAAGAAAAAAAAAAAGCAGATCTAAATCAGACTGTCTTATTCGATTATTTTGAAGGCTCTAGTTGCAATTCAACGGGTTCTAAAGATCGTTCGGGCGGAAGTTCAATACCCTCTGATAGAAGTCAGAATCCATAGCAAACGGTAAATAATAAGGGAAATAGATCTGAAGATAAATCAAAAATGAAACAAAGAGATCACAAAGGTGAGGTTTTCACTTGTCAGAATGAAGATTCATCTATACTTTTCTGGAATTGTAGTGGCTATAGTAATTTTATCGAAGAAGCCTATAACTTAATGGGGTCTCACATAATATGCTTAAGCGAAACTTGGCTAATGACTGACATCAATAATCTACCTGCTCCGTTCCGAGAATATTCAGTAATAACCTCGAAAGCGTTAAAAGAAAAAAGTATGGGTCGTGCGAGTGGTGGTTTAGCAGTTTTAGTGTCTCCAAATTTGGACGCAGAGGTAATAGAAATGTGCGAATATTGGGTAATAGTAAAGATATCGACGGAAAACATCTCTATGATCATAATATCGGTATACTTCAAGCCATCCCTTAACTCAGATGTCATATGTGATTTGTTCCAAGAAGCTTTGGTAGAATTAATAAATAAACATCCAGATAATATAGTGATTTGTGGTGGAGACTTTAACGCGAGGGTGTCAGGCTCAAATTTTAATTTACCCTTTGAATATAATAACTTCAACCTTAGGCGTTATCGGCAAAGCTTGGATACTAAACTTGATAGACGGGGTCGCTGCTTAACTGAAGTAATGGAACTAGCTGGGTTCGTGCTATTAAATGGTCTGACTTATTCCGACTCAGTTGGAGGTTATACTTACATAAGTTCTAATGGTTGCAGTTGTGTGGACCTAGTATGGTGCAGAATGCCAGGTCTCAGTTATATCGAGGACTTAGAGATTCTTGCAGAGGCCGTCATACAATCCAATCACTTCCCTGTGAAATTATCACTCAATCTACAACTTAATCAATCTAGCTCTAGTCCATCAGAAATAGAAATAGAACAAGTTAGAAAATACATTAAGTATGTCTGGATAGATAGTGTAAGAGACTCTTATCAAACAGAAATGCTAAACTATCCCTCGGTCGCTATAGATATTAACCGTTCTACAGACTTCATATACAACAACCTAGTTGGAGCTATCAAAGATGTGTCTGATAGGCTAGATTTAAAACAATGTATTAAAAGCAGTGGGTATAAAAATTCCAGATCTCAAAAAAGTAATAAACCGTGGTTCGATAAAGATTGTTACACCCTGAAGAAAACTTTAAAACGAAACCTAAGGTTGTGCAAGAAAAATAACTTTATTGAACCGCACAAAACCAACTATGTACAAGCTTTATCAGATTATAAGAAAACAATAAGATTAAAGAAAAGATATCACAATAAAGAAGTCATAGAGAAGTTAACCGATGTCAATAACTCCAAACAATTTTGGGTTAGCATTAAGAGTTTGAATAAGAAAAAACAATATTCCACTACTAGTATACCCATCACAGACTGTGAATCCTTTTACTCTAATCTTTTAACTGCACCTATAACAAACTGCATAGAAATCCCTCATTCTTATGTCGAAGAACTAGACAGCCCTATAAACACTGAGGAAGTAACGGTAGTTCTTGCACAGTTAAAGAATAATTCAAGTCCTGGGTCTGATGGACTCAGCTATGAATTTTTTAAGCACTTACCTTATAACTGGTGGCTGTATATAACTTGTCTGTTTAACAAAATATTAGCGGGACAGGTCCCAATAGAATGGTCTAACATCACAACATTTTTGCTGTTCAAAAGAGGCGATAACCAAGATTTACACAATTATAGAGGAATCAGTCTCATTAATTGCATAACAAAAATATTTACCTCCGTAATAAATAATCGGCTTACACTATGGACCGAAGAACACAAACTAATTCCAGAAATACAAGCAGGCTTTCGGTGGGGTAAAGGTTGTCTTGACAATGTATTTATTCTGAACGCAGTCATTCAAAGCCATTTGCGTCTTCCTAAACGGAAAATATACGCTACGTTTATTGATTTTAAAAAAGCTTTCGATAGAATATCACATCAGAAACTTATAGAAAAATTAATTCATTCAGGTGTCAGCTTTAAATATATTCGCTTCATAACCAACCTTTACTCCAACGCATCAACGAAAATAAGATATAATTCCCAGTTGTCATCAGATATCAAGATTTCTCGGGGTCTTATGCAAGGATAAATTATGTCGCCAGGATTATTTAATTTATTTACTGCTGATTTGGAACCTTTTTTAAGGTCGAAGAATTGCAAAGGCGTCAGTGTAAACGGGAAAAGAGATATCATTATTCTTATGTACGCAGATGACCTCATCGTTTTTGCCGACTCCTCTGTAAACATGAACTATTCTCTAAGAAAGCTCCACGAATATTGTCTAAACAACGATTTAGAAGTTAACATTGATAATACCAAATTAATGATTATTAGTAAAGGTAAACTGGCTACCAACAGAAAACCTGTGTTTTACAACAATGCTGTGATAGAGGAAGTTAACACGTTTAATTACCTAGGTGTTTCCTTTTCAAGGAAAGGGGTTTTCGAGAGCGCACTTAAGCAGGCAGTGAGCCGCAGCCGATCGGCGGCAGGGGTGCTTAGGGACACTTTAATAAAAAACAAGAACACTTCCTTCGAAGCAGTGAAAAAAGTGTACATGTCTTGCGTCGTTTCAACTCTGACTTATGGAGCACAAATTTGGTCCCTACGGTACTTAGAGGATCTGGAAATAGCTCAAAACAGCTTCTTCAAAAACTATTTTGTTTTGAAAAGGAACACTCCTCACTACATGGTGAGAGAGGAATTCGATGTAGATCACATCTCAGTATTTGTACTCAAGTTAACTCTAAACTGGCTTAATTATTTACATCTGCAGGAAGAAGATAGTCTTCTCAGAAGTTGCTTCGACAAACTCATTCAACAGGACTCCTCACCTACAAACTCTATTAAGCGTAACTGGGTTACACAAATAAAACAAATTTTAAATCAAATTGGAGAAAACGCCGACCAAATTATCAGAAATTTTATAGATAAGTCTACTAAGTCACGAATTCTGTCCAATTTTAGTTCAAAGCTAAAATTGTCTGATTTAGAGAAAATCGAAAAATCCATGTACAGCCCTATATATAAAGCTCTAAATAAAGCAACTAATTATTTACAATTAGGGCTACCGTACTCCGTTCAAAAGCTACTGGCCCAAGTTAGAACATCTGGACAGGGGCTCCTGAAAATTACGATTAAAGGAATAACCTATAAAACAAACACAGAGGAGTTTTGCACTCTATGCAATTTGAATGAAAAAGAAAACCTCGTTCATATTTTATTAGACTGTCCGAGGTACAACTTCTTACGGAAGCAATATTTGTGTCAGGATGGAGTCGTCAGGAGCGTGCCTACTCAACTTAATACTAACTCGAAAGAGGAAGCAACAACTATTTTTTATTTTTTCATTAATTTTTTAAAAACTAGGGCATTCTTGTTAAATGAATAAAGCAATGAACATTTTTATTTAGGAAACCTTATATGTATTAGAATTTATTTTTGTATATTTATTTATTTTTAGTGTTTGTTATTACTGTTTAGAGTTTTATTGATTGTTATTTTTTTTTTTAGTGAATGCATGAATGAGAGTGTGTGTGTATTTATATGTAATGTATGAGAGTGTGAATCATGTCCATGTATATTAATTAATTTCTAAGATTATATTGTGTATTGCGGAACCTCTTTGTATAAAGCCTTGTTGCTTTAAAAACAAATAAAAGTATTATTATTATTATTATTATTATTATTATTATATATAAAATCTAAATACCACTCACTCACTGACTGACTGACACATCACGATATCTCTGAAACCACTGGACCTACGACCATGAAATTTTGTAGGTGTGTTCCTCTTACCTCCTAGGTGCTCGCTAAGAAATATTTTTAAAATCCGCCATCTTTATTCAAGATGGCGGCCATTTATATACAAAATTCGACAAGACGATATCTCGGGAACCAATTGTGCTAGAACCTTGAAATTCAGAAGTTGGCTTCCTTTTATGAAATTAGTAACTTTTGATAAATAGTTTACCAATCGGGCATATTGATTCAAGATGGCGGCCATACATATATAAAAGTCAACATGTGTGCATGTTCTTTATACAATACAGTTTTAGTCCGATCTCGATGAAAATTTGCACACTTGACCTTCAAAGCAAGGGGAAAATCACTGTCTACATGAATATTCAAAATTTTAATTTTGGTACACAGGGGTACGGGGTACAAATGTTAAATTAATGAACATCCTTCATGATGCATATCGTTGAAAAGCTCTTTAAGAGGACAGCAATTGTGGTTATGTACAGTTTTATCATATTTTCACTTAGGAGGGGGGTATAATTAAAAAATATAGCTATATGTTATATAAAAAGAAGTGTATCCGTATGAGGGTATGTCTTTTATCCTAATTTGATGAATATTTACACACTTTTTCTTCAAAACAAGGTGAAGGTCACTGCCTACATGAGATTACTAAATTAAAATTTTGGTACACAGGGGTACGGGGTACTAGTGATGAATACCCTTCATCTTCATGATGCATATCGTTGAAATGCTCTTTAAGAGTACATTAATTGTTCTTAAGTACAGTTTTGTCTTATTTTCACTTAGAAGGGGGAGAGGTAAAATTGAAATTTATATCTATATCTATATATGTACATAAAAGTCAACATATGTGTGTACATATGCATGTTCTTTTATACAAATGTCCAGTTTCATTCCGATCTCGATGAAAATTTGCACACTTGACCTTCAAAGGTAACTGTTAACATGAATTTTCGAACTATAACTTTTGGTTCAAAAGGGTTCGGGGTACAAGTAATGAATACCCTTTATCTTCATGATGTATATCGTTGAAATGCTCTTTAAGAGTACAGTAATTGTTCTTAAGTACAGTTTTGTCTTATTTTCTTTTAGGAGGGGGTAAATTTAGGATATTTGCAAATGATCTTATCAAAGAGGTGGGGGATATAACTAGGAGGGATAGAATCTAGATATTCTCGCATAGTAAAATAATTTGTTTCCTTTCCTTGTAGTTTATAAACTTATCAAATTTAAAAACACTCCGTAGCGAAGCACTGGTATCCAGCTAGTATATATATATATATATATATATATATATATATATATATATATATATATATATATATATATATATATATATATATATATATATATATATATATATATATATATCAGCAATGTAATACCGTGTTTTTGCACACTGCAATAGGCTACACCATTTGTGAGAGACACCAAGGGATGTGCCACGCAAGCGTGACCCATAGGAACTGTTCCAACATCAGACATTGCGTCATTAAGATATTGGCTCGGCATTACGCCATGTCCTGCATCGTTTCGTCGCGTCCGACTCATCAGGGGCCCGACGATGCCCACCCAACTCTGGACCTTTACTAGATCAAGAAGATCAGATATAGGACTTATCAGAGACGAGCGTGCTCTCATACCGCTATTCTTGCTTGGCTGGCAAAACACATCAGCAATGTAATACCGTGTTTTTGCACACTGCAATAGGCTACACCATTTGTGAGAGACACCAAGGGATGTGCCACGCAAGCGTGACCCATAGGAACTGTTCCAACATCAGACATTGCGTCATTAAGATATTGGCTCGGCATTACGCCATGTCCTGCATCGTTTCGTCGCGTCCGACTCATCAGGGGCCCGACGATGCCCACCCAACTCTGGACCTTTACTAGATCAAGAAGATCAGATATAGGACTTATCAGAGACGAGCGTGCTCTCATACCGCTATTCTTGCTTGGCTGGCAAAACACATCAGCAATGTAATACCGTGTTTTTGCACACTGCAATAGGCTACACCATTTGTGAGAGACACCAAGGGATGTGCCACGCAAGCGTGACCCATAGGAACTGTTCCAACATCAGACATTGCGTCATTAAGATATTGGCTCGGCATTACGCCATGTCCTGCATCGTTTCGTCGCGTCCGACTCATCAGGGGCCCGACGATGCCCACCCAACTCTGGACCTTTACTAGATCAAGAAGATCAGATATAGGACTTATCAGAGACGAGCGTGCTCTCATACCGCTATTCTTGCTTGGCTGGCAAAACACATCAGCAATGTAATACCGTGTTTTTGCACACTGCAATAGGCTACACCATTTGTGAGAGACACCAAGGGATGTGCCACGCAAGCGTGACCCATAGGAACTGTTCCAACATCAGACATTGCGTCATTAAGATATTGGCTCGGCATTACGCCCTGCATCGTTTCGTCGCGTCCGACTCATCAGGGGCCCGACGAAACGATGCAGGACATGGCGTAATGCCGAGCCAATACCTTAATGACGCAATGTCTGATGTTGGAACAGTTCCTATGGGTCACGCTTGCGTGGCACATCCCTTGGTGTCTCTCACAAATGGTGTATATATATATATATATATATATATATATATATATATATATATATATATATATATATATATATATATATATATATATATATATATGGCATATATATATATATATATAAAAAAAATCGAAAAAAATCGGTTGGTACAACAAGTGGAATGATCTCCTTGATTCACATAATTAAATCCCAGATAAAAATGATACTGTTGAAACTCAGTGGAATAAACTCTCATCTCTGTTGTTGAAAGAGATGCAACTAAGTGAAGAAAAACAGTTTCGAATATCAGTAGAAAGTAGCACTAGGCATTCTGTCTACCGTCATCTGTCTTTTCCTCCTGCTGAGAATTATTTCGACAGTCAACCTTTTCAAGGAATCAAGAAGATTATAAAACTCCGCTCAGACATGCTAAAGCTGAATTACGAGTTCTGGAGTGAGGAGGAGTCAGGTTATCGTCCGGCGTGTGGCATCAAAGCTAAAGAAGACCTATTTCATTTTCTTGCTGATTGCACTGCTCATGCTGAGATCAGGATTAAGTATTTTTTTAAACACCAACTTTCTGCACAGGATGCCTTAAGTTTCTTAAATGGAGCTAACTGGCACGCACTAGAGCAGTATTCATCGAAAGCATACAAACATCGCCAAACCTTGTTATTGTAATGTGTTTTATGGTTGTTGTTTTGTTCGTACTTTAATTTAATTTAATGTTGTTATCAAGATTTAATAAGTTAATTATTTATTTTGTGTTGATTTATTTATTTATTTGTTTATTAATTGGTATTATTGTGTTAATGTGCACGTTGATGAGTGAATGTATATAAGTTTATGTCTTTTTATGTATGAATGTCTATGTATGTGTACATATCTATATTATTATTGTAACACATTCCTTAATTATTAGTTAAATTAATATAATTAAGGTGAAATAAAAATTAAAATAATTACAAACAAAAAGTAATCGTTCAAAAAAAAAAAAAAAAATCTGTCACGTATACATCCATCTCTACTTGCATGTATACAGTTATATTTAATTTATATTATATACATATTAGTATAGTATTTAAAGATACTTGTGATAATATTCAAGTGTGATACCTTCAACAATAGTTTTAGTTTCTATAGTTGGCCAAATTATGTGTTTTTGTAAAGGTGGAACTCAGCCGACGGACTAGGTAGTCCAAGGTTTATAACGTTTTATTCTTACTTATCTGTAAACATTTATATGTATTTTTCTTAAATATACGTTTCTTTCTTCTATATATATATATATATATATATATATATATATATATATATATATATATATATATATATATATATATTACCTATCTAATTATTTAGGTTATACTCGTAATACGCTTAATTTATCATAGGTATAATTATAAATAATTTTTATTTTATTAAATTAAAATTATATCAATATTAATAATTAGAGTAGCATTTTTATACTTTTTAAATAAAAAATAAATGTTAACTATATCCCGAGTATGATTCACCCCTTGATTACCACTGTCCTATTTAGAGGACAGTCATTTTTTTAATCGGAGATATAAAATTTTTTCGTTCTTCAGAACGATCACATGGCTTCCGTTACCTTCGGTAAGCTCGGAAGCAAAACTCATAGTACAATCCTTATAATCTTAGCAATCAACATGAGGATTCTAAAATTATTCATATTTTAAAAGTAAATTATTATATGCATGATTAGTTAAACAAAACATAAAAACTGCCATTAAAATCCTTATTATCTTAACAATAGATATGAGGTTTCATATATATATATATATATATATATATATATATATATATATATATATATATATATATATATATATATATATATATATATACAGGGTGTTTCACGATAAATGTTACAAACTTCGGGAGGTGATTCTACACCCCAAAAGCAACAAAAAATTTCCTTTTGACCCCTGTCCGATTCTCAAGTATAAGGGAGTTATTTAGGTTTTTCTGAGTTTTCTTCACAAAAATGGTCATATCTCCCAAACTGTTGGTCCTAAAGCAAATTTGAAACAACCATTGAAAAGCTCATTAAATTTCCAATAAGAATGCAACCCTTAAAAGTTTCTAAATACATTTATAATCATTTCAATACAATCGAAATTGGAAAAAAAAATAAGTTTCTAAAATTCGGAAAATGTTATTTGTGTTTGTTGCAAAAACAATTCTTCAGCCTTAGCCTGGCAAATTTCACCAAAACTTCCCCTTTTAATAAGCTTTCCAACGATATACTCCACTTCGAGATTCCGTTAAAAATTGGTAGAGAAATTCAAGTTAGAACGCGAAAAAACGTGCGGTAGAGGCAGATCGGAGAAGCTAGAGGAGGGTTACAAACCAGCAATCCACACGCATTTTCCACAATAACTTTCGAACGGTTTGAACGTGAGATTCCAAATTTGATACTAAAACACGCCCAAAACACCACCGAATTTGTTGGGCAGGAAAATTGGTTTAGTGGAAGTGGTAGAAATTTAAACTTGAAACGTTGAAAAAATGAAAAAAATAGTGGTTTTCAAATAAAAATGGAATTTTTTGTATGGATTTTCTTTTTTTCTTGTCACGTTGTTTGGGTTTATTCATTCTGGATCGGTGTTATTAATGGTGGTGTTTAAATTTGAACCACTTCCACTAACCAATTTCTCTGGCCAACGAAGTCGGTGGTGTTTTGGTGTCGAATTAGGAATTTCTTCACATTTTTGTGAAGAAAACTCGTGTTTTTCAGAAAAATCAGAAAAACCTAAATAACTCCCTTATACTTGAGAATCGGACAGGGGTCAAGAGAAAATTTTTTGTTGCTTTTGGGGTGTAGAATCACCTCCCGAAGTTTGTAACATTTATCGTGAAACACCCTGTGTATATATATATATATATATATATATATATATATATATATATATATATATATATATATATATATATATATATATATATAACTTGTGTAGTGAGAGACACCAAGGGATGTGCCACGCAAGCGTGACACATAGGAACTGTTCCAACATTAGACTGTACGTCACAAAGATGTTGGCTCGGCATTACGCCATGTCCTGCATCGTTTCGTCGCGTCTGACTCATCAGGGGCCCGACGATGCCCACCCAACTCTGAACCTATACCAACTCAAGAAGATCAGGTATAGGGCTTTATCAGAGAGGAGCGTGCTCTCACACCGCCATTCTTGCTTGACTGGCAAAACAAATCAGCAATGTAATACCGTGTTTTTGCACACTGCAATAAGGTACACAATTTGTGTAGTGAGAGACACCAAGGATGCATCGTTTCGTCGCGTCCGACTCATCAGGGGCCCGACGATGCCCACCCAACTCTGGACATATACCAACTAATGAAGATCAGGTATAGGGCTTTATCAGAGACGAGCGTGCTCTCACACCGCCATTCTTGCTTGGCTGGCAAAACAAATCAGCAATGTAATACCGTGTTTTTGCACACTGCAATAAGGTACACAATTTGTGTAGTGAGAGACACCAAGGACACCAATATATGTATATATATATGTATATATATATATATATATATATATATATATATATATATATATATATATATATATATATATATATATATACATATACATATATATATATATATATATATATATATATATATATATATATATATATATATATATATATATATATATATATATATATATATATATATATATATATATATATATATATATATACATAGAAACTCGGCATAATATGGGATCATTTTGCCTTATTTTGCTATTTAATAGCACCTTTCATAAAAATCTTTCAAAAATGCACCTTTAGGCTCAATTTCTTTAATTTTCATACAAAGTAGAATCTAGATAATAGAATGTTCAAAGATTCTGATTTCTCCCGAAATAAAGAATCAGGAGTATACTGTGCAATGTTGCCAGACTTAACTACAATAGGCTTCCTTGTCTACTACCCAGTAGAGAGAGAGAGATAGACAGAAAGGTGCCTTTTGCACCTGTACACTTGTACAGTCTTTTTATTCTAGGGAGTCCTCACTGTCGGTCATATTAGTCTAGTTTTTCAGTGTGAACTCTTTTTCTGCGATTTTATTGTTGCTAACTTATTCTAAAGTGCATTTAGTTTGTAACTGTATAACGTGTATTCCGTCATTACTTGTGGTTGTGTTACGAAAAAACTTTAAAGTAGTTACAAGTGTTTTGTGTTGAACTTTTATATGTCAAGCAAACTAATTTATGGATAATGTTAAAGGTAAGTCGTTTTGTTTTCTTAATCCTTGTATGTTTTTAAATATAAACATATAAGAAACACATTTAAGAAAGTAGAATAATAATTTTCAGGATTTAATTCATCTGGATTTAAAGGTCTAAACCAGGGGTTCTCAAACTTATTCTTCCATAGACCCCCTGTAGGAATTTTATTTTTTTCATAGATCCCCTACCTAAGGAATATATATATATACACATCTAATTGTGTGTGTGTGTGTGTGAAACTTGTGTGTTTTAAATACTGAGAACAGCATAAATATGTTTAAATATCGTGGGTAATTTACCAAAACTACAAATATACTAATCTGAAAAGTATATGACATCTGGAAAAATGCTCTATTTTCCGATGTTGAGGGTGAAAATTTGGAAGTATGAACATTTTCCGATTCGTTGTTTTGGCAAAATATTGACGATATACCTAATTCACATTATTTTTAATTATAATATAGCTTTATAGTTCAGTAAAAACACGATAAAACAAATAAAATAATATATTCTTAGCAGGGGAGCGCCGCGCTCCCCCGCGACCAATTGTGTAATGAACATGAGTGCGACCACTCGAGGGTTAACATAAGTTACTGTTCAAAATAAAAATTGTACAGTGAATAACACTCAGACTACATTTAAAAACAAGCTAGTAACATGTTTTTGCCGGTTGAAGGGGTAGGTGGTATGGTGGGGGGTTTTAATTTCGGGATTAAACTCTCATATCAAAACATTGGACATATTTTATATTGACATATTTTTTTTTTTTTTTTATTGGACATATTTTATAAGTTATCAAAACATACTTTTTCATTACTCATGCTCACTTCCTCCCCAAATCTAGTTTATATTTACTTATTATTTTTATTACAATACGAATACCTTAATATTCATTTATAAATATTATTTTATTTATTATAAATAATATTATTATGTTCATTTTATTTATTTATTTATTCATTTATTTTTATTATTTATTTATAAATTTATTTTTTACTAAAGAGACATCCATAGACCCCCAATAGACCCCTTGGTGATCATAGACCCCCCATGAAGTCCCATAGACCCCCAGGGGGTCCACGTGGACCCCTTTGAGAATAGCTGATCTAAACGATGTATTGATTAATTGATGTTTTCGTTTTTGAATGATTTAGTTTTTCATTAGAGTTATATATATCATTGCACAAATTTTGGGCTGAACTCATTAAAATGTATCATAATAAATATATATAAATAAATATAGTATATTAAATAAACCTAATATAACAAATTACAAAACCGAATGATGAAATTAATAATATATATGTTATTATAAAAGCAACCAGTGTAAACGTTTTAGTATTTTAATATTAAAGATCCATACTAGATTTTAATAAGTAAATAAAAATAATAACATCGCGATTCAAGATATAACTTTCTTATCTATTGAAGTTTCACATAGTTTTCATGAATATAAAAATAAAAGGTAACACAATTTTTGGTCTTATAATTGAAGTTGTAACCTGCTCATGTTTTCATATAAGTGAAACCTCCGGGACAAAAACAATAATAAAGACCTAGGATATTATTTGAGTTCAGACACTATTATAATTATATCATACTTATCGCTCATGTGAAACAGTGAATTTGTAAGAGTATATTATCTTTGTGATTTGTACATAAAAGAGTTGATAATCCTTAGTAAAAAAAATTATCTCAGAAAGTGTTTAGTTGATATTTGTTCTCGTAGTTCATATCGTGTACTTTTATTATCGAAGTGAGTAGATAATTTGTTTTGTTTTTATTTTAACTTTTAAACGAAAAATGAGCCTTTTGAAACGTTGTGATCATGTACATTTATTTACATACTTATTTGTATGAATTAGTTTTGTCCATAAAGATATATTCTGTATTGTCTCTAAAAGATAAAATTAGAATAAATTACGTAGAGTTAGGTGTTGGTTGGATTGAAAGTCCTTTTTAATTTTACATAAGAAAACCTCTCAAGTCCAAATAAGAAAACTTTCAATTAGAATAAATTACATGCAAAATTATGTATATTGCAATTGAAATATTTCTAAAGTGTCATTAGGTTTGTTCCAACCCTCCTATTTGTACCGTCCTTTGTATCGTCCCTCGGATCGTTCGGGAATCGTTTAGGACTGATTTTATACGCATGCGCTAACATTGTACTGTAATAAAATCATTTCAGGATGGAACACCCGTATGCCTACACACTCAAATGCCTACACCCGTAGGACTATAATTCGCACTGTATTAAAAACATTCAAGTAAACCTAATAGTTAGGAAACCTTCCTGTTGATGTTTGTGACAATTGACATAACTGCACATGTCATACAAACCAGTTCATGGTATTGCCAGAGGATTGTTTCGACGGTACAGTGAATGGTTCGCAAACGATCCCTGCTGGGGTTGGAACAGTTTCGTAGACGGTACGAAACACTGTCACAAGTCGGCTTGGAACGGCTTTTATCCATTGCGCATGCCCGTGACGATCCCGCGGATGGTACAATGCATGGTTGGAACAAACCTATAATTACTCAGTGTTTATAATATACACAGTCTCGTGTGAGATTTTGTTTTGAGTGTTACTTCCTCAATTTCATAATAGTTTCTGGTTCCTCCTGTAAACCTGACATTTTGAAGATACGAGTAATCACATCTTAGCCTTCGATATGTAATTCTTCTGCCCTACTCACACACATTGTTAGTTCATTTAGGCCCCTCCCCCTCCATCCACCACAATAATATTATTAATTAGTTAATACTCCCTCGAAGATCAATAAAAGGGGAATTAAATGGCTAATAAGGTGTAGAAAATTAAGAAAATCACTATTTAATTTAAGAAACTTTTCGTCCAATTATTAATGTTATCTTCAGTCTTGTTTTATTCTAAAATTCAAACTAACATATATAACATTAATTCAAGGTAATTATAATTATTCTTTATACATTTTGACATATCCTTCTGATCCCACTAAAATCAAGTTTTAATTAAGATTTGCAATTAGTAAATAATATACTTACATGCGTCATTATTGTGTAATTATAATATAATATACTATCTCCATAAGAGAGGGTTTTGAAAATATATATATATTTGTTTTAAATTAAAATTAAAAAGTTTAACCGTATAACCTTGGTATAATAACCGACATCGAAGTAACCAGTAAAAGTTAGTATAAATATAAATTAAAATATTAAACAAAACTAGTAACAGTTTATAACATTCTAAAAAAACATATAATAACAATAACTACAAAGACAATTATCAAAAAGCTGTATATATGTGATCTTCATAATAACTATTCATCGAGGAGATTCATCTTATTATACAGTGATTCTTAATTAAAATTAAAACTTGATTTCAGGGGGATTAGAAGGATATGTCAGAATTTATAATGAATAATTATTCATTATAAATTCTGCCATATCCTTCTAATACCACTATTATATTAATAATATATCTCTATTAATTATATTTACCGTGAATTAATGTTATATATGTTTGTTTGAATTTTAGAATACAAACAAGCCTGAAGATTACCTAAATAATTTGTCGAAACGTTTCTCAAATAAAATAGTGATTTTCTTTATTTTTTACACCTTATTAGCCATCTAATTTCTCATCGAAGTGAGAAGATGATTTGTTTTGTTTTTATTTTAATTTTTAAACGAAAAATGAGCCTTTCAAAACGTTGTGATCATGTACATTTATTTACATACTTATTTGTATGAA
Organism: Gerris lacustris; assembly: GCA_951217055.1. Lineage (NCBI taxonomy): Eukaryota > Metazoa > Arthropoda > Insecta > Hemiptera > Gerridae > Gerris > Gerris lacustris. The sequence continues at coordinate 98,571,353 of OX578276.1, read as the reverse complement.
TTAGTTTTGTCCATAAAGATATATTCTGTATTGTTTCTAAAAGATATATCGCAAGGAAAATGAGAACAAAGTTTTTTTCAAATATAAATATATACATTATTGTATGCTTTGCTGCTATCTCATTGTCAATTTCTTCTTCTTCATTTATTGGAGCTGGGAAAGCAGCCAAGTGTGAGATGAAGTTTCTTGAAAGCCACATGGAATTGAAGAAATTTTTCGATTTTTGAACGGACAAGGAAACAGACATCCTTTGAACGTTAAATTGATGGCAGTCTATCAAAACTCAAAAGCAAATTGCAAAGAGAATTGAAATTTTTTTGTAACAATGATCAGAGTATTAAATAAAAAAGAAAATGATTTTATAATGTTTTATTTTGTGGAATAGAACCTATGTAATTTTACTATCATCACTTAAATACTACAACTGAGGATACCTCTAAATCTTTTGCTTTGACTTTTACTCAAGAAAAATATTATTTTCAGGGGTCAGTGTAGAGCAGTGGTTCTTAACCGGGGGGCCGCGGCCCCCCAGGGGGTCTCGGAAGGTATTTAGGTACTATATATATTGTAATTGGAGATTTTAAGGGGGCCGTGGTTACCAAAAGGTTAAGAACCACTGGTGTAGAGGATGGTGCACTTGTACTAGAGTGTAGAGGAAAATTTATACACCTTGAGAACCACAATTGATTTATGTTTCATTTTTATGTTGCAGCATTATTATTAGAATTGGGACAACCGACTAGAAAAAACAATTGAATGTATAAGTTGATTCGGGAAAAAACAATCGACTGAATTCAATCTACTTGAAACAGTTTCATAGTGGGAATAGGGTATACGAATAAAGAATATTAGACTATATTTTAAAAATTTATTTAAAAAAAATATATTTTTAGTAAATTTGCAAGAAATGAGAATTATTCTTAACAATTAAATTTAAAAAAATAATTTATTTTAATCAATTGTTATAAAATAAGTATGATATAAATTTATAATTAGTCTTAAAGCACAATACAATTTAATAATTAAGTCTCATTAAATAAAATGCTTGGATACTAACTACTAATTGTAGGTAAAGGATGTACTGTACATGATGTCACCACTGAAACTTAAAGAAACAATTGAAAATAGTCTAGAAGTCTAGAATAGTGGAAGGTAAACTAAAGATAGCAGGTTTGTTCCAACAGAGCCTCGGATAGTTCTAGAACTGTCTGGATCATGCGCACTATCAAAGTCTGTTCTAACACGGTTCTGGAACTTATAGTCCCGCGTTCCAACAAAAAGACGAACTGTTCTGAGACAGTTCTAGAACTGTGAAAACAGTTCCCGAACTGAAGCAGGAACTTGATGAGAACTACTAATACTAGTAGACGGAGGCGTGTAGGTTACACTACTACTAATGTTCAACTATAACCTTATTTGTTATCGTTTCTTTTCTCTCTCCACAGTTTTATTACTTCTTACTTCTTTAAATATATTTTTTTTATCATGATAGCACCTATGTTTTTTTTTTTTTTTTTTTATTTATTTATTTATTTATTTTTTTTTTTTAAATAATTTTTTAATAGCCTTAAACAGCTTTTAAAAAAGCTACAAGTTAAGCGCTATAGAGAAGTTGTTTGAAGTTAAGAGTAAAAAAATCAAAGATTAAGTATCATGAGAAAAAATATGATGACTGTCAATTGAAGGAACACATGAGAACTAGGATTGATTTAAGGTTGGACAGAGTGGTAATGGAAATGTTATTATTGCAGTGGAATAAATTATTATTTGATAGACAGAGCGGACAAGAGGGCTGATATTGGATAACTCCTTAATGTAAGCAAATCTGCTGGCACGTTTTCCTAAAGGAAGGACAATAACATGAGACTTAACCTCGTGACAGCAGTAGTCACCTATTAGAGCCTTGGATAGATACAAAATTTCAAAAGCCCTTCTTCTATCGTACAAGGTGTAAAGACCCAGGGCGTTAGAAAGAGATTCGTAAGAATAGTAAATCCTATTATAGAAGAATCGAAGATAGCAAATCCTGACAAATAAACGCTGAATTCTTTCGATCTGATCAGAGCGAACTTGAAAAAGGTTATTCCACACTGGGACAGCATATTCGAGAAGCGGTCTTACAAGGGCAATATAAAGACGAAGGAAGCACTTTATTGATAAGCCATGACAAATACGGCGAATTAAACCCAGGCGACGGGAAGCTTTTGCAACTATTGAGTCGACATACTCGTTGAATTTGAGCTTAGAATCCAATAGAACTCCTAGATCAGAGACTGAAGAAACACGTTTAAGCGGAGAGCCATTAACGAAGTAGTCGAAGTGCATTGGACAGCGACGACGACTGAAACTGATAACTACTGATTTATCAGCATTAATACTCATTTTATTCGTATTGCACCACAACAAGATGTTATTAATATTAGTTTGTAAGAAAGAGCAGGATGAATCGTTGGAGACGTCTAAATATATTTTTAAATCATCAGCAAATAGAAGGAAGGGACATTTAATAACAGAACAAAGATCATTTATGAAGATGAGAAAGAGAAGAGGTCCAAGGATAGAGTCTTGGTGGACTCCAGAGGTGGTGATGTAGGCGGATGACAATCTATTATTTATCTTTACTTGGCATGTTCTGGTGGAAAGGTAGCTATGGACAAATGATAACAACTGGGGAGAAAAACCAATGGACTGAAGTTTTTTAAGGAGAATATCATGATTAACGAGGTCGAATGCCTTCTTAAGGTCGAAATAGATACAATCTACCTGAGAACCTTTAGAGACGCGAGAAGCAAGATAGGAGAAAAGGGAAACCAGATTAGTAGTAGTGGATTTTTTAGGGACAAAGCCATGTTGATTGGGATGTAACATTGGATATACAAGGGGCTAAGAAATGAGTGAAGAGTACGTTCAAAAATCTTGGAGAAGACGTTGCATATGGAGATTGGTCTGTAGTTAGAAACTAACTTAGAGTCCCCAGATTTAAAAATCGGTATGATTAGGGCTTTATTCCATATGAGTGGAAAAGTTGAAGAGGCAAGACAGCGACTAAAGATAGACGAAAGAACAGGAGCAAATATTGGTGCAAATTTTTTAACGATAAAATTTGGGATAAAGTCAGAACCGGAAGAGTTATTTGATTTGAGTGAAAGTATAGCTTCTAGGACAGAGGAGGTAGGAATGGATGAAATATGAATTGGAAAAGGTTTCAGGGATGATCCGTCATCACTTACAACTGTTGACTGCGGTGAACACAAGGAAGGCATATTAAAAATATCTGAGTGAAGAAATGATGGAGATGAGATCGTCGGTGTTGATGGGAAGACTGAAGCGAAGTACTCAGAGAAAGTCTGGGCGACATTCGAGGAATCAGAAGTGGTGCCAATAGGAGTTGAAAGCGTAATCGATGAACATTCAGATGAGCCTGTCATGTTCTTGATAACTTTCCAGAACGAATCAGGGTCCGAGAGCAACGATTCGTCCAGTCTGCGGCGAAAGGATGTTAAATCTTCTTTGATTCGGGCTTCGAAGAGCCGCTTATAGACTCTATGCATGTTAAAATAGAATTGTTGGCCAGTTTTACTAAGCTTCTTGTAAAAATAATTTTTTCTTTTTATTAAAAAAAAAGCTCTGAAGAGAACCAACGAGGATATTTATTGCGTTTAACAGTAGTCTCAGGTATAAATAGTTTGATACCATCTTGAACAATACGTGTCAGAGAAATTGCAGAGTCGTTTACATCTTCATCATTAAGAAACGAGGACCAGTTTACCTGGGTTAGATAGTTTTCTAGATCTTCGTAATTGCCATTTCTAAAGTCCGTGAAAGAAAAATCTTTCTTTAGCTTTTTGTGCGCAGAAGAAGTGCTAAAAATATCAAAGACAAGAGTCGGATGGTGGGTATCTTCAGGCACTAAGGACTCGCTACATCTGGTGACAGTGATAGGTTTATTAGTGTTAGAAAGAACGAGGTCGAGGACAACACCGTTACTGTTAGTGACATGGTTGAACTGAGTTAAACCGAGTGCCCTACAGATAAAATCCAACGCTGATGCACGTGGTCTCTTCGATTGGGGACCCAAAAAATTAAGGCATGTCCAATTCATATTAGGGACATTAAAATCACCGAGTAAGAATACAGGTGAATCTAGTGGTAAGACGTCAATTAGGTTTTGAAAGTAGTCAATCAGTAATTCGTTGTTAAGGTGATCGGGAAGGTAATGGTTGCCAATAAAAAGAGATTTGTGATTGGAAAGACGAAGTTCAATCCATACACATTCGACATTTAACTCTAAGTCACTACGTCTAACATAGTTGAGGTCTCTGTTAACCGCCGTGCAGACTCCACCTCCCTCAGAACCACTCCTATCACAACGCTCAACATGATATCTAACTGGAAAGTACGCGCTATTCAGAGATGTCGAATTGAACCAAGTTTCAGTAATGAAAACTAGATCATATTCCATGCCAGCAAAAGAAGAGAAAAAAATATCAGATTTAGTTCGGAGGCCCCGAACGTTCTGGAGTACAGATGATAAGACTTTCATTGTGTAGAAAGTTGTTCAGGCCTCTCCGGGCCAGGATCTTGTTGGAACAGTTTATCCTTGGAAAGGAAGCCCCGGAATTCTTTTACAAAGCTACCAGCCGGCCAGAAATCCGGGTTATCAATTTTAGGAAAATCCGTTTCAGTTACAGAAATATGGAAAGAAGCATAGTTGAGGTTCCGGGTCTTGAGTCTGCTGATAATAACATCAGACATCAGAACGTCGGAGAGGGCATCATTAATATCAGATTCAAGAGTAGTAGGGGAAAGCTTCGTCACAAAAAGGGCCTTACGACGAGGTCTTACTGGAGCTGCGATAAGTTTCGAGGAAGAATTAGTACCCTCTGTTACAGGTCTACGAGGGGGAGGAACCGTCTTAGTAGGTGAAGAATCAGGCTTCAACTTGGTTTTAATTTTTCCATTTTTCCCTACCCGTATAAATCCTTCAGAATCGACAAAATAATTATTCCGATTACCCCCAGGTAAATCAACAATATTACTAGTTGCATTAGACTCACTGTTTTTCAGACTTTGACCAATAACAGGGGTAACAGTTAATGCCGGCGGGTTAGAAGCAACCGCCAGATTATCACCAGAGTACTGAGTTCCAGAATTAGGCACAGTTTTATCAGTGAGAGAACCAGAAGCAGTATTACAGTTCTGTTTCGGATTATTTGAACTAGAATGGATGCTAATATCAGGCAAACAAGGAGAACTCTGAGTACATGACTCAAGAAAAATAATTTTAGCGTGCATTGCAGCGTTTTCGGTAGATAATGTTTCAATTGTATTATTTAAAACAGAAACATTACTATAGAGATTGTCGATTTTATGGTGAAGCTTTTTAATTAGATCAACTAGTTGCCCGGTATTTGAAAGTATTTCTTTGGATATTAAATTATTAAAATTCAGATCGTTGGAATCCTTATTTGATTTCATTTTATCACTATTTTCAGGTAATTTACGAGATGTGGTAGGGGTACTGGGTCTGTTAGGGTCCTTTAGACAAACCGAACATTTCCATGATTTGACTATTAAGTCGAAATCAGCCTTAGTAACTTTCATGCAGGAGGCATGAGCTCTGTTTGAACAGTGCAGACACGAAAGAAAATTCTGAGTCAGAGCAATGGCATTATTACAAACGTAACAAGGTTTTACCTTAGCAGTAGTAAGCTTGTCAGACTCGGAGATGACCTTAGTCCCTGTCATGATTAAACAGGCCTACAGGAGAGATAAAGACGCAACGGAACACTAGGTTGGAAATAAACGATGTTATCTATACCGATGTTCAGTCAAGACTGAATGTTGGAATAATAAAATTTCCTCAGGATAATTAAAATGCCTCATAGTGACTTTGAGTCCTATAAAAATCACCTCATATCCGATGATGATGAATAAGACTTATTAAAAAAAAATTGTTCTTATTATTTTCTTTTTTGTAGTTTTGAACCCTTTATTTCTAAATATTTCTTGATGTGTGGTTGACCTTTTTTTATATTAGGGTTTATTTTAATAAGCTAAAATAAAATTCACATATTATCTTCTGAACCGCTATATTTCACCCTCACGTTTGGTTTGGGCTTCTTCAGGCTCATAAAAATCCTGTATTTTTGTTAAATGAGTCAATAAAACATTTTTTTTGTAAATTTAATAATTGTATGTAACATTAACATTAATTTTTTTATAAAAGAATCATATATTTGCTTTGGAGAGACAATTTCAAAAAGTTTCTTGAAAGCAGTCAATTGGGGAGATTATTACTGATATATCCGATAATTTTTTTAAATAAAATTTAGTAATTTATAAAAACATTAAGTTTAAAATGTTTATAAAACAATTACTTATTTTAATATTAATTTCTCCTACTGGCGGCAAGAGAGGGACTTGTAAGCCTCTCCCAAGCAATCAATATATAGCATGCATTTAATATTTATGTATCTATATTTTTTAAATAATTTTACAGTTAATGTTTAAAAAAATTTCTTTATTTATGCAAACAAATTTTTAATTGGCAACTGAGACTAAAAGACAGGATTGTTACGAGCCTGACGAATCCCAAAAGCGAGAGCAAAATATAATCATTCAGAAAAGACAGTGAGACAAATTTGTAACTTTAAAAACAATTTGCCTGATGTGCATTCCAAAGTCGCATTGTCCACTGCGACAATGTGGACAATGCGGGGTGAACGCATGTTCATTCAGGGCAAATGCACAATAGTGTTTTCCCACCCTAGGAGGAAAACTAAAGGATTGGAGTTAAGGTAAGCCGTGTGGATTAAATTACTTACACCACTTCTACCCGGCACATCACTGACTCAAGGGTAGAACGAGGTCGTGGGTTCGATCCCTCACTGTGATGCTTTGATTTATATGGCTCACTGCTCACTAATGATCACATCATACTCGCTTTAGCAGTACAATGTACAGAGGTATGATGTGTGAAGTGGCTGGAACTCTCTACCATGGGGCTAGTAAAATGGGCTTAAAAGATGGCCTAATTGCTAGGTTCCAACTAGTGGTTTGTCCTAACCGTCTTAGTCCAGTCAAATGGTAGTTTGAAGTGGAAAGTTCTGGTGTAATTGTTGTTAGTGGCTTATTTTATGTTTTTTGGGGTGCTGAACACGAATCTGAAGTTGTCCAACAAAATTTCCCTCGGCAAATATGAGAAATCATCGAAAAACTACCAAAAAAAAATGTTTTTTATTGGTTTTCAGCTTATAACTTGCATATCAATCTACTCACGCAAAAAGTGGTCTAGTAGTAAAAAAAAAGGAGAAAATAATCTACAATTTATGTCTGTAACATTTATTTGTACGTCGTATGGTTTTCACGCAAATGGGAGTTGAAATATTGGGAAGAGGTGGCGGGTGGAGGGTACAGGCTGAAGGGTAAACGGTTGGTGGCCAGACTGCGTTGGCAGTTAATTTGATGTTTTTGGGTGTGCTGAACACGTATCTAAAGTTGTCCAACAAAAATTTTACACGCAAATATGAGAAATCATCATAAAACCACTTTTTACTTTAATTTTTTTAGTGGATTTCGCCTTATAATTAACAAAGCAAGCTATTTACGCAAAAAGTGGAAGAGTAGTAAAATAAAGAGGAGAAAATAACCTACAAATTATTTCTTTACCATTTTTTTGTAAGTCGAATGGTTTCTATGCAAGGGGTTGAAATAACCGGTAAATCAGTAATTTTTGAAAAACAACAAGTAACACCATTAATATTTATTCTTTATTTCATGTAGGTAAACATTGTTATTGGATATGCCAATAAAATATGCCCTTTTTTTGCATAGAAACCATTCGACTTACAAAAAAATGGTAAAGAAATAATTTGTAGGTTATTTTCTCCTCTTTATTTTACTAATCTTCCACTTTTTGCGTAAATAGCTTGCTTTGTTAATTATAAGGCGAAATCCACTAAAAAAATTAAAGTAAAAAGTGGTTTTATGATGATTTCTCATATTTGCGTGTAAAATTTTTGTTGGACAACTTTAGATACGTGTTCAGCACACCCAAAAACATCAAATTAACTGCCAGCGTAGTCTGGCCACCAACCGTTTACCCTTCAGCCTGTACCCTCCACCCGCCACCTCATCCCAATATTTCAACTCCCATTTGCGTGAAAACCATACGACGTACAAATAAATGTTACAGACATAATTTGTAGATGATTTTCTCCTTTTTCTTTTACTACTAGACCACTTTTTGCGTGAGTAAATTGCTTTGCAAGTTATAAGCTGAAAAACAATAAAAAAAACCATTTTTTTTGGTAGTTTTTCGATGATTTCTCATATTTGCCGAGGGAAATTTTGTTGGACAACTTCAAATTCGTGTTCAGCACTCAAAAAAACATAAAGTAAGCCACTAACAACAATTACACCAGAACTTTCCACTTTGACCTCTTTTCATGCACCATTTGACTGGACTATCTAGTACTCTAAGAAAGTAAAAGATCTTGAAAAAACCCTCTCGAGAGAAGTAAGTTTAAGAAACTACTGGAAGAATCAAGCGACAGGGAATAGACAAATGATAGCCATGAAAGACAGAGAAGAAAAGGTAAAGAGGGAAACAGAAGAGACCTTAACCCTGCCTTACTAACACTGTCTACTAGTCAATTATTTCTAACACTACGCCTCTCAGACGTAAATTAAAATTAGACCAACTTATACCCGTTTAAGATTTAAATTTTGTTACTTATGCCAATAAAGAATTTGTTTAAAAAAAAGAAAAAAAAAGATTTAAATGCTGATAAAATCATAAACTTGAAACATTTCTAATAAAATGGTTAAAAGGTGCTCGTTAGGGAGAAAATGATTACCAAACTGACCCTTTAACCTGAAAAGAGCAGGTCAAAATATACATTTTACATTTTTCCTCACTAGCACTTGCTGCATTTAAATCTTTACTTATACTATGATAATCTAATGAATAGATATAAAAATAAAGTACACATTTTTATAAATATGGCAAAATAATTTTTAATAATCAAATTTTAGGATCAATAAAAAAAGCCAATTAAAGGCAACAAGCTCGATAAGGTTAGGCTCGATAGAGCCCCTGAGGCACAGTAAACTAAAAGAAATGGTAAATTACTAATATATAAAGACTCAGCAAAGACCCAACTTTGACGCAATCTGAAGGTTAATTAAACAGTGGTACCTAGAAGGACTAATGGCTGGCACGCTTGGGCACCGAGAGCTATCAACTATAGTCAGCATGTACGCCTCAGAGACGTAGTGTTATAAGTGCAGGGTTAAATGTCATTGCTGAGTACTACTCAGATCTATACTCAATTAACTAACAAAAAGAATTGATCAACGATAAGGCAGAGAGCAGTCTAGGTGATCTTTTAGTGGAATGGGTCTTAGCAAGACTCAAGATCAATGAAGCTTCAAGACCAGATCAAGTAAAGAACCAAGAGTTGAAAGGCGGAAATACACATGCTAAGTTACCCGCTCAAAAACATATGAGTAGCTCGCAGAGGAGTGCTACTATGTGTATACATCAAATAGCATGCGAGTAAATCGCAAGGGGTTTGATTTTTGTCTTGCCAGTGGCACAAGTCGAGGGGGGGACTGATAAGGCATGTATGAACAGGCCTGCCAGCGCAAGGTTGCTAGTAGCTGGCACGAGTCTCCCTCAGCCTTTCAGTCTTCAGTTACGTTCCTTCCTTTTGCAGGTATCTGACAACAACTCATCAACTTTCTCCGGAAGCATTCGCAATTGATTATTAAAACCATTGACGTCTCCGAACTGCACTTCATTAAGTATGGCACTGACTCACTCCATGTTCTTATTTCCCTTCTAGCTTTCCAATCTTTTGCCTACATTCTTTGTGTCTTTTTATTATTTTTCAAATGTTTTAAAAAACAGTTCTTTCCAAGTAACTGAACAATCTGGTTAATTTCATTCCGCACCGATAGATTCATAATGTACCTACATTAAAACACAATTAATAAAACTATCAGACATAATTAAATCAAATACAATTATTTAATCATTTATTTCGGCTAAGAGAAGGCAAAAAACGTGTGCCTGTTTCAAAACTAGAACTGTGACTGGAATGTGTATTGTCTTTTGTGCTAGTAGCTCGCACAAGACCTATCATCCGGATGATACTAGCATGATTTTTCACTGGCAAATGTACTCAGCGTCTGCAGCATGCCAGCTACTGACATGCTAGTAACTCGCCACTGGCATGCTTTTTTACTAGCATGTGTATTTCCGCCTGAAAGCAGGAGGTGTAACCTAAGCCAACTGTGACTGGACTTATTCCATCAATGTCTAAACCTGGGCAAAATTCCTAAAGACTGGCTAAAAACGAACTTACTGGTATTGCACAAGAAAGGAGATAAACTAGAAATTAACAAGCATTTATATAGACCTATTATAGGTAGTATTTTATCATCTGTTTACAAGGCTTTTATGTCAATCATAACCCGAGGAATAAAGAAACCTAATGGACTGTCAATTAATTACTTTAGCATTAAACCAAACAGATTTTAGATTAAACTTTTCTACAAAAGATAATATCTTCAAACTTAAGCAAATAATCAGATACTAACTCAAAAAACTATAACTTTACTTTTGTGATAATTTTAGTTGATTATATAAATATATGAAGACATTAAGTATTGGATTCGATAACACAAAAAGTAAGAGACGGATTGAAGGAAATAGGAATAGAAGATAGTTATGAACAATTGTTTGAGTTTATTTATAGTAATTCATCTTTATATAAAGGCTAAACTTAGAAACGTTAGAAAGGTACCAACATGGTACAAATAGACAAGAGAAGTAAAACAGGAAAACATCCCTTCCGCCAAACTATTCAACAATAATGTGCTTTGTGCTTATATAGAGTCAACAGAGAACTGGAATGGCAAGGAAAAGGGTTTAACATTAACGGAAGTTGATTGAACATACTAGCTTTTTAAGAAGATCAAGGACTGATAAGAATTTGACTGATCTAAGAATGTGGAGGAATGATTACGATTACGGAATTAAGAACCAAAAGTCTTACAAGTTGGGTTGGAAATCCATACTTATAGCAAAACCAGTTACGACTTTTAATGTCGGAAATTAAAACAACAAGACATCTGCAGAACAATAGTCAGGAAGAAATGGAACTGGGCAGACCAGGTGATAAGATCTGACGAAGAAAGGTGGATTGCATCAGCAATGATAAAATGGTACCCAAGGGACAGGAGAAAAAAGAGAGGGAGACCAAGTACAAGTTGGGATTGGGAAATGAAGCGTGTTTCGGCGACGAAACATGGAGAAGAGTAGTATATGGGAGAAGAAGGAATGGTAAGGATGAGAGAGGTCTACATAAGTGAATGGTTGCACTGGAAAGAAACTATAACAGATAAATGAAATTAACGTAAATGCGTGTGTTTGCATGGGCGTATCGTTTAATCATTAGATGAATCATTAAAGAAAAAATAAATAAATTAAACTAAAATGGATGTCCATATGCATGTATATACTTACTATACCTACTTATTTAGGTATCTGATAATGGTAAAAAATGACCTATAACTACCCACTTATAATATAAAAGTACTTACATTTAACATACATACATTTAAATAGTCTATACATCAACAAGAAGACAATATAGGTAGTTTATAAATCACATCGTAACCATGCCTAAACCTTTACTAACATAATTAGCACTGCTTCTTTAAAACGCTGAAATTAAATCTACGAGTGTATACGTAGTATAATAATTTCTAAATCAAATTGATGTCTGCCAATAGGTATTTTCTAAAACGTTATCTCTAAGAGGAACATTGGGAAAGAAAGAAGCGAAGGGGAATTGAGCCCAGAATGTTCTTCTAAAGGCAAGAAGTTAATACTTGAGAAATGGCTCCCTTTTTTTTGGATATAAACATATTATTATAGTCGTCGCTGCTATGCCAAAACCATGAAACTGAACATTTTCACTTATTCACCATAAGTGAACACCATCTTACTCCATATTTTTCGGATTAATTTGCCAAACGTACGTTATTGAATCTAAACAGAACTCCTCATTTTCAATGGTTTTTGTTTCACGAATCTGAAATAAATCAGTTTTGTGATATTCCTTATTCTCAAATGTGTTATTTCGCTAATTTGGCACCGCAGAAAAAGTGTAGGTACTCTTGACATAAATGTGACAGATACGCAACATTTGCTACTGATCTTCGAGAAATATGTACTTTCAATATAGATTCGAGAATCATGTACTTCCATGGTGTGACCCAAGTTCATAATTCATCTATCTTCCTCCCTTGTTCAACCTCGTAATAATTTCAAATCTACAGTCATATTTTATTGTACCAACACTAATATAGATAATTAAATTAGAAAAGCTTTAGAATACGCTTGCCAAGCCCTCAACACATATTTTTATTGATAAGTCGGTGTTATCGATTGTTATTATGACGACTTTATCTATTTATTTAAACAATACCATTTTAGGTAGTATTCATACTACGGAAAGTTTAAATTTTAATTTAAATCAAATTATAATTATCATTAACAAAGGGAGACAGACAGAGTAAAATAGACTACAATACCATGATTTGTTAAAGTTAAGTTTAATTAAAAATAACTCTCCTGCATATAGACCAGGTAGAGGTCCAAATAAATCAACGGATAAGATATAGCGATATATATATATATATATATATATATATATATATATATATATATATATATATATATATATATATATATATATATATATATATATATATATAATATATATACAGTAAGATTATCTAAAGTTTTGACTCTTGACAGCGCGGGAAAATCCGAAAAATTGGGGTGGGGAGCCAATGAGAAGTCAGGATTTTGAATTCTAGAAAATCGGGCCAACTAGGCTAACAAAAATGTCACCGGGCCCACCCCTCCTATAGGCCTAGCTTTATTTTTTTTATCATTTAGGTTGGCCAATCTGAGTGTCAAAACTTTAGATACACATAGGAACTGTAGTCTCGAAAGAAGTCGATAGTGAGATAACGTGACAACAGAATGTTCCGAGATGTAGAAGTTCAACAAATAGTGTATTGCGGGCTTGGTAACCGCATTCTAAAGCTTAGCCATTAAATTAACTTTTAGATGCCTAACAGAAGTTAATAACCATTCTATGATAGATAGATCATTATTTGTTATTTAAGCAAACAATAATTTTAAGTTTACTAAACCCCCAACTATTTAAATCAATGATTCTGGGTTTCTTGTCTATACGACCTTTTAAAGATTGTCGTCTGTAAAGCCTCGATTACATGAGAGCGAGTTTACTAGCTAGGGAGTAGTGAGTAGCTCCTCACTCTGCAGCAGTTAAGCCTGGGTCACACTAGGCTGGTTGCCATATTGATAGTAGCACCAGCAAGTAGCGGCTGGCAACCCGGTCACATTATAGATTGTATTGGCTGCTACTCGCCAGCGTTTTCAATTGTTTATTACTACCCTTGATCGACCCACATAAAAACGAAGATTAAAAGAAGGGACAAACCTAACTACTATACAAATTAATTAGCAGGTCAAATAGCTAAAAGGATGGAAGAAACTGAAGAAAAAATCGTAAAAAATCTTAATATAAATATTAAAAAATTATCGAAGAACACCTTGTAATAAATCATGTAGATATATGGAATGTAAAACGATTAATTTTGAAACTGTGTAAAATAAAATCTAAAATCGCTTACTTACATGTTTTTAAAAATAATAATAATATTCCCCAACACATAACTCAAGCCTTGAACAGAATTAAATATATTTTTGATAAACAATTTTTAGAAAATAATAAGAAACCCAACTTTATCAATAAATTAGCTGATAATATAATCAACTTAGAAATAAAACAATCGTATTGGAAAAAACAAAAATTAATCACTGAAATAGACAATAGTTACAAAAGAATCCAAGAAGTAAATGAAACTGCTTGTAACAGTTTTAAAACTACTATAAACGAGTTTGAAAACATATATGACAAATACCTTAACAAAAATATACAGAAAAAAATAAATAATAGAATAAACTCACACGTATTGCGGGCTTGGTAACCGCATTCTAAAGCTTAGCCATTAAATTAAATTTTAGATGCCTAACAGAAGTTAATAACCATTCTATGATAGATAGATCATTATTTGTTATTTAAGCAAACCATAATTTTAAGTTTACTAAACCCCCAACTATTTAAATGAATGATTCTGGGTTTCTTGTCTAAACGACCTTTTAAATATTGTCGTCTGTAAAGCCTCGATTACATGAGAGCGAGTTTACTAGCTAGGGAGTAGTGAGTAGCTCCTCACTCTGGAGCAGTTAAGCCTGGGTCACACTAGGCTGGTTGCCAGCCGCTGCCAACCAGCGGCTGATAGTAGCACCAGCAAGTAGCGGCTGGCAACCCGGTCACATTATAGATTGTATTGGCTGCTACTCGCCAGCGTTTTCAATAAAAAAAATATAAAGGTCACGTGATTATACTCGTCGCTGATAGGCTACTAGAGTGGTCAGATTGCGCTGATGGCTGGTGGTAGCTAGTGCGAGTGAAGGTGGGGGATGTGGGTGGGGCTAGATTGAGTCACGTTACTTGCTAGTCGCCGCTGCCTGGCTACCAAAAGTTGAACACGTCCAACTTCACCAGCCCCTTCCAATTACTCGCCAGCTGCGAATTTTGTGATCACACCAAGCTGATCAAAGGCTGACAGCAGCGGCTTCCTCAATTCGCGGCTGGCAACCAGCCTAATGTGACCCATGCTTAAAGTAGCTCAGCGATCAACTTTACTCGCTCAACGTGAGCGTACTACTACGTACGTTACTAGCTAGCTATATTAGACGGAGCGAGTCTACTCGCCCCGTGTAATCAAGGCTTAATTAGAGGTTGGTGCTTGGTTTTGATGTTGATCCACAGGTTGGAGTAAAATAAAAAAAATAAAACATGGAATATAACGAGGAATATAATTTATATAATGAGTAATAATTTATATAACTATTGTGTAGATATGTAATAATTGTGTGTGGGTGACATGTGTGACCATTGACATAAAGGCCGTATTAGACTATCAAATTTGTTGTCAATATGCCATGTCAATGTTTAAGCCTCGTCCAGACTGCCGAACAGAACAGAGGAAACGAGCCGAGCATTGGTCTCCATACATGCCCACAGTGAGATGTGCAGGTGCACTCTAGACTGGTCATGTGCAGATACCAATGCTCGGCTCGTTTCTTCTGTTTGGTTCGGCAGTCTGGACGAGGCTTTATCGTCTGTCGATATGTTGGTGGTTGAAATGTTATGTTGGTCCACAGGTTAGAGTAAAACAAAAATTCATGTGTGACGAGCCTCTTTTTAACATAATTTAAGATAATAATGGATATACCAACTCTTCGCTCATTTTAAACCCAAAAACCTCACCCAACAAACGTGAACACACTGTAGATTTGATAGAAAACTTTGTAAAAAGTAATTTATGTGTTAAATGTTGTCAACTTGGTTGACAACCAAGTTGATCGTCTAAAGGCTGCATAACATACAAAACAGTACTTGGTATAGTCAGTGGATCATGTGGACGGTGCAGGTAACGGTCTGCAAACGATCCCTGCGTGGATTGGAACAGTTTGGAGGACGGTACGAAACACTGTCACAAGTCAGGCTGAACGGCTTTTATCCATTACGCATTCCCTTGACGATCCCAAGGACGGTACACTGCTTAGTTGCAACAAACATAATGATTTTCGGTCGATATAAATGAGCAAAAGGCTTTCCTTGCCTGTTATTATATCAGTAGGCAAAATAAAATACGATCAACTGTGGAATGCGAGTAAACTACACGACTGGGATGCGACTAAACTAAATTTCACAAATTCTTACTCCTTTGCAGTAGAAAGGATAAAGATATCTGCATTCATAGTAAATAAATGAAATAATACTGATTTTTTGGATTTCTAACCTCACTTACAAGCTTTAAGGTAGAAGATACCTTGGAGGAAAATTTGTTGAGTAAAATATTCAAGAAATGAATGAGGTTTAACCCAAATGTTTTACAAAACCAACCATGAAGATGAATATAAGGAAGTGACTATAGTACTTTTTTATCTTTTTAAAAAAAAAAAAAAAAAAAAAAAAACTATTTCTAATGAGCTGAAAAGTACATATAATTCAGGAAAAGTGAACTATAAACACTTAATGAAAACGTGTCATCAATATTATACCTTAAGAGTACCACATTTCATTCAAATTTTCACCATTCCAATCAAACAAGGGACTGTCTACCTGCACTGGATATTGATGAAGAATCTGATATTTATGTAATTATATAACAATTGCATTTTTCATCACAGAAATCAAAAGTTTTATTGTATTGGAAAAAAAAGAAATAAATATACTGATATGACTGGTTATTATTAGTAAATGTACTGTTACTGTTATTTTTATTTAATATATATTACGATTCTTACCAAATACATTTGACTATATTATGTACTTTAATTTCATGCTATATTCCCAGTCCTACATTTTAACAGTGCTAATTATAAGAAGAGTGAAGGAGTTGGTTGGAATAAAATAATAATAATCTTATACTCTATACTCTACAAGTCCACCTAAGAAAATCTCTTCAATTGGAGTGCTAATTTTACGTTGTCAAAATCATGAATCTATCTTAAGGAACTAAAAAACCAAAAGATAAGTATGTAGTAATAACCAGGTGAAAACACACACCTAAGTAAAAACTTTCATATAATTCTCAAAGCGATATTTTCATTTTGTGATTTTTAATGATGAACTTTTAAAGTCAATTCTCTGAAAATGTGTAATTTGCAGATACGTTGTTTTGGCATAGCACCAACGATAAATTAATAAAAAATAATTCTAAGTTTTTCTATAACTATAATTTCATAGTTTCAACCCAGGGATGTGAAAAGACACAGAGGGATACAGAAGGAAAATACCTCAACTTTTCCCGGAAAGTTAACTATTAAGAATATTTCTTCAGTAGTCTGACTTACTAATTTGCAGATTATCTCATCAATGGGAAGGGGGTATAGAAATAAGGGGGAGGAAAATAATCTAAATATTCTTGCTTAGTAAAATAATTTAAATGTTTCTTGATGGTAATTTATAAACCCATTAAATTAAAATAACACTCTATCGCACACGTTACGAAGCTGGTTTATTCATAAGTTTTATTTTAGACATTGTAAGTAGAAAGGAAAAAAATAACAAAAAAGAAATATGTAATTAAATATTTTAATTATATAAAACATAATATTTAACCATTTTTTTTTTATTAAAAGAAAAAAAAGTAAATAAATAACAAAAAATACTGCCTTTGATTATACATTTTAGTGTGTCAACGACACAAGTAAGATGTTAATGTTGGGTTTTCAAGGGGTGAATAAAATTAGTCAAAAATGATTTCATATGCGTACTATTGGCTATATTTCATCCATTGAGGGTCATCAATTAGGCCTTTATATGTGTTAAGTGGAGGAATCCAAAGTAAAAGTTAACAGAGCTTGTTTTTAAAAACATAAAAAAATTGTTAGAACTATTAAGAATAAGGAAACTCCACTTCTACTTAACAATATAAAATAAATAAATTTCATAATTACAAAACAATAAAAAATGTAAAAAAAAGGATTTTAAAAACCTTGAACTAAAAATAATATAATCAATTATCAGATAATACAGTTGAGGTATAGATCCAAGAATCCAGTTTAAAGCAGGTAAGTTATAATCTCATAAGAGAACAAGCTTTGCCTCAGGATATCGTAAGGTTTGTTCCAACAGCCAATTCAAGAATGGTTCTAGAACCAGTTCAGGATTTTTTAATGCGCATGCGTCTATAAGGAATGGTTCAAAACTGATTCAAAAAGAGTAACCTGTTGGAAAGATTTAAGAACTCTTTCAGAACTGCAACCTTTAAGTGACCTCTCTATCTCTTAAGAGTTGAAATAAAAAAGTCTCTCCACGTAAAAAAATATTTAAAAAATTCAAAGCAGCTCAGCCACAGTAGCGCCATTAACCCAGCAACTGGGTCTTGTATAGGTTGCTGGGTTGGTATGACTCACCTCTCACTACATTCCCATCTTCCTATGATTTAATTAACACTTTTCAATATTCGACACTGATGATGGCCCTATAGTGGCTGAAAGCTGCTCTGAATTTATTAAATATTTTTTATCTATGATTGATACGAAATATAAACATTGTATCTCTGTTTAGGTGCGTAGAAAGTGATTCTTTACGTACTTGTATTCATTGGGCATGAGTGTCTCATAGTTCTGAAGAATTCCTCTTCTTTACCACCCTAGGGCGGTAAAGAAGAGGAATTCTTTAGCTTTACGCACAATTAGCGAGTTTGTTTACATTTAACAAAACTAATTTGCTGTTCTTTTATTAAAGTAACTGTTTATATCGAGTTTTTAGTGAAAAACAATGAGTGGATAAAGTGACTTTGTCAAAAATGTGGAGAATAATACTCCTCAAGAAATAATTAATTCGGCAAAAAATACAACTCAAGAATTAATGCCATCTTTATCAAGAGAGAGATACAAACTTACATACAGCAAGTTTATTTTCTGTATTTATTATTTTTTAATTTAAATCAAATTATAATTATTATTAACTACAGGAAACAGACAGAGAAAAATAGACTCCAGCGCGGGGATTTGAACCACCGGCCTTTATATACTGGAAATATAGAGGCCGGTGGTTCAAATTCCCGCGCTGGAGTCTATTTTTCTCTGTCTGTTTCCTGTTGTTAATAATAATTATAATTTGATTTAAATTAAAATTTAATCGTTCCGTAGTATGAATACTACCAAAATCGTAAAAATGTATTTATTATTTAAATCTAACAATCGTAGATAAAGTACGGTACGCAACTAAAGCAAAAACTGCATTTTGCTTTGCCTTGTGTGGTTTTACTACCCTCGCTGTCGCTCGGGTGCAAACTCCACACTCGCATGCAAAATGCTACTTTCCGCACTCGACGTGTAATGTAATATTATGTGGAGAGACTTTTTTTGAACACTTAATGATGACCTCCACTAACGCTTCATATCTTAACTTCCCTATCTCTTGTTTTCATTTTCTCACCTCTCCAATTGTTTTGTTTATGTTTAACTCAGAAATGGATTACTTACGTGAATTAAAATATTCTATTGTTAAACTCAACAAAGTTTATAAGAATGCACATTAGGACAAATTATTTTTAAAGTTACAAATTTGTCACACTTTCTTTTCTCAATGATTATATTTTGCTCTAACATTTGGGACTCGTCAGGCTCGTAACAATCCTGTCTTTTAGTTTTAGTTGCCAATTAAAAATTTATTTGTATAAATATAAGTAATTTCTTTTTAAAAATTAACTAAAAAATTATATAAACAATATAGATGCACACTTATTAAATACATGCTATTGATTGCTAGGGAGAGACTTCCAAGTCTCTTTCCAGCCACCAGTCGGAGAGATTAATTATTAAAATAAGTAATTGTTTTATAAAAATTTTACACTTAATGTTTTTATAAATTACTAAATTTTATTTTAAAAAATTATATGATACATAATTTAATTAATCTCCCCTATTGACGGCTTGCGAGAAACTTTTTGAAAGTGTCTCTCCAAAGCAATATATATATATATATATATATATATATATATATATATATATATATATATATATATATATATATATATATATATATATATATATATATATATATTTTAAATATATTCAATTTATAAAAATGTTTCATTGACTCATTTAACAAAAATACAGGATTGTTATTAGCCTGAAGAAGCCCAAACCAAACGGAGGGCGAAATATAGCTATTCAGAAGATAAAATGTGAATATTATTTTTAGCTTTTAAAAAAATTAACCCTAATATAAACAAAGGTCAACCAAACATTACGAAAAATTTACAAATTAAGGGTTCAAAATTAAAAAAAAAGAAAATTATAAGAACAAATGTAAATAAATATACGAAATACACGTCCTATTCATCAACATCGGATGAGGTGCTTCATATAGGACTAAAAAAAGAGGAATTTAATTATCATGAGGTCATTTTATTATTCCAATATACTATCATGATAAAAAATAATTCGTAAAGACGAAAGAAGTAGTATAAACTGTGGAGAGACAAACAAAATACGCTAGAAAAAAGAAAAGAAACGAAAACAAATAAAGTTATAGTTGAACAGTAGTGTAACCTACACGCCTCCGTCTATTATTATTAAGGCCCCTACACACGATCTGACTTGGTCGGCGGTTGGGCCAATTTGGTCAGGTTGGGCGAGAAATCGGGTGGTGTGTAGTCGAGGCACTAGCCCGACTTGGTCGGTGCACTAAGTCGGCTGTCGGGTGGGCACTGCCACCCGACCACCCTTTGTCGGGCAACCAATAGACAAGATCAGGCCGTGTGTAGCGCTGTCGGGCCGACACGGTCAGATCGTGTGTAGGGCCCTTTAACCCTAGAATACTTATCTTTAAAAAACACCCTTTATTACTCATCATAATATGTCAATTTGACGTAGAACTAAAAAATAATTAGTAAAAATCTATTTTGAAGGCACCAGATAGAAATAATATTCATGAGTTTGCATTAGTGCAACATCATTAGACATCAAACCCTACTACTTACGCGCATGAGTGCGCACACAACACTGTTTTTTGTTCACACAGGTTTTTGTAAGTATGAAGCATGTAAATAGACACTATGAAAAAGTAATATTTTTTATTAGCATTCAGTGATTTATTTTCAATCCATTTTTAACTTCTATTGTTATGTAAAAACATAAAGAACAAGAAAAACTATTTTTTTTTTTTTTTAAATTATAAACAATATAAATTTGACCAGTTTTTGGACAAATATTTCAGACTAGGGTATGACAGATAATATAGATATATTATCTATACCACCAAAAACTAAAAAGACAAAACTATTAGTAACATTTGCCTGAAGCAGACTAACTGAGGAAAGATTACCTTGAATATGGGCGGGAAAAAACTAGTGGTGGAGTCAATACCACCTTTTTTCAAAAATATACACGTCAAAATGACGTAGATAAGCATCCTAGGGTTAATAGTTCTCATTGAGTCCCTGCATTAACTCGTAATAATAACTGTTTTCACGGTTCTAGAACTGTCTAAAACTGTTTGTGCTTTTGTTGGAATAAGGGAATGAAAGTTTCAGAACCGTCTGAGAAGCGTGTTGGAACGGTCTTTTGATAGTGCGCATGATCCAGACGGTTCTAGAACTGTCCGAGGCTCTGTTGGAACAAACCTGTAGTAGATGCCATGAGTTTCGCATTGTCGGAGGTAAATATCGATGCCAGAGTTAGGAGGTATATAACCGCAGCCTTATCATTATGCTAGTGTTTTTCATAGAGAGGTGGATGATTTGTTCTAAACTGGTGTCTTGGGTTTTGATGTGTGAGGATTTGAGGTTTGATTTTGTGGCAATTAGTACACCGCCTCCACTGGATTTTTGGCTGTTGAGAGAGTTCTGATCGCATCTAAAGATGTTGAAGTTTAAAAGTCCAAGTTCAGCAGTGAAGTTTGAGCTCATCTGGTTAGTTTCAGTCAGAGATATAATTTCTTAGTCAACCAAGGGTGCCGTAGTTTGAAGGGTAGAAAATTTAGTACGAAGACCGTTAACGTTTTGGTAGGAAAGAGAAAGGTATTGATGTTTGCCGAAGTTAACTAGTTTTTTATTTATATCAACAATTTTAGGTGTGCCATTTCTATACTTAACGGTAACATCTTTTTCCCTATTATAATTCTCTCTTCAAGTTCATTGCTAAGTTTATTTAGATATTCAAGATGTTTAGGAGTTTCAACAGATGTGATTTTGTAAGTTTTATGGTTGAATTTTAATCCCAATATCCTTCTAGATATGAGGTGAGTGTAGGATAATTTTGATAGCCCTGATTTTGTTGTTTTTCATAGACACTCCTAGTCTCAGTGTTTTTATTGAATCAATAGATATTTCTCATTTTTCAGATTGTGTTAATGATGTCTGTCACTGTGGTGTTCTTGAACGTCCGTAGATCCGTTTTCTGGTAAATTAAAGATAGTAAGATTACAGTCGCTAGATTATCTATAATTTATTTCTTAGATTACTTCTTCCATAGCAATTTCTGTAAGTTATTTCTACAAATGGGATGGGTCAGAGTCTGTTTGATAACAGGTAGCTTTTGCATTACCTTATGATTATCACATACATTGATGTGTTAAAGGCTTTGGATTTCCTAGACAATCATTACACGTAAATAAAATCTCTTGAGGTTTACCTGCTATCAGTTGAACTTCTCTTCTTGATAAATTACAACACCTGTAATTGTATGTAGAGATTTTAAACAAACAGAGCAGGTTATTATTTCATATTTAGCAGCTAATTTATTATTACAGGCTGATTGATGTTTCACTCATTGTAAAAACTACTAAACTTAATAAAACTGCATAAAAAAACAAGTTAAAAGTTCTATAACTTAAGAATAATTAATTTAAGAGTAGCGCAGAAACATTAAGATGCTATCACATATCACTTTAACAGTTGAACTAGTGTTTCTTTACTTAACTAAACTATAATCCACTCCAGTTCAATTTTTTTTAGCCGAATATATCCAAAATATACAAGGCAATGAAATTAGATCAAATTATAAACCTAAATCTTGAGTTATAAGTTATAACGACACGGACACGTAATTTTAATTGATATCGAAACAATCCCTATAACTATAACCTTCCCTCTTCCTTAACACTTATCTTGTTAATTTTTATTTTAATATGCCTTCTGCTTACACTTAATATGTAAAAAGTTTCACTTCTTGTATTACTGTTTATCTTAATAAAGTTTAAAAAAATTGACTGCCAATTGTTGTGGCACATAGCTTCCTCGCATCCTATCCACGTACTGTATTGGTTTTATGCTTTTTTTACGAGCCATTGTTGTATAATTTGTTTAATTTTTTCCCCGTTTTTTAATTTGTCAAAATTGTTTCAATTTTGTACATGAATTAAAGTATCAATTTAGCAAAAGTTAAAGAGCGCAGACGGTTCAAATTAATCTTGAGATATCTGCGGTTTACTTTCGATAAACAGTAAAAGTTTTATACAAATCAGGTAAGCACTTTTGAAGCTATAGGTGTAAATAGATGTATGTTTGTGCGCATGTGGAAGAGAAACAAATAAGCGCAGAAGGTTAAAACTTATATGGGACCAACAATGGGCTAATTATGACCTACCATCTAAATTTCATTAAAATCGGACGTGTAGTTTTTAAGTTATGTTGGTTCGCAAAAATCGAACGACAGACCGACAGACCGACGGACCGACAGTCAGACACGGAACCAAAAATGTTCCCTGATGTCTGAAACGGATTTCTGTCTTGGAATTTTTGAAATCGGACACCTAAAATATTTTCGTTCTTCGAAACGATCACATAGCTTCCGTTACCTTCGGTAAGCTCGGAAGCAATATTTATATCTTTTTTCAGTTATCCTAATACATCAAAGGTTAAAATAGTTATTATTTTTGTCATCCATTAGAGTGTGAATATTTTTGTGTAGTATATTATTTTTTCCACAAATCCCAATACTCTGTAGCATTCTATATTAAAAAGGCACTATAAAACATTCCAAATTAAAAAATATTGAATTAATTTATGGAAAGGGGTATCTCCACGGCCATATGAGAAAAAATAGTTTGAGAAGAAATGTACCACATCAATTGGCAGACAATTTTAAACGTCTTTTTATAAATAAATTTCCGTCGAATCTTACAATTCGTCCAAAATTTTGAATCTTTTAATGCATCTAGAAGAAACTTGTGAATAAAAGGTCTAAACATATTATAATGATCATTGTCCAGTTTATTAAAATAATTGACTAAATATTAACTGGTTCTGTGATTCAGATTTCAGGCCAAAAATGAAGATTAGATCTGGCAACAATGTACATTCTACGCTTAATTGTTGAATCTATGATTCCATATCTAACCCCAATGGAATTAAATATAAATTCGCATAAACACTGAATCACAATCAAGATTCCAGTGTGACATGATTCATTTCATGCGTTTAGTCATCTATATATATATATATATATATATATATATATATATATATATATATATATATATATATATATATATATATATATATATATATATATATATATATATATATATATATGTATACATATATATATATATATATATATATATATATATATATATATATATATATATATATATATATATATATATATATATATATATTATATATGAATAAATTCTCGACCGTAAATATAAACAGAAAACAAACAAAACTCAGGTTTCGGTCACAAAAATCGTCTTTATGTTACAATCCCGACGTTTCGGTTTTTACTTAAAACCTTCTTCAGGGGCCGTAAAACATCTAAACAATTTTATATATATTATATATATATTATATATATATATATATATATATATATATATATATATATATATATATATATATATATATATATATATATATATATATATATATATATATATATATATACTATGATAGATAGTAATTCATGTTACAAGGTTCAATTTTTTACAACTAATTTACCAAAAACTTAAAATTACATGTTTTATTTAATTCATTATTACTATAATTCAATCATTATTTTCTTTGAGAATTGCATTTGATTTTTTCTAACCCAATGAAAATTGCTTCTACTAATAATCTATTAAAATTAATTCTATGATTTAAATGCTTTGAGTTGTGCTAGAGTTGTATCTTTTATTTTTTGAGACGCAAATGTTTGATGCTTTTTGGTAAAAGGCGTGGAAAATAAAACAATTAACACGTGATATACATTTTTCTAATCTACTCTTTAATACCTTTGTTACCCCACAGAAAATTTATAAAAAAATATTCTTTTTTTTGTGGTGGGGATTATCAGCCATATTGGATTCCCAGTTAATCAGTGAAAATTTCTAATCTAATTTTTCCTATGGTCCAGCAGACCACTTGGCATATTTTTTATACTTCTAGTAACTGCAGAAAATTAAACAATTATCACGTGTTACAGAGGAAGAGGTTTCTGGTTCAATCCCTCGGGGGCTCACAATGGTTTTTCCGGAAATATTCATCGGTCCACCATAGGGTAAAAAATTTTAAGATTAGCCGTTATAGGGTAGTTGGTAGGGGGACATTAGTATTTTTGTATATTTCGATTTATAAATACAATAGAAAATAAACTTTTAAAAATTTTTAAATATTACTTTAAAAAATAATATAACTTTTAAAAGTTTTTATATTTTTGTAATCTACTCTTCAATACCTTTTATTTGATACCCCACACAAAATAGCATAAAAAAATATTTTATTTCGAGTGACATGAATTGTCCGCCATCTTGGATTCCCAGTTAATCAGATCAAATTGCTAATCTTATTTTTTCTATGGCCCACCAGCCCGCATATTTTGCATATTTTTCTATATTATTAGTAAGAGCGGAAATAAGATTTTAGGGCGAAGGACACGCACAATTTCGATGTTTTTTGACACAATTGCGCCCAAAATTAAACACATTCCCTAAGTGGTATATATATTTGTAATTAACTCTTCAATACCTTTCATTTGATACCCCACGTCGTGAGTTATCCGCCATTTTGGATTTTAACGGCCGATAATATTGAGTTCGCTATATTTTTCCTGTGTGCGCGTTAAAACGATCAAGTTAATTCTGCAAAGTTTCAAATTTATATCTTTTTTTATTCAGAAGTTATTAGAACCGTATAGAGTGACAGACAGACACAGAAACGAAGCTATAACGGTTTCTTTTTTTGGTTTTACCAACGAAACCCTAAAAAGGGAAGTGGTGCACGGTATTTTGGGAAACAGTCAGCCATTTTATATATAAAAGATCACAGGGAAGTACTTGCGTGCAAGTACTTTTTAGGGTTTCGAAGACGTAGATGATTAAGCATACCCTTTATGTAGTCATGATTTTTTTCTTCGATATCAAGGGTCTCTTGTTCGATCCCCCGAGAGGCACAAGGTTTTTTATCGGTAATACCGATAATATAAATTACACTTTTTCAGAAAATTTTCATCGCCCTACCATAAGGTATAACCATGAATTATTTCAAAATTTTAGGACCAGCCGTTATATAGTGGTTGGGGGGGAGGGGGATTATTTGTGTTTATTTTGATTTATTTAAACAATAAGGAATGCGACATTTAAAAATGCATATATATTATATATTTGTTTTCTACTCTTCAGCAGCTTCCATATGACCCAGTCGAAAATTAAAAAGAAATATGTATAAATTATAAAGCGAATTGCGCAAGCGCATATTTAATTTTTAACTTCTGTATATTTTTCCTGTGGTTGGGTCAAAAAGTTGCTCCAGTGTTTCAAATTTCAACACTATCTTAAACGGTTTAGGCCCTATGAACCAAAGAGCGACGGACAGACTGACACATCACCCTCGGCATAAGGGTTTTGAGAAGTATCTACAAAACCCTAAAAACAAATATCTGGTACTTTTTTCAGACCCTTTTATTTTTTTGACTTGGTTGGTTTAGATAACATACAACATTTATGCAATGATGCAAGGAGGTTAACAAGGCCATTTGCTAAATGGCCGGGCAATTTTTTGTTGTGGAATTTGTAAACATAAGGTAATACAATTGGGCCCATTAATATATAAAAAATAACAATAGTAAAGATATACATAAACTATTCCCTCCTCTGATACGAAACCAATATTTCATCCTACACCTTTCCCTTAGCCCTAATATCTAGAATACAAGCCGTCTTTCGTTTTTTAGAAAATCGTTTACCAACACCTGTACCAAAGTGACATGTTTAGGTAAGATCACAAATTAACTGGCAATGTTCAAAGGTTTAAAATAAAATTGTTCCATAAAACATATACTACCCTTAACTTTATTTTAGTAACACTCAGTTCGTTGATTTAGCGTCAAGCAGAACTTATTCGTATCCTGCACTTATATTACTTTAATGTGTATTAATATTATTTCTCTTGGGATAACAGTGTGGAATGTACAAATGAGATATTGTAAGGAAGAAAATCATATGATAATGCATATATCCTTATCAGGTATTTGGTTCGCTTGCCACAACAGTAGGTTACACCTTGATGGCGGAATTCCACCTTCGTAGAGGCGGAGAACTATCTATAGTACTATCGATGGTTTTTGACTATCGTTGACTATCGATGGTATATTTTCTACTACCGATAGTCAACCGATGGTTTTTTATTTACTGTTAAAATTAAAAAAAAATAAACCTATTGGTAATATTTTGCTTGTCTGTCTCTTTTCTCCTTATCATTTATACTAATTGATAATTAAGTAATACAGTATAAGTAAAAATAATTATAACTTATAACTTAATAATATCTATTTCTACCATTGTTGAACTGAACACATTATTAATTTGTGGATTATGCATTTTATCAAAACAAATATCAGAGATGAATCAATAGCTGGATAACATTTGTGGTTATATTTTATACATCTTTTCATATATAATATGTATGATCAGAATTATTTTGGGTAATGTCAGCTGTTTTTATTTTGTATTAATGGATGAAACTGAAAATTATGAATAAATATTAGCTCATAAGCTCAAATGCTTCATTTTAAAACCATAGGCATGGATAAATTATTCATTTTGTAAGTTGGAAAGAACTTGGGAAATATCCATTTAAAAGTCAAAGAGCATGTGCAAGATTAAATTCTACCAATCTATTATTCCTCTTTATGTGCTCCTTTAGTACTCCTTTTGGTAGTATATTATGTATATATTAAATAGTAGAACCTTTTTCTATGAAAATCTTGATATTAGGGTATAACGAGTAAAAAGGATGAATAATTTTAAATTTACAAAATACAGCCAGATTCAGAATAATTATATTTTTATATTGGAACACCAAAGAGGTTTTTTTTACCCCATTCGAAGATAATTTTGGTTGAAAAATCTAGTAAGGATGTCTGAAGAGACTTGGAGAATGGCTGACGATTTCGCTGTATTATTAGAGTGTAGTCCCCTGAGCAAAGGAAGGTACTATTGATGCATCAAAGTGTGAATAAACTGGTTTGAAGCAGTTTTTAATACAAAGGAATGATATCGATCCCGGCCCCGTTTCAGGCAGCGGCCCTGAATTATTATTCCCCCGTGGAAGGGAGAGAGTAGAATCTGGAGAAGTGGAAGTTGGTGCGAGAGAGGGAGGAATACTGTTAGCGAAAAGGATGGGCTCACTGCTCCAGGATATTAATATATTACGGTCCATTAAGTGCGTCTCTACTAATGGATGTGACATCATAATAAAATGATGGCCTTCCACCCTGAGGAGCCCCTACTAAAATTTGTGACCTGTGTTTCATTTTTCCCTTGTCGCACACCCCAGATATCACATTACTGCTACAGCACAAAGAACATATGCATCTATTTTTACTTTTCCTCACTACCTATAGAAGAAAAAGTTCTGTTTTCACCAACAATTTGTTTTTGAGATTTCAGCGGAATTATCCGTTTTGGGTCTTTTTAAGGCCTCCTGAGTGATTTTCAGCATGACGTCTGTATGTATGTATGTGTGTTATCATCGTAGCGCCCAAGGTATTTAACCTAGAGAGTTGAAACTAAGCAGAAAAATCAGTCCTTACCTGTAGTGGTGCCGACGGAAAATCAAATTTTTCCCCTATCTTGAACCCAGTTTGTTGAGTCAGCAAAAATATTAAAAAATCGTAATAAATCGACAATGGTCCTAATCGAGTTGAAATTTGGCACGAATATACCTCTCTGTATGAAAAACAAGCCCGCCAAATTTCATTTTGATATTGGCCGCCATTTTGAAGTTATCAATTTTTAATTTTTTAAACTTTGACGGTAATAATACCGAAAGTATAAATAGGTTTGAGGTGGTTAGAGGTGGTTCCAACGATATGCTATACGTCAATAGCATATCGTTGAAACCGAAAAAAATTAAGGAACAAATATAAAAAGAACCCGATGAAATTCCATTAATTAGTTTAAAAGTTATAAGCGAATATAATTATTTATTAGTGCGATAATTTTGATGACGTCAAAATACCGCCAAACTTCAAATAACTAAATAAAATATAAGTATTAAAAATAAGGTTTTTTTGAAGAATGATAATAAATCAGTTTGTTCAGAACGGTCACCCATCCAAGTACTGACCACGTCCAATGCTGCTTCCTCCTGCTGCGAAACAGCAAGGGAGGCCACTTTAGTGGCCTCTGAAGTGAGAAAAAGTTCCGAGGTACCCAGTACCCGATTCTTTTTTTTTTGAATTTGGCTTGCAAATATATAATTCTCATGAACCTTCAAATCTATACATAAAAAATGTATATATACACTAGAAAAGCTTAACATTATTATGTATATTACGCTAAATATTTCCATTAAAAAAGTTCCGTTTGCCTAATTTTCAATTTTTGAAATGTTGATATATAAATAGATTACTCCCATATTAAAAATAAATAAATCACATGCTTTTGATATTTAGGCAAACCAAAAGACTAATTAGGTTATTTTTCCTCTCTCAAAATGTTTTAAAGATTGGTAGATTTATATTTATCTATTATTTATAAATTAATTTATTGTTATTTGACAACACTGCTTTTAGGGTTTGGTAGATCATCCTCGAAACCCTTCTGTCGAGGGTGAGGTGTATGTCCGTCGGTCATACATTGGTTTATATCCTCCGAACCGTTTACGCCAGAAAAAATTGACATACCGGCGTAACTTTTTGACCCACACACAGGAATAATATAGAGAAGTTAAGCGTTTAATGTGCGCATGTGCAATGCACAAAAATGTGCTAAGCTCAAAATTTCTCAAAAATCAAAATTTTAAGTTTCGAGAGTGATAGCAAATAAAAGCTCCTGAAGAGTAGATTACAAGTACATATATCATTTTATGAGTATTGTGCTTTTTAACGCCAATATTGTTTTTTTTTAGCGCCACAATTTTTTAATAGTCACACGAGTGTGTGAAGATTTTGGTCCCTAACCTGGGTTTGTTCATTGGGCCCACCTAAGTGGCCTGCGTCTTCGGGTGTAAAAGTCCCCCGGAATAAAATAGACTGCCAATTGGTGTGGCACATAGCTTCCTCGCATCCTTTTCACGTACTATATTGATTTTATGCATTTACAAGCCATTATTGTATAATTGGTTTAATTGTTTTATTTCCCCCGTTTTTTTTTTTTTTTTTTAATCTGTCAAATTTGTTTAGATTTTTTACACGAATTAAAGTATCAATTTAGCAAAAGTTAAAGGGTGGTTCTCAGACTACAGGAAATTTTCATGTCCACACTCTTCAAATTGCACATAGTGCTATAATTTTATTTTATTTTTTAGATAAATTATTTCTACCATAAATATGCAAGTTAAAATGCTTTAACAACGTTTTTAATAATATTCGGCTATAAAAATATGTTAAGAAGTGGTAAAACTGTAACTACCATGGTTTTTAAAAATGAATAAGACCCACGGTAATTAAAACTATTTAAAGACATGGTAATTACATTTCAAAGTTGTAAGTAAATTATTTACTTTAAAAATGTCTTTAAAAAATATATTGTTGACGTAATGTAAACAGGCAGTATTATGCTAATAAATCACAGGAACAAAATCGTTCACAAACAGTTATAACCTGTGTTATAAACAACCATGGTAATTTCAATTAAAAAGGTACATACCAGAACACGTGATTTCTTTTGATGGTAGAAGCAGACTCACCTTGTATAACAAGAAACTCACTGCCTTTTATTATCAGCAGGCATGCCAAAAGACTTTCGACGAGGGAGAAAAAAAAAATCCTTACACTAAATTTCTCTATGATTTGTTTTTATTTCGAGCATGGTAATGACAAATAACAAAAGGACAAGTCAAAATGCTCTGAAAATTAATACATTTTTTTTTTTAAATTAAATATTGCGTGTTATTAACTATTCACTAGTATTGAATGCATGTATTTATAATTTTTATCCATACACTTATTTAAGGTAAATATATTAACAAAAAAAATGTTAAAATCCTATTTCTGGACTTCCATGGTAATTACAGTTTTACCACTTCTTAACATATTTTTATAGCCCAATATTATTAAAAACGTTGTTAAAGCATATTTGCATTTAATTTTAACTTGCATATTTATGGTAGAAATAATTTATCTAAAAAATAAAATAAAATTATAGCACCATGTGCAATTTGAAGAGTGTGGACATGAAAATTGCCTGTAGTCTGAGAACCACCCTAAATAGCTTAGACGGTTCAAATTAATCTGGGGCTATCTGCGGGTTACTTTCGATAAACTAGAAAAGTTTCATTCAAATCAGATAAGTACTTTTGATGCTATAGGTGTAAATAAATGTATGTTTGTGGGCATGAGGAAGAGAAACAAATGAGCACAGAAGGTTGAAACTTATATGGAACCAACAATGGCCTAATTATGACCTACCACCCAAATTTCATTAAAATTGAACGTGTAGTTTTTAAGATAATATCTTATAATAATATATTATGTTGGTTCGCAAAAATTGAACGACAGACAGACACGGAACCAAAAATGTTCCTTGATGTCTGAAACGGAATTCTGTCTTGAAATTTTTGAAATCAGAGACCTAAAAGTTTTTCGTTCTTCAGAACGATCACATAGCTTACTTTTGCCTTCGGTAAGCTCGGAAGCAAAAAATAAAATAAATAAAAATAAAATATTATTAATCTATCTATATATATAAAATTCTCGGTCACGGTGTTTGATCCCGAACTCCTCCGAAACGGCTAGACCGATTTTGATGATTTTTTTTTTGTATTGATCGGTAGGTCTGAGAATAGGATGTTATCTATTTTTTATGCCCCTAAGTGATGACGGGGGGCCGCCCCTAAGTGATGAGGGGGGGCCCCCCAAAAATTTTATTTTTTGAATTTTGAACAAAAATTTTTAATTTTATTTTTTTTATGATTTGGCATTAAAAAATACTCATAACCCTAAATTTTTTACCTTTCTACCACCCCTAAGTGATGATGGAGACCCCCCCAAAATTTAATTTTCTAAATTTTTTGCCATTTTTTTTTTTTATTTTATTATTTTATGATTTAGCATTAATAATAGGGTTATATACTTATAACCCTAAATTTTTACCTTTTTACCACCACTCAGTGATTGAATTTTTGAACAAAAATTTTTAATTTTTTTTTATAATTTGGCATTAAAAATACTTATAACCCTAAATTTTTTACCTTTTTACCACCCCAGCCCCCACTGCTCAATGTGCGCTAAAAAGCGGGGAAAACAAGAACCTGGATCACACTCCTGGGTCCGGGTCCTGCACAATCTTTAGAAGAGCCCTGGATGCCAGAAAGAAAGCACTACGGAGATGATTAGGATCTCCTGCAGGGAAATATGAACAGGAGCAGTGTCGCTGATGATCTGCTGATACAGCTTACACACGAAGAGAAGGCTGACCTCGTGATCATTAGCGAACCATACCGACGCCGGGACCCTGCGTCTTGGTTCACTGACAACTTGGGCACTGCTGCCATCTGGGTCAGAGACTCAAGGAAGGTCCGAGTGGATGGCCGAGGCGCTGGAAATGGGTATGTTTGGGTGAGGAGCAAAGGCATCTCATATGTGAGCTGCTACCTCTCCCCAAATGATAACATCCAGGCCTGGATACGGTGAATCAATACCGGATATCACGTTGGTGTCGGAGAGCCGGACGACACAAGTAGGTAGCTGGAGGGTGTTAGAAGCTTACACAGGGAGCGACCACGAGTATATCACCTTTACGATCCATGATAGCACGGACAGACATCAAGCTAGACCAAGAAAACCGGTCGGGTGGAATGTAGGTAAAATGGATAAGATTAAGCTAGTGGAAGTCCTGAAAAGTGCGATGGAGCTCCCGGAGAACCAATGGAACGGAGTGGTGACAGAAAGATCCCGAGCGGAGGAAATGGTAGAGAGGGCGATGAATCTCATAGTGCGGGCTTGTGATTCCTCAATGCCACGTAAGAAGGTGTGGCAAGGCAGAACCCCGGCCTACTGGTGGACAGGAAACATCGACGCTCTAAGAAAGGAATGCCTCAAGCTCAGAAGAAGGGCCCAGCGTAGGCGAAAAAAAGCTGATGCAGGAGTGATGAACGCTGCTCATAAGCAAGCCAGGAAGGTGCTGAAGAAGGCGATAAAGCAGAGTAAGGCCAGGTGCTGGCGTAATCTATGTGAGGATGTTGACCGGGACCCCTGGGGTAAAGGATACAGGCTTGTCACACGGAAACTTTTACCACCAGAGTCGAGTAGCAACATGGACGTCAATGTAATCGAGAGGACCATCGACGGACTGTTCCCAACCCACCCGGAAAGAGCTAATCGGGTAGAGACAGTCAATGTGCAGACCATCCCGATGTTCAACGAGGAGGAGATACGAAAGGCCGCAGTTATCCTCAAGAGCGGGAAAGCACCAGGACCAGACGGGGTCCCGTCTGAAGTACTTAAGATAGCTGTTGAATGCTGCCCACAACTCCTCTTGAACGTTTTCAACGCGTGCCTGGCAGCAGGGGTTTTTGCATCTAGATGGAAGATGGCAAGGCTGGTGCTTTTACCCAAGGGGAAAGGGGGCTGTCCTGATTTGCCGTCATCGTACAGACCTCTGTGCATGTTGGATGGGGCCGGGAAACTCTTCGAGAAGCTCCTCAAGAACAGACTGGGACAAGTGATTAGAGATGCGGGAGATTTATCTAGCAGCCAGCATGGTTTCCGCAGCGGGCACTCCACTCTAAGCGCCATCAAGGAGGTTACTGATGCAGTCAGCAAGGCAAGGTCTTACTGTCACGCGGCACGCCCGATAGTCCTCTTAGTGACTTTGGACGTCAAAAATGCGTTCAACTCGCTGAGATGGCTAGATATTATCGATGCGTTGGATAAGACATTCCGGATCCCGGGTTATCTACTGAGAATGGTGAAGGATTATCTGAAGGATCGAAGGCTCACCTACGAAACTAAGCAGGGTCGAAGCGTTAAGGTGGTGATGGCAGGTGCGGCACAGGGTTCTGTCCTGGGGCCAGATCTATGGAATGTCACCTATGACAGCCTACTGCGGTTGGAAATGCCGGGGGACACGTTTCTGGTGGCGTACGCGGACGACGTAGCGGCAGTTATTACAGCACGGAGTGTGGATCTAGCACAGCTGAGGCTAAACCAGGTCATGCGTAGGGTGGACAAGTGGATGAGGGACCATCATCTGCAACTGGCACTAGCTAAAACTGAAATTGTAATGCTAACACGGAAAAGGATCGACACAATTGTTAACATGAGCGTCGGAACGGAAGAAGTCCGTACAAAGTCATCTGCCAGTTATCTAGGGGTCACGCTTGACAATAAGCTTAGCTACGGAGAGCACATCCGTAAAGCATGCGACAAGGCAGCCACAATTACAGCCTCCCTCAGTCGTTTAATGGCTAATGTAGGCGGGTCAAGACAGTTAAAGAGAAGGCTCCTGATGCGAGCCACCGAGGCATCACTTAATAGTAGAAAATGTATGGCTAATGTAATGAGGTTGTCGAAATCAGGTTGGCGGTACTGCGCTTTTTTGACCAAGTTTATCTTTGTTTACAACATTATAACCTGCATCTAAATAACCTTCTATTTGAGTTTAATTCCAATTCTTATTTGTTTTTAATATTGAATCTCTTATATCTGCTATTAAAAGAACAAGGAAGTAGACAAGTGTAATTTTTATTTTGTTTTTGTAACTAATTTTTTTTGATTGTCGATTTAATAAAAAAAAAAAAAAAAAAAAGTGCTAATAATTATTGTTATTTATAAAAATATTAAATAAAATCTGTGCAATTGACGAAAATGTGTATCTTTTTTCTACTGGAGATAAAATATTGTATGTACCTCGTGAGTAAAGTGCCATTATTCCCCTCGCGATAATTATCTCCCTCGGCTGCGCCTCGGGAGCTAATTAGAGGATTCTAATTCCCTCGGCTTCGCCTCAAGAACCAACTTTTTCGCTCAGGGAATAATGGCTTACTTTACTCCCTAGGTGCATAAATAACTATTATTTTATTTTTTATGGATTTGGCATTACAATATACTCATAACCCTAAATTTTTTACTTTGCTAAGTGATGATGGAGACCCCCCCAAAATTTAATTTTCTTAATTTTTTGGGCAAATTTTTTTAATTTTATTATTTTATGATTTGGCATTAAAAAATACTTATAACCCTAAATGTTTACCCTTTTACCACCCCTAAGTGATAAGGCCCCCCCTAAAACAAAAATTAGTTTTTATTTTTTGGACAAAATGTTTTAATTTAATTTTTTTTATGATTAGGCATTAAAAAATGCTTATAACCCTAAACTTTTACCACCGTTATACTAAATTTTTACCACCAACCCCCATTTTTAATAGCGTTATTAGTTCTGTAATAATCTTCAACACTCAGTGGATTAAAAATACACTCCCCGTCAAAATTAACGCACCACCTTTATATTTCTCTGTTTGGACTATCTCTAATTTATACTGATGTTTGTATATTCATTAATAATCATCATTAATCATCATCTCATATGTAAATATCATCGTTAATCATATTTATTCATCATCATTAATGAATATTATGAATTAATTATATTTAATCATCATCATAAATGATTCATTGTTATTTGCAGTTGATTAAACGAGCGCTCTCATGTAGTTCTTCATAATACAGATGTTTGGTTGTGTCAACAAGAATAGACCTCCTAATTTAACTATGGAGAAAGCGATTAAACCCATATTTAGTAGTGATAGGTTAAGAAAGGCTTTTCTCAAAAGGTTAGTGGTCGACTAAGAGTGCATCTCACTACAATCTCAGAGCTTTTCGGCGGTTCCAGGAGTGTAGATATGATCGAAAGAGGCGAAATAGGTCTGCCCGAGATGAAAACAATAGAAAAAAGATCCTAATTGAACGACTTTTGTGTAACCATATAAAAATGGTGCGTTAATTTTGACGGGGAGTTTACAAATAACCCTTAATTTTCACCCTTCTACCTCCAACCATCCTCCATTTTTTAATAGTGATATTATAACTGTAATAATCTTTAACTCTCAGTGATCGATAACTGATCAATTTTTATTTATTTATTATTTTTATTTATTTTTTTAAAAAGAGTCATCTGACAGCAGGGCCACAGGAGAGGCACTCTTGAATAAACATGTACATAAAATACATAAATGAATTAACAAAGAATTTGCATAAAAGTACTAATAAATGACTAGAAAAAAAGCTACTTAATACATCTAAGAAACAGCAAGGGATTAAAATTCAATAAATAACTATGAAAGAGAATAAATACTCCAATTAATATTCAAAATTTAAATTAACAATTAAATAACAAAACTAATAATAACAATGAGATAACAATTAGGTAACATTATATAACAATTAGACAAAAATGTAAAAATGTAAAAATTATGGCTGTTTGCTCGGTTATTTAATTTATTTCTCCGTTATTGTAATTATTATTATCAATCGATCAGTTATCCCCGCCAGGCGTCTTCCGGGTTCACTTTTCACCCAGCAAACAGTTCTGAGTAGGGATGTGAACGAAGCCGGTCTTATATCATTCTTACACAATAAGCTTTCTCACTATTTTGATAGGCCTCATCGTCCATAGCGCTCCATTCCTCTTTCAGTCATAGACCACATCCCCTCACACTTACAATGAGTTAGTTATTTTTAATTAACTTCCAAAATATTCAATAGAAATCATTAATACGGCAAAACAACGTTAGGCGGGTCACGCTATATAATAATAAATACTTGTTACCGCCATAGCGCTCCAAGTTATAATAGTACATTACGCGTCGAGTGGGGAAAGTAGCATTTTGCATGCGAGTGTGGAGTTTGCACCCGAGTGACAGCGAGGGTAGTAAAACCACACCAGCAATGCAAAATGCCGTTTTCCCACGAGTTGCGTTCCCTACTTCATCTACGATTGTTAGATTTAAATAATAAATACAGAAAAAAATAAACTTGCTGTAAGTGAGTTCGTATCTCTTCTCTTGATAAAGATGGCATTAATCTTGAGTTGTATTTTTTGCCGAATTAATTATTTTTGGAGGAGTATTATTCTCCACATTTTCGTCAAAGCCACTTGATTCATTCATTATTTTTCACTAAAAACTCGATATAAACAGTTACTTTAATAAAAGAATAGCAAATTAGTTTTGTTAAATGTAAACAAACTCGCTAATCGTGCGTAAAGCTGAAGAATTCCTCTTCTTTACCGCGCTAGAGTGGTAAAGAAGAGGAATTCTTCAGAACCATGAGACGCGCATGCGCAATGAATACATGTACGTAAATAATCACTTTCTACGCATCTAAACAGAGATATAATGTTTATATTTCGTATCAATCGTAGATAAACTATTTTTTATAGACCTAAGTGATAAGAGTGGACCACCTCAATCTTTTAATTTTTGGTCAACATTTTTTAATTTTTTTTTTTTTTATTATTATTATTTGGCATTAAAAAATAGTTTTAATCCTAAATTTTTACCCTTTTACCACCAACCCCTATTTGTTAATAGCCATATTTGTACTTTAATAATCTTCAACTCTCAGTGGTGGATAACTGATCAATTATCAATCGATCAGTTATCTCCGCCAGGCAACTTCCGGCGTCACTTCTCACCCAGGAAACAGCTCGGAATAGGGATTACATTTTAAATTTTTAAATAATTATTATTATGATTAAATTATTAAATATAATATCATACAATCCATTGCACTTAGAGATTGATATTATTTTTTTTAATTATCATAATTAGTGATAGCAAATATGGATAACATTTTTTAATGTATAACTTTTAAGATATATATAATTTTAAATATATACTACTTAAGTTAATAAAGTAAAATTAATTATTAATAAATATATGCTTGGTCTATTATTATTTTGATAGGCTGTCATTGCTCACATCGCTCCATTCCTCAGTCATAGATCACGTCCCCACACACTTACAATAAGTTAGTTATTTTTTATTTAACTACCAAATTATTCTCTAGAAATATTTTATATGGCAAAACAACGTTTGCCGGGTCAGCTAGTCTATATATATAAAATTCTCGGTCACGGTGTTTGATCCCGAACTCCTCTGAAACGGCTAGACCGATTTTGATGCTTTTTTTTGTATTGATCGGTAGGTCTGAGAATAGGATGTTATCTATTTTTTATGCCCCTAAGTGATAAGGGGCCCCTGATAAGGGCCCCCCCCCCCCCCCAAAAAAAAAAATAAATAATTTTTTGATTTTTTTTTATAGATTTGGTATTAAAAAATACTTATAGTCCTAAATGTTTACCCTTTTACCACCAACCCCCATTTGATAATAGCGATATTAGTACTGTAATAATCTTCAATACTCAGTGGTGGATAAGTGATCAATTATCAATCGATCAGTTATCCCCGCCAGGCGTCCACCGGCGTCACTTCTCACCCAGCAAACAGTAGGGAGTAGGGATTACATTTTAAATTTATAAATTATTAAATTATTATTATATATTAAATTATTAAATATATTAGATATATTATCATACAATCCATTGCACTTCGAAATTGATATTGATTTTTTTTTTTAATAATTATCATAATTCGTGATAGCAAATATGGATAACATATTTTAATGTATATATAACTTTTGAGCTGCTACGAGGCCGTTGCACGTGTTACATCGGCTCCTTGTAATTTGTTTTTGTTTTTTTGAGTGGTTAATAATTCATTTTGTGCGCTACTTTTTGACCAGGTTAAAGTTCTAGTTATTCTCTACCAACAGGAAAAGTTTTGAGACAAAGTAATTCATGAAAAAGGAGTTCAGCTAATTTAAGTGTAAGTAGAATTATAACGTAGTTTTAGGTAGTTATACATAATATTATAACGATTGCTTGGCCAAGGTACAGTAAGATACCTCAGAAACGATATATCCTACACTCCCCACTCCTGGAACAGCAAACCATTTCATTCCCAACTGACAGGTGTGACTCATCCTTGGTACCGCCCCTATTCATTCATAGATCTAACCCCACCACACGTCTATAAGGCTAAATACAATAACAAATAATATGTCAGATAACAGCGCCCTTACCCAGCTCTTACTAGACATAAAGAATGAATTAAAATAATTAATATAAAAATACCATTTTTAAAAACTGGTCTTATTTTCAACTATTTTTTTTTTTTTTTTTTTGGTTTCTGTATATGCCAGGGTCATCCACATATTTCAAAGAATAAAAAATAATTAATATAAAAATACCATTTTTGAAAACTGGTCTTATTCTCTTGCAAAATTTGAAGATTGAAAGACGGGAAGTGGTTCAAAATTGGGGTAATAGGTGTGCGATGAAACTTAAAAAGAAAATAAATTTGAAGCCTTCTTTTTTTTTTTTTTTTGTTTCTGTATTCTTCACCTTAGTTGTATATATGTGCAAAATTTGGGGAAGATTGAATCACAGGAAGTGGTTTAAAACTGGGGAAACGGAAATGTGCGATGAAACTTACAAAGCAAAGTAATATAAGACCAGTAAAAATTATATTAACAGCATCAAAGAAGAATTAAAAGGCGACATAGCGGATATAAAACGATTCCAAATAAATAATGCGGAAGTAATCAAACAGCATGAAAATAGAATTGATTACCTAGAAAAAGAGGTGAGAAAAAGAAACCTCCTTTTAATGGGAATTGAAGATAGCGGAGAAAACATAACTGACCTAGAAAACAATGTGCTAAACTTAATTAGAAATACCTTGAAAATAGATTTAGATATAAAAGAAGTTGACATTGTTAAAAGGATAGGGAAACGTGAAAATGATAAATGTAGACCGGTCCGACTTGGATTAATCTCGTGGAGAAGGGAAATCGAAATTCTAAAAAACAAAAACAAATTGAAAGGCTCTACTATTTACATTACCGAGGACTATCCACCCGAAATTCGAAAATCAGAAACGAGCTAAGGAAAGAAATGGTTGAAGCAAGGGATGAAGGTAAGTTTGCTACTATCAAGTATGACAAACTAGTGATAAAAGAGTTCAGCCCGAAAAGAAATAAAGCCCCTTCATCCCGCTTGCTATCGTCTAACCAAAGATCTGTTAACAGCAAACGAGAGCTTAGCAACTCCCCAGAAACATAAACTTCATATAAGAACCAATCTATTGATAATTTGACAAAAAAATACAAAATAAATACAAATAATTTTTATATTACAACAGAGAAAAGCTCAACATCAAAAGACAAGCAAACATCATAGCAATTAGAAAACAAAAAAACTACGAATAAGAATAATTTCAAATCATAATAAAAAACCTAAATATGAAGTAGTGGCAAATCACAGTTCCCTGGTCAGTCTGGTCAGCTTAGGGAGCTCAGTCCATAACCCATCGTGGAAAAACAAAACTATTGAATTCGGTACACTTAACGTCCAATCTCTGTAATCGGAGAGCAGAGCTCTAGAACTGGAGATGGCACTTAGAGAAACGGATTTGGACATCATAGGATTGGCTGAAGTGAGACAAAAAGGGGAAAGGATTGTGGAGCGGAAAAACGGATATGTATTCTTATACAGTGGAACCACACAAGGCCGTAATGGAGTGGGGTTTTTAGTTAAAAATAAGCTAAAACACGACATTTTGGAATTCAAAGGATTCTCCGATAGGATAGCAAGAATAAAAATAAAAGTTGGAAAAAATAGAATACTGTCCTTCATACAGGTCTATGCACCAACATGCGACGCATCGGAAGAAACTGCGGAACAGTTTTATGAAGAGCTTACAACAGTACTTGAAGACACCAGGAGAAGAGAAGAAATCATTATTTGTATGGGAGATTGGAACAGCCAAGTTCGATTTAGATGTAGAGGGGAGGAATACACCCTTACTACGGATACGGCAAAAGAAACAAACGGGGATAGAGACTAGTCAGATAATGCCAGGAAACAGACCTTAAAATAATGAATACTCATTTTAAAAAAAGAAAAAGGAATTAGTGGACTTGGCTGTCACCAAATGGTCTCCACAAAAACGAGATTGACCTAATATTATCAAACAATGGGAAAATATTCAGGGATGTGGAAGCGACTAGCAGACTAAAATATACCTCTGACCATTGCTTAGTAAAAGGAAAAATCTGTATAACAAGAAATAACTACTCGAAGAAGCAGAAAAACATCTCTCCCATAACCAATAGAGAAAACTTCATAAACGAGTTACAGAAATACGTCGCAACAATAGATAGCTTAAGAAGTTCCACAGAATTATTCAATGACTTAAAAAATGCATTATTAAAGGCAGAATCTCCCAGCAGAAGTGAGGACATACAATTTGGAGAAATCAACAAGATAAGAGGCAACTGTAAAATTAATTGAGAAGAGAAAAGCAATAAAACATAAAAAGAACAAAACTAAAGAAGAGAAAATAGAATTTAACATGTAGTGACACAATGTCACTTTGACAAGTAAATAAAAACAATTGTAAATATTCAGATAAAAATATAGTTCAGTTGTTCTTGCATCTTTGATACGTTGCGTATTAATTATTTGTAGGCTAAGAAACCTTACAACTGGTGACACCCCGACGTGATCAAATATGCAAGACACAACTAGTGAAGAGCAAAAGGACCCAGTTAAGTTCGCGTCCGTTACTCATCCCGACATCGCGCGAATCGGAGTTAAATTACCGCCGTTCTTTCGGGCCAAACCCCACCTTTGGTTCACGCAAGCAGAATCGTCCTTCGCCATCGCAGGAATAACAGCGGATCTGACGAAGTTTCATTACGTTGTGTCATCGCTTGACGGCGACGTTCTTCAGCAGGTAAGCGACGTAGTGACCGACCCACCGGGTAAAAATAAATACGAAGCTCTGAAAAAGGGTTTAATTTCAGCCTTCGCCGACAGCGAGGATAAAAGATTACGCCAGCTGTTAACAGGCGTTCAGCTTGGTGATAAGAAACCGAGCCATCTTTTAAGAGAAATGAAAAGTCTAGCCGGCCTTCACGTTCCAGAAGATTTAGTCAAGTCCCTGTGGATCCAGCGGCTACCGCAGCAGGTCCAGGCTATTTTATCGGTCAGCTGCGACGGACTCCAGCAATTGGCGACAATGGCAGATAAAATACTTGAAGTCCAGCAAACCTCGGTATGTACTATAGCCACTACTAGCACATCAAACTCGCAGAGCGGATCGTCTAGCAAAGTAGAAACTGTCATAGAAGAACTTACAAGACAGATAAGCGCGCTCCGCACGGAGATTGACTACTTAAAAAAAGACAACGAAAAGACAAGGTCCCGCGCTCGTTCTAGGTCACATTGTTTCACAAGATCCCGCAGCCGCTCCAACGGGCGAAATTCAACTGGTGACGAATGCTGGTACCATCGAAAGTTTGGGGCCGACGCGATTAAGTGCCGATCTCCATGCAGGTATGCCCGTAAACACCTTAACGCGGAAAACTAGACCCCCTGCCTCAGTCCGCGGCATGTGGACCAGGGGAGTCTCGCCGCCTTTTCATAACAGATAACGCCACTAAAAAGCGCTATCTTATTGACACCGGGTCTGACGTATCTGTCATACCTCCCACTTCTGACGACGTTAAAAACGGCCCTGGAAAATGTACTCTGTTCGCCGCGAACGGAACGCCACTTAAGACGTACGGTCAGAAGTTGGTCACTGTCGACCTCGGACTTCGTCGGACATTTAGCTGGCCCTTTATCATAGCCGAGGTTACGAAGCCTATCATCGGTGCTGATTTCCTTAGCTATTTCAACCTACTGGTAGATCTTCGTAGCAAACAGCTGAGGGACGGAGGCACCGGCCTCGTGGTAACAGCTTCGATCGGGTACAGCGAAGTATCACGGATCAGTTCACTGCACCAAGACGGGACGAAATACAACACGCTACTCCGTAAGTACCCTGAAATAACTCGTCCCCCTGTTTTTCCTAGGCAGCAAAATATTAAAACGGAGCATTGCATAGAAACAACTGGTCCCCCAGTATTCTCGAAAGCCCGAAGGTTATACGGCGACAAACTAAAAGCTGCGAAGCGGGAATTTGAGGTGATGCTCGATCTAGGTCTTATACGTCCTTCGAAGTCGCCTTGGGCAAGTCCGCTACACATTGTTCCCAAGAAGGATGGGGGTTGGCGCCCTTGCGGCGATTACAGACGCTTAAACGCGGTTACAAAACCAGACCGCTACCCCATCCCTCATATTATGGATTTTAACGTCAACCTACGCGGCAAGCGTATATTTACGAAATTAGACCTAGTTCGAGCGTACAACCAAATACCAATGAAGCCCGAGGACATCGAGAAAACCGCCATAATAACTCCTTTTGGGTTGTTCGAGTCACCGGTCATGACATTCGGACTGCGTAATAGTGGCCAGACTATGCAACGCTTTATGGACGAGGTATTACGTGGCTACGAAAACGTCTACGCTTACATCGACGATGTTCTTATCGCGTCAGAGAACGAAGAAGACCACTTGCAGACCCTCGACCTAGTGTTCGCACGCCTAAAGGAATACGGCCTTTGCATCAACGCGAATAAATGCCAATTTGGGCAGGCCAGCCTGACCTTTTTAGGCTGCGAGATATCTACAGAAGGTATCAAGCCATCCTCCGACAGAGTTCGTGCAATTATGGGAATGGAAAAGCCAACTACCATCCGCGGACTTCGCAAGTTTCTTGGCACGATGAACTTTTATCGCCGCTTCATCAGAAGAGCCGCCTGGCCACAGGTATCCTTAAACGAATTCCTGAAAGGATCCTGCAAAAGCGACAATCGACCCGTTCCCTGGACGAACGAATCGGAGGCCGACTTCCATCGCTGTAAGGAAGCGCTAGCACAAGCCGCCATGCTTGCACATCCATCCACGGAAGCTCAGCTGTATATCACCGTCGATGCTTCAAGCCTGGCTCTAGGCGCTGCACTCGAGCAAGATGTGAATGGTAAAAGAGAACCGATCTCGTTCTTCTCAAGAAAACTGAGCCCCGCTGAACAGCGTTACTCCACTTATGATCGGGAGTTACTCGCCGCATACTGCGCTGTAAAGTTCTTTCGACATCACATCGATGGCCGCAATCCAATCTTGCTGACAGACCATCGTCCAATAACAT
Source organism: Gerris lacustris (assembly GCA_951217055.1). Taxonomy (NCBI): domain Eukaryota; kingdom Metazoa; phylum Arthropoda; class Insecta; order Hemiptera; family Gerridae; genus Gerris; species Gerris lacustris. The sequence continues at coordinate 98,527,127 of OX578276.1, read as the reverse complement.
TCGCGTTTCAGCAGAAATCGGATAAGGCGTCCCCTCGACAATCTCGACACCTTGAGTTCATCGCTCAGTTTACGACAGACATCCGTTATATCAAAGGCGAGAAGAATGTCGTCGCCGATTTTCTGTCTCGGATGTCTACCGAAAGTCCGTCCGAAGAAATTAGTGTGCTGAATTACGCGCAGTTGGAAAAAGAGCAAGCGGGTGATTCAGATTTACAGAACACCATCAAGAAGCGAGACGGTTGTCTACAACTCACGCCAGTTCAAGAAAGAGGACACGACATTTACCGCGATCAATTCGGAAGAATATTCGTCCCGAAGTCTCTTCGCAGAGAGGTTTTCGATCGCATGCACGGATTATGTCATCCTGGGATTCGAAAAACCCGTCGGTTGATCAGTGAACGGTTCGTGTGGCCATCTCTCGCTAAGGACTGTAACACCTGGACGCGGGGTTGTCTCTCTTGTCAGAAGGTGAAGACTCATCGTCACACTCAGAGTCAGCTGGCAGACGTCCCTATACCGAAAGGGCGTTTAGAACACGTCCACATCGACATTGTGGGCCCGTTGCCCGAGTCACAAGGCTATCGATATTGCCTTACCGCTATTGACCGACTGACAAACTGGACGGAAGCGATGCCCATTAAAGACATCACCGCCGAAACTGTCGCTGTCGAATTTTACAGTGGTTGGGTCTCTCGATTCGGTGCCCCTGCTACGGTTACTACTGACAGAGGACGGCAGTTTGAGTCGACTTTATTTCGAGCACTAACATCTCTACTCGGAACTGCTCATATTAGAACGACCGCTTATCATCCCCAAGCCAACGGAAAAATCGAGCGCTGGCACAGAACGCTAAAATCCGCACTCAAGTGTAAACAAGGTACGAACTGGGTCGAACTGTTGCCATCGGTCCTCCTCGGCTTGAGGGCGGTACCCGGACCATCAGGCCACTCCGCCGCCGAATTGCTCTATGGTCAGCATCTTCACCTCCCTGGTGAATTTTTTCACACACGCGAACCTTCTGCAACATCAGGGTTAGATGGAACGTTTGTATCTCGACTGCGGGAGCACTTAAGACGCATACGACCATCGCCGACATGCTACCGCAGGAAAGAAGTATTCGTGCATCCTGAGCTGCAGAAGTGCACACACGTATTCCTACGAAGGGATTTGGTGAAGGGGCCGCTCGAACAACAATTCTCCGGCCCTCACAAAGTGTTATCAAAAGGTGAAAAAGTTTTTAAAGTAGAGCTCAACGGTAAGCCCGATACTGTCACTATTGACAGATTGAAACCAGCCTTTCTCGTGGAAGAAAATACTCCACCTACGCTGGACATTGCGGCACCCACCCATCCACCCACTCAAATCAGACCCCAAGAAGTTGTAAGAACAACGAGGTCTGGACGGCGTGTACGTTTTCCTACACGACTAACGTCGTGACTTGGGGGGGAGCCCTGTAGTGACACAATGTCACTTTGACAAGTAAATAAAAACAATTGTAAATATTCAGATAAAAATATAGTTCAGTTGTTCTTGCATCTTTGATACGTTGCGTATTAATTATTTGTAGGCTAAGAAACCTTACAAACATATTGTGCAAGTTAGTGAAAAGAGAGAAAAGAAGATCTAAAAGAATACAATTATGCCGTTGTCAAAAATCTCATAGAAAACTCCAATTCCATCAAAAAGGCTAAATATGCTCTATGCGAAGGAAAAAATTGGATTCCAGGCATAAAAAATCAGAAAGACCGCGAAAATATTCTAACAGAAGCTAGTAATTTCTACAAATCACTGTACCAAAAGCCAAATAACCAAAAAATTAATCATGCCATTAGTAAAAACAACAGTGATTTCCCTTCTATATTAGAGAAAGAAGTTGTACAAATAATATCTAAGTTAAAAGACAGTAAAGCACCAGGGGAAGACAAAATAATTAATGAGATGCTCAAGATATCAGCCACCGTTATAGCTCCAACATTAGCAATAATATTTAATAAAATCCTTGAAGGAGACACCATTCCTCAAGCTTGGGCTCAATCGACAAGGCGACCTTATTCTTATTCACAAGAAAGGCGATAAAGCAGACCTTAATAATTACTGACCGATAAGTCTCTTATCGGCAATTGAGAAAGTTTTCTCAAAAATAATTCAAACAAGAATTAAAAGGACGCTCAATGAACACCAACCGGTGGAGCAGGCGGGGTTTAGACAATATTAGAGGTGTCAAGCAGGGCGAACAATATTAGAGGTGTCAAGCAGGGCGAACCCTTGTCCGCAGATTTATTTATTACTGCAGCGGAGTCTGCGTTTAGAGATATTGACTGGGGAAACTCGGGGATATCGATAAACGGTGAAAAACTGAATCACCTCAGGTTCGCTGACGACGTGGTCGTTTTATGTCAGTCGGCTAAGGAGCTAAAGGAGATTCTGATGAAGGTCGATGAAGCAGGAAGGAAACCTGGCTTTAAGATAAATCCCCTTAAAACGAAAATTATGTCCAATAGCAAAGAAGAAAAAATAATTATTAATGGTAACAAAATAGAATGGGTGAAGGAAGCAGTGTACCTTGGACAATTAGTTTCTTTTAATAAAGGAAAGAAGTGGAAAGACGGATATCACTAAGCTGGTGGAAATACTGGGCACTAAAATTTATATTCAAGAGCAAATTAAGTATAGACCTGAAGAGGCAAGTCTTTAACTCTTGCATTTTACCATGTCTTACGTATGGCTCGCAAACATGGGCACTAACGAAAAATAAGGATAAGGGTAGCGCAGAGGGCCATGGAGCGAAGCATGCTAGGAGTCAAGAAGCATGACCGTATCAGAAATGATGACCTCAGAAAGAAAACTAGTCTGAAAGACGCAGTGGAGGAAGCTGTGGCACTAAAGTGGAAATGGGCTGGACACTTTGCTAGAATAAGAGACCAGAGGTGGACCAGAAAAGCGAGCGAATGGGTCCCTAGACATCGGAAGAGGCGACGGGGTAGAACTGTCAGGCGCTGGAGGGACGACATCCAGGAAGTGGCCGGAGCTACTTGGAACAGGATTGCAGAGCAGAAAGTGACTTGGGCGTCCACGCTGGAGGCCTATGTCCAGAAATGGACTTTATTTCTTACGCCAGTCAGTAATTAAACGAACCAAGTAAATAATAATTAATAACTAATTTAAAACAAATTATGTGTGTGAATGTGTGTATGTATGAGTGAAGTAAAAGAATGAAAGAAGAAGTATATTATTTATTTTTCTTTTTTGTACTCTGTAATACATAGTAACTATTAATTTATTATTTAAAAGAAGTAATCAAATCACATTGATATTATAATTTATTTATTTAAGATAAAATAATTTCAAGATAAAAAAAACTTTATATACTACGTTTTTAAATTTTCTGTTGAATCGTATGTAATGTTGATAATATTAATAATATTAATAATATTAATATTAATGTTCGTATAATATGTTGATAATTGTTATTGTTATATAATATATAATGTGAGTGAAAAAAAAAATAGTTCCGAATTTATTTACTTCACATAAATGACAACCATCCAGAGAGCTGATCTTAAACCTATAAAAAAATAAATCTTCGTACAACGGATCTCCCCAACACCAAATCTAAAGCATGCCATCGATATATTTGAAATAATATAATCGATAAATAATATAATCGATATTTTCTGTTTTGCTGTCATTCAATGTTTATCACAAATTTGAGACCCGTCAAAATGAAGATTGCGTAAATATTGGATATGGCAAATCAAATAAAATAACTTGCGGATTTTTTCCGAACTAACTTTCCGCACAGCAAAATTTGCTGAAAACCAATTAAATTCTGCTGAAAGATGGCTAAAAGTATTAAAATAATGCATTGTCATCGTGTTCTGAGCTATGCTAAAAGTTTCAAATGTCTAGCTATTCGGGAAGTTAGGTAGAAATCGATTGCCAGATTTGTACCGGACAAACAAACAAGAATACAAGCTAATAAAAACGTAGTAAAATAGAATGTATACTTTAACTTATATTATGATGTAAGAAATGATAAAAGTAAATAATAAATTAAAATAATAAAAGGCTTTATTATTATTATTATTATTATTGTAACGTGTCAAGATTCGTTGACAATGTGTCGATGTCATTGTATTATTGATAGTTATTTGTCTGATGTGTTATAAGATTATATGTTCAATTATAGTTAACATTCTTGTGTCTTAAATACGTAACAGTGGTGTCAGAAGTGGGATCTAATCAGCCAAGAGAAGGTATTTAAGTTTGCAATTTTTTACTTTTATTATTAGTTACGTAATAATGTCGAAAAGAGGTAGAAAGAAAAGGTCTTCAACTCCTGTAGATGAGGATTCGCACAGTGATTTGAGAAATGATCTCAAAGTTATGTACCAGGAGATGGTACAACAATGTCAAGAGATTAAATTAAGTCTAGAAAATAAAATTACAGAAGAAATAAATATTATCCGTGAAGAAATGTCGTCCAGCTGTAAGCCTGAAATTAAATCCATCCCTGTTAATGGAACAAGGAATTTAATTCTCAGCGGTGACAAGAAAGATGAAAAGATGATTACAACTAGTCAAACAAAATTTTTGAAATTAAAAGTTAGCCCCTACGATGGTGCAGTACTGTGGGAGGACTTTGAGGCCCAGTTCACGACCATAGCAGAATTTAGTGGCTGGTCAGAGAAAGAGAAGTTGGGTTTCCTAGTTGGTGCTCTGAGGGGTGTTGCACTCACAGTTTTAAGTAATCTCTCACAAGAAGAGAGAATGAAACTATCTGTTGTAATAAGAGCTCTCAAAGCACGGTTCGGAAATAGTGAAAACTCACAGATTTATCGAGTTCAGCTTAAATTGCGAGTCCAAGAAAAAGGAGAAAACTTGGTTGAATATGCTGCACAAATAGAAAGGCTAGTCAAGTTATCGTACCCTGACCTACCTAAGGAGACGTTGGATGTTTTGCAGCTGCAGTCATTTGTAGATGGATTGAAAGATAAGACTTTAAGAAGGGAAATTGCTTTAGCAAGACCTAAGTCACTCAAAGCAGCTCTGGCTAGAGCATTGGAGGTAGATGCAATTGATAAAGCGCTTTATCACGACAACATTTTTAGTGTCAATAAAGTTGAGGAGGTAGCAGGCCAAGATAATAGACACCCTCGCCAAGCTGAAGGGATGTTGTTTGGAGACTCCTACTCAAGTGCTATGACAGTTGCCGATGAAGACTCAAAATGTGGCAAAAGATGTCATCTGCTGGAATTGTCATCAGCCGGGCCATTTCCAAAGGGGGTGCCCTAGGGCGGATAAAAGAAGGGGCTGAAAGGAGAGGCAAGGAGAATCCAAGAGGGAAACCGGTAAGCTCTGGAATGAAGGGGTCCAGGGAAACGCCAAGTGGTCAGGTGCAAAGGGCGGCAACTGACTTTAGAGCCAGGCAGCCCTAAAGAAAAAGGACCATCTAGGTCAGTGCATGCTACTCAAGAAGAACATACCGTAGGGAAAACTTCAACTTGTTTTTATGTAGGTGGCAAGATAGAAGGTAAAAATTGCAAGTTCCTTGTAGATACTGGTGCAGCCGTTACACTGATCATACCTGGTATTCTAACCCAGAGTGGAGGGAAGCTTCAGCCAAACAATGGAGTGAGAATTAAATCAGTATTAGGTGAGACATCAAACGTGTTAGAAGTCCGGAGAGTGAGCTTTAAAATTGGTGGCCTGGAATTGGAACATGTTTGTGTTTGTGGCAAATGTAACAGAAGATTGCATATTGGGGATTGATTTTCTGGCCCATTACGATTGCGTCTTAAACTTCAGAAAAGAAGAGTTTTCAATCAAGGGTGTAGACATCAAGATCCTTGGATTTACTGCTCTGTGCGACGAAGAAAAAGCTCATGGAGAAGTGCAAGTTAAGAGTCACGGGCCTATAGAAGAAGGAAAACTGCAGGAACATCTTAGGCAGCTGTATGAGGGTACAGTCAAACAACTGAGAAAAGAGGAGGCTACACTGGTTTATTCCTTAGTTATGGAGTTCCAGGATGTGTTCACACAAGATGATAGTGACATTGGTAGAACTCATTTGACTCAGCACGAGATCCACCTAACGGACGAACACCCAATCAAACAACAGCCACGCAAGGTTCCGTTTGCCAGGAAAAAAGAGGTCGACGAGATAATCCAAACTATGGTGGAAAACAAAATTATTGAGCCATCGTATGGTCCTTGGGCGTCCCCTATAGTACTCGTAAAGAAGAAGGATGGGTCAACGCGCTTCTGCATAGACTACAGGAAATTAAATGCAGTTACCAAGAAGGACGCCCAACCAATACCAAGGATAGATGACATCTTAGATGATTTGGAAGGGTCTAATTGGTTCAGCACATTAGACCTAAAGAGTGGATACTGGCAAGTTGTCATGAACATGGAGGATAGACAGAAAACAGCTTTTGCAGTAGGATCGGAAGTTTGGCAATTCCAGGTGCTACCATTTGGATTATGCAATGCACCAGCTACGTTTGTAAGGTGCATGACACAAGTGCTGAAGGGGCTTCCGAAGGGGGTTGCAAGAGTGTACCTCGATGATGTCGTCGTCATGGGAAAGACCTTTCAGGAACAGCTGAGAAACTTACGCCAAGTATTCCTTCGAATTAGAGCCACTGGGATGAAACTAAATGCCAAAAAGTGTTGTTTATTAAAACGTGAAGTTGCTTACTTAGGGCATGTAGTTTCTGCGGCAGGGATAAACGTTGATGCAGCGAAAATTGAAGCTATCAGCAAGTGGCCACAGCCTACGAAGAGGTCTGAGGTCTTAAGCTTTTTGGGCCTTTGTTCATACTATAGGCGGTTCATTAAAGATTTTGCTGCAGTTGTTGCTCCATTACATCAGGTTAAAGAACGCCCTTTTACTTGGAATTCTCAATGTCAAAGGGCATTTGAAAATATTCAACAGGCTTTAACATCAAGCCCAATCCTAGGGTTGCCCAAGGAAACAGGAGTGTTTATTTTGGACACAGATGCCAGTGGAAGTGCAATTGGAGCAGTTTTATCACAAGAGCAAGAAGGAAATGAGGTTGTTCTCGCTTACTTTAGCAAATCATTGAGTAAATGTGAACGCAACTATTGCGTAACACGGCGTGAACTTCTGGCAATAGTTAAGTCTCTGATTCAGTTTAGACATTACCTAATAGGAAGACGGTTTATACTCAGGTCTCATCATGCTTCATTGCAGTGGCTCTTAAATTTTAAGAACCCAGAAGGCCAGGTGGAAAGGTGGCTGGAAAGAATTCAGGACTATGATTTCGAAATTCAGTACAGAGCAGGGAGACAACATGGAAATGCAATGACAACATGAATGATTCCCTGTCTCGCAGACCTTGCGAAGGATGTAAGCAGTGTGGTAGGGAAGAGAGAGGAAACGGAACAGATGATTCCTCCTCCAGAGAAAAGAAACCTGCTAATATCTTTTTGACCCATATCTCCCAGGCGGAAGGTGTTGGTGGAGACCCGAAGGAGCTGGGGAAAGCTCAGAAAGAGGATGCTGTCTTAGGGAGAATTATGAACTGGCTGCAGGAGGGTAGAAGGCCACAATGGGAAGAAATTTCAGGACTCGGCCCTGAAATAAAATGTCTGTGGGCACAATGGGACTCAGTGGTTCTTAAAGAAGGAGTTGTCTATCGGCGATGGGAGGACCCTGGTAAAGACGGTGAGAACTTTAAGCTGGTTATACCAAAGAAACTACAGCCAGAGGCCCTTGAATGGGCTCATGATTCAGCGTTAAGTGGACACTTTGGTGTTAAGAAGACGTTGGAGAGGTTAAGAAGCCAACTATATTGGGTGAACATGAGAGACAGCGTTGAAGACTGGTGTCGAACATGTATAATCTGCTCAGCTAGGAAGGGCCCCCAGACTCGAAGAAGCAGAGGTAGGTTGCAAAGGTACTTGTCAGGCGCACCATGGGAAAGATTAGCAATCGACATCCTTGGCCCCCTACCTAGAACTAACCGAGGTAATGCTTATATTGTGGTGATTATGGACTATTTTACTAAGTGGCCGGAATCTTTCGCTCTTCCCAATCAGGAGGCAGAAACAGTGGCTAGAGTTTTCGTTAATGAAGTTGTGGCACGCTTCGGGGTTCCGCTTGAACTCCACTCGGATCAGGGTCGAAATTTTGAAAGTCGACTCTTTGGAAAGGTTTGTGAAGTGATTGGAGTAATGAAAACTCGCACGACGCCGCTGCATCCACAGAGTGACGGGATGGTGGAACGTTTTAATAGAACACTTCTAAGCTATCTGGCCAAATTCGTGCAAGAGCGTCAGCGGGACTGGGATGAACACCTCCCTCTTTGTATGCTGGCATTCCGATCTTCCGTCAGCGAAAGCACCGGTCACACTCTAGCGATGTTAATGCTTGGGCGTGAGCTGAGAGGACCATTGGAGTTGCTGTACGGGCGACCACCAGATAGAGTACCCGAGGACGTTCTCCAATATGTTTCAGATTTACGGAAACAACTAGCTGCTGTCCATGAGCACTCTCGCAAATCACTTGAGGTTGCAGGAGAGCGAATGAAGACGAGATATGACCGCTCTGCTGTGGCAAGGATTTTTAACCCCGAGGATAAGGTATGGTTGTACAATCCCAGTCGTAAGAAAGGTGTATGCCCAAAGTTAACATCTAACTGGAAGGGACCATATACCATACAGAAAAGGATAAACGACGTTGTTTATCAAGTACAAGAAAAACCTAGGTCTAAACCGCGGATTGTTCACCTAGACCGAATAGCACCATTCTACAATCGGGACCAAAGTAATGTTGCCGGGTCGTCAACAGCTGAGGAGGGAGTAGTGTAACGTGTCAAGATTCGTTGACAATGTGTCGATGTCATTGTATTATTGATAGTTATTTGTCTGATGTGTTATAAGATTATATGTTCAATTATAGTTAACATTCTTGTGTCTTAAATACGTAACATTATTATAACTTTTAAGAGATATAATTTTAAATATATACTACTTAAGTTAATAAAGTAAAATTAATTAAAAAATAAATTGGTCTATTATTATTTTTGATAAGCTGTCATTGTTCATAGCGCTCCATTCCTCTTTCAGTCATAGATCACGTCCCTACACACTTACAATAAGTTAGTTATTTATTATTTAACTACCAAATTATTCACTAGAAATATTTTATATGGCAAAACATCGTTTGCCAGGTCAGCTAGTACATTTATATTGATACAATTGTTTAAGAGTCAATATCGAGAGCTGTTTAAATAGTGGCTTTGAATGTTCTATACGTCTTTTATTTAATACTAGCTGTTTACCCGTGCTTCGCTACGGAGTGTTATTATAATTAGATAAGTTTATAAACAACCATAATGAAACATATAAATTCTTTTACTGTGCATGAATATCTAGATTACATCTCTCCCACCTATTTCTATACCCCCTCTTTGATAAGCTAATTTTCAAATATCCTAAATTTGCCCCCCTCCCCCCTAAATTAAAATATGACTAAACTCGACATAAAAACTATTACTGTACTCTTAAAGAGCTTTTTTTTATCATTACATTGACCCCATATTCATTACTTGTTCCATACCCCTGTGTACCAAATTTAAATTTTGAAAATTCATGTAGGCTATCATTTTCTAGCGTTGGGACAACCGACTAGAAAAAACAACCGAATGAATAAGTCGATTCGGGAAAAAACAGTCGATTGAATTCAATCGACTGAAAACAGTCTCATAGCGGGTATAGGATATATAGACCGAGACTGAACCCGCAAGTTGAATGTTTCAATCGAATGGTTTTTTTTTATATAGGAGTAGTACGGTGGAGGCCGTAAAGGCCTCAGAGCTGAGGGGGGGGGGGGGGGTGAGAGTGAGAAGGCGCTTGACACTCGTTATCTCGTCCCAAACTACAGCCTGCTACAACATCGTTTTCATTCGAATGAAAAAATATAGACTGAGACTGAATCCAGTCGACTTTTTCATTCGAATGTTTCATTCGGATGTTTTTTGGTTTTAGGTAGGGGAAAGGAACGACGGTGAAGGGCTCAGAGCGGAGGAGGGGTGAGAAGGCGCATGACACTCGTTATCTCGTTATACACACGTCCACATATACACGTCCGAATTACAACTAATACAACTCCAAACTATAGACTGATATCATTCGAATGAAAACTAGATATCCACAACCGAATGAATGAATATTTTAAAACAACCGTTTAGTCGACTTTTTTCAATCGATTGGTTCCCAACGCTATCATTTTCCCCTTGCTCTGAAGGTCAAGTGGGCAAATTTTTATCGACATCGAACTAAAACTGTAGATTTGTATAAAGAACATACTCACACATACGTTGATTTTTATATATATAGCTATAAATTTCCATTTTACCCCCTCCTAAATAAAATTGTACCTAACAATTACTTTTCTCTTAAAGTGCTTTTCAACGATATGCATCATATGAAGGGAATCCATTACTTTGACATTTTTACACCGTACCCCTTTGTACCAAAATTTAAATTACACAAATTCATGTAGACAGTGACCTCCCCCTCGCACTACCGCGCGAAGACTGTTACATCTCAAATAATTGAGTTTTGAGAAATACGAGTTTAAAGTTTTTACGTTTTTTAAAACTAACTATTTCATTCATAGTTTGAGTTATTTTTATTTATTTTCTAAATTAATTATCTATACATATGCAACTTTATTGCCTGCTAGTCCGTATAATTTTATTTAATTCAATACTACTTAAAATTAATTGAAATATAAATTTAGTCAGAGATGTAACCATCTTCGAGTAACTTAATGCGAAATAAAGTAGATGATACCATTATATTATTTATTGCTTTAACATATTTTTGTAATTTAAAGGTATTATTACGCAGCTATTTAACACAGATCGCACACCCTACAGTGCACGGGTCGGGTCTGTCAGACCCAGGGTGTCACACTCATTAGCAAAACACTGATAAGGGAGGTTCGTATAACACCATCCCTTCTTATACCTTCAAGTCAAACTAACCTTCCTTAGTTCAGTACCATATTTTGAACAATTCACATAATTTCTTCCTGTCTATTTTTTTTTTTTTTTTTTTTTTTTTTTTTTTTTTTTTTTTTTTTTTTTTTTTACCTCAAAATTACCTCTGGGTCAAAATTAAAAATTACAAAAATATAAAGATATTTTTTTTTATGTTTTTATTGATATATTGTATTCTATATTTTTTACTGATAAATGAAAAAAAATAACAATATTTAAATAATAAACCATCTTAATTTTTTTTTTTTTTGAAAAAATGGTTCTGACAGACCCTATCCGTGTACAGGTGCAATTTTTTTCACCCAAGAACTGCAGGGTTTAGTAGGTTCAGAGATAGATGAAAGTATTAACTTAGTAAATGTGAGGGAATAATATTATAAATAAAATCAACATGAACAAGAGTATAATTATATTTTTTTCATAATAAAAAAAAATAACAATTTTTTAGAGTAAAAGTAATAAGCACATTATTTATGCAGTAGTAATATCAAAATAAAATCATTATTTTTTTCTTAATACAAAGTATTAACCCAAATTATAAACTTTATGCATCACAACCTCAGTTGAGCTTAGTGTTAATGACTTACATGCAATATTATAATTACTAAAAAACTAAAATTTACTACTTAATCTATAACAAGAGTTTTTATAATCTTTTAGCGCTAGTTCTAATATGGTAAGACTCCTACCAGCAAAAGCCATCTAAAAAATAGAGAATTCATTAAAACAATGATGAATCATACGCAATAATTTTTTATAATAAAATGCAATTCATGGTTCATTCTCTCTCTACCTGGAAACTTTCATTTTCTGAGTATAATAAATAAAAGTATTATAAGTATTATTAGTAAGTATTATAGTATTATAAATAAATAAAGTGGCTAAGTATTAATAAATTCATTACTGTGTAATTCCGTTTACAGACTATAGCCTGGTTTAAATTATTTGAAATTATCTGAACAAAAAAAAAAGAACGAAAAAAAATGAACCTATTTTTAACTTATACAAAAGTATTGGTATTTAATTATTTGTTATGACGATTAGAGGAATTAATGAAAATTGACTCAGTTGAATAACGTGATATCTATTCCATTAGAGAGTTATAAATCAAATATTGAGTAAAAATTTACAAACGAAGAACGTTATAAATAAAGATAAAACAATAATATTTTTAGATTTTGACATACCTTTCAGTCGATGGTAGTTATATCTCAGGATATAACTATATTCGACGTGAGCCAACCTTGACTGTCCGGTTATAACTAAGAGTCTCGAGATGTCACCTTCTTCGTATGATATTACTATACCTACTCCCCCACTCGAAGAGCGCAACTTGCTCTCTCAAGCGGCTAATATTTGAGTTATTGATATAACGGTCTTACTACCAGATAGAGCTCGTTTTTCTGCGTCTGACTGTGGACATAACTCAAAACCGATAAAAATTGAGATGTAACAGTCTTCGCGCGGTAGTGCGAATATTTTGATCGAGATCAGACTAAAACTGTAGTTTTGTAATAAAAACATACACACATATACGTTGACTTTTATAAATAAAGATATAGATATAAATTTCCATTTTACCTCCTCCTAAATGAAAACAATTACTGTACTCTAACAGAGCTATTCAACGATATGCAACATAAAGGGTATTCAATAATTGTACCCCGTACCCCTGTGTCATACACACATGGTGTCAACATACACACATACGTTGACTTTTAGATACATTTTTCCATTTACCCCCCTAAATGCACGTTAAAACAATTACTGTACTCTTAAAGAGCTTTTCAACAGGATGCATCATGTAGGGTTTTCAATACTTTGACATTTGTACCCCGTACCCCTGTGTACCAATAATTAAATTTCGAACATTCATGTAGACAGAGATCTTCCCCTTGCTTTAAGGTCAAGTGCGCAAATTTTCATCGAGACGAATTAAAACTGTTGATTTGTATAAAGAACATAAACACACTCACATATTCGTTGACTTTTATAGATATCGATATAAGTTTCCTTTTTACCCCCTTCCTAAATGAAAATATGACAAAAACGTACTTAACAACAATTAATGTACTCTCACGAAGGGTATCCATTACTTTCACATTTGTACCCCGTACCTCTGTGTACCAAAATTTTAATTTCAGAAAATCATGTAGACCTTGATTTTCCCCTTGCTTTGAAGGTCAAGTGTGCAAATTTTATCGCAATCGGACTAAAACTGTAGATTTGTGTAAAAAACAAATAAGATATATCTATATAATTCCAGTTTACCCCCCTCCTAAATGAAAATATGACATAACAACAAATGAAAGTGTGCATAACAACAATTACTGTACTCTTAAAGAGCTTTTCAACGATATGCATCACGAAGGGTATCCATTACTTTGACATTTGTACCCCGTACCTCTGAGTACCAAAATTTTAATTTCGGAAAATCATGTAGACCTTGATTTTCCCCTTGCTTTGAAGGTCAAGTGAGCAAAGTTTCATCAAAATCGGGCTAAAACTGTAGATTTGTATAAAGAACAAACATATATATATATATATATTGTTAGCTATGCTACCTAGAGATAGTAGCAGTGAGGCCGCTGCTGAGTGTGGAGAGGCGTCGCCAGGAAGCGCCACCGTGGTTAAGAGCGACAGGCAGTCAGTCGGCACTGGGCTTCTGGAGTGTATGCATCGAGTCGTGTTTAAGCGCTTCTCCACAACCAGGGTTCAGGCCGCCTCAATCTTGTATTTTGTATTGTTTTCTAATACATTACTAAAGATTAAACCCCGTTTTTGGTGTTTTTATTATCAGAAGTGGGATAGAACGTTCGCAGCGCATGGAATTTAGTGTTTAGTTGTTAACGTCAGCGTAGAGGGAAGAAATAGAAGTGTAGGGATTGTAGAGTTCTTTTTTAAGTGGTGGAAGGCCGTGAAGGAAGACCCTTGACCTCGAGCTCGCAACCCCGGAGTCTTTGCCCTCAGCGGTGCAACCTTCGCTTGGTTCAGCCTTCACTCTTCACAGTTTGGACACGTTTTATTTTTATTAAATAAAAATTACGGTATACTGGACAATTGTAAGTAACGTTTAATTTTTATCACATTGCTTGGATTCGAAATTGTTTTAGCCTGTATGGTATCGTTTATTTATTTTTTTTTTTTTCTTTGTTATTTCTTATGGTTCAGAATAATTTCAATCTGTGTTGTAGTATCGTAGAGTTAATTAATTTTTTTTTCTCTAGTTTTTTATTTGGCCCTTGATCTATAAGAATAGTAACGTAAATTGTGGGGTTTTTTTTATTAAAAAAAAAAGGAGGAAGAAATATAGGAAGAAAGAACAAGAAAGATAGGCTCTGTTGTCAAATAATTTATAAGTTAGACATTTATTTTATTGTATTGGAGCAAACCTTATAATCACTTCTTTTACTTAGTCTTTTAATTTTTTTTTATTATTAATAATAAAACTACAGTTATCTAATAATCTATACGTTAATCAGACATTTATTTCGTCGTGTTAAAGCAAAGCTTATAATTACTTCTTTTTACTCATTTATATGATTTTATTTATTATTAACGATAAGTTTTATATTAATGGTTTAAATTTAAGGGAAAATTCTTATTTGTTATTTCCTTTTACTTTAACGAGAAATACAAGCAGTCAAGATTAATTTGTATCATTATTGCGATCATTATTGAGGTAGTTTAAACGAGTAAATTGTGTTAAGTCTAGTTGTTTATTTATTTTATTTTATTTAGCAAATTCATTTTTTTTAACTTGATCATTATAAACTCTGACCAATCAGTATGATTTAGCTCAAGATTTGCGAGAAGAATTAGGTTTTGTTAGCTTTTTAATTTTTATTTTCGATAGACAACAAAAATGATTTGCTCTACTTCCCCAAAGAAGAACTAAGAGAGAATAAGAAGAAAGGATACATACGTACAGTTTGTGTTACAGCCCTTATCTTTTATTGCCAAATTATTTTATACATTATTTATTTTTATTTATTTATTTTATTTTATTTTTTTTAATTTGAATATAGGAAATAAAAATTCTTACTAAACCTCTTTATTTAAAGATTTTTTATTGCGTTTAGTCAACTTAATAAATCGATTACTAAGCTGAGAGTGAAATTTATATACTTGTTGTTTCTTATTGTTTAATTATATCACTGGGAATAATCTATTTCCCTAATTTTATTTACCAGTGTTGTTTCTTTGTAAATTCTATTTAATTAATTTTGTATGTTTTATATTATATTATTTAATAACCCTGTTTCCGTATTGCAGGCATTAATCATTTTCCTATTTTAATTATTACTGGCATATTTAGAATTGCATCATGTCTGATAACGAAACGGGAAGTATAGAAGAAGGAAAGACTCACGATAGAGTAGAAGAGCGGGATGATACGCGTCGTAGCAGCGATATACTCGAAGGTCTGTTAAGGGCTCTACAAGCACCCCGAGTTATTCCAGAGCAGGTGAGCTTGCCACCGTTTCGACCGGACTCGGATGATCCTCTAAAGTGGATAGAACTTGTTGAGAGTTGCCGACAGGAATTTTGTTGGAGTGACCTCCAAATATTGATCTGTATTGGCACGTTTCTTTTACACAACGCCAGGCGGTGGTTCGAACATTGGTGCCCGGACGTTCGCGACTGGCCGACATTTCATAAAGATTTTTTAGAGGCGTTCCCTAACAAACGGAATTTGGGAAAACTTCTTGAGGATGTCGCTAATTACAATAGCTCTAAGGTGAACACATATGAGACCTACATTCACGAAAGGTCGTCAATGTTGAGAAACTTAAGAGCCGGGTGGAAAGAGAAAGAGTTGGTTGAGATAAAAAGGAATAAAAATAATGTAACGGCCGCTCCCTAGCTCAAGCTTTTGCTTTTTGGGAGCGCTCACCACTGCATGTATTAATTTAATTGTATTTATTAACTTAATTATCCTATGTATTGTGAGGAATAAATTGTTTATTATTGTTTATTAGATTATCGTGTACGGAATAACCGAATCGGACGTACGGAATGCAGTTATAAATCGAGACTGTAAGACCGTAACCGAGCTGCTCTCTTTCATATCGGCCTTCAAGAAGACCCCAAAGAGACTACAAGCTGAGGATTTCCATACGACGTGGCCTAAGAAAAGACATACCGACAGTAGGCCTAGTACATCTTCCCAGTCACATTCGGGCTCGAAATGTTTTCGATGTGGTCGGTTGGGCCACATTCAGGTTAATTGTCATGCTCAGTTGCATAAACCCTCTCAAGTTTTCGGCAACGCCAGTTGAAGTGGGCCACAAGGGCTTCGAATTAAAATGCGACTTTTGTTTTAAAAAGGGCCATTCTGAGGCCAACTGTTTCACCAAGGCTGGGATTGAAAATAGACGTGATTCGTAACGCCAGATGGGCCTTACGAATACTTGCGGATGGCTTTTGGATTGCGCCAGCAGTTTTTCAGCAAGCTTTGAACAAATCGTTAGGCTCATTGTGTTAAACGATAGCCTTAGTCTACATGGACGATATTTTGAAAACACCAGAACAGGGACTCCAACATTTAATTCAAGGGTTATTTCAGGAAGTTTATGCCTGAATTTGCAACGAGGACAGCATGTATCACAAAATTGACGAAACAGAATCTTACTTTTGAGTGGGCTCAAGACAGATGCCTCTAGTGATTACGTAATTTACTGTCTGACATCAAGACCATTACTCGCCGTCCTTGACCCTAACCTCCCTACGGAACTGCATACCGACGTCAGCAGTATCGGTTATATTGCTATTCCCTTCCAGCGTCTTGATGGTCAGCTCAGGTTAGTCGCTTTTTAGTAGACGTGCGACCATAGAAGAAGAACGTTACCATTCGTATGAGTTGGAGACGTTGGCGATCGTTCCCGCCCTCGAATACTTTATAACATTGCTATTAAATTCACCTTAGTCACAGACTGCAATGCAGTAATGTCAACTGCTCAGAAGACTTGGTTCCCCGTATTGTGCTACGGTGGCTAATAATGCAAGATTTTGATTTCGATATACCGTAAGGGAAGCTCATTACCTCATGTGAATTTCCTAATCCGCAACCCAGTTAAAGTCGTTCATTGAGTTAGCCATAAAAATTGGCTCTGCGTAGAGCAAAAAGGTAATGCTGAAGTTCGCGAAATGCTTGAGGCGTTGAAAGAGGGTCGCCTTGATGGAAATCAGTATGCAGAGAAGGATGGTCTTTAGTACTAAAACTTTAATTATTCTGACGGTACTGAAAAAGTACTGTGGTTTGTTCCACACCAAAGCCGCCCAGGTCTTTTACGACTATTCCACGACAAACAATGCCATGCTGGAGTTGACAAAACTTTGTTATCAATCACCGGAACATTTTTGGTTCCCTAGGATGAGAAATTTCGTCCGCAATTACGTTCGTAACTACTTGGTGTGTTCAGAATAGAAAACACGAACTGGTCCTCTAGAGAGTTCATTTAGCCTATGGAGAAACCTGATGAGGAGAATGGTCAATTCGAGAGACACATGAGAACAATTATGAACCTTATCCGAATCGAAACAAAGGTAAAGTCAGAATGGTCGAGCGCGTATATTTATTTTATTTTTGAATATTATGTTGATGTTTATGGGGTTGATGTTTATGATGTTGGTGATTATGATGATGATGATTATGATGTGGATGCTTATGATGTTGATGTTTATAATTTTGATGATTATGATGTGGATTTTTATGATGTTTATGTTTATGATGTAGATGTTTATGATGTTGCTTATTATGCAGATGCTTATGATGTTGATGTTTATGAGGTTGAAGTTTATGATGTTGATGATTATGATGATGATTATGATGTGGATTTTTATGATGTTGATGTTTATGATGTGGAGTTTTATCATGTTGATGCTTATGATGTTGATGTTTGTGAGGTTGATGTTTATGATGTTGATGTTTATGATGTGGAGTTTTATAATGTTGATGCTTATGATGTTGATGTTTGTGAGGTTGATGTTTATGATGTTGGTGATTACGATGATGATGATTATGATGTGGATTTTTATGATGTTGATGTTTATAATGTTGATGATTATGATGTTGATGTTTATTATGTGGATTTTTATTATGTTTATGTTTATAATGTTGATGATTATGATGTTGATGTTTATGATGTGGATTTTTATGACATTGATGCTTATGATGCAAATGCTTATGCTGTTGATGTTTATGATGTTGATTTTTATGATGCTGTTGTTTATGGTGTTGATGTTTATGGTGATGTTTATGATGTTAATGTTTATGATTATGTCATGGCTATGTTGGTGGCTCGCTCATTTTCTGTTGACGAGCCAGAGGTGTGAGCTGTGGTCTCACTGGTTATTTTGTCTCGATCTTTCGTATGACGAGGCGGAGGTGTAGCCAGGTCTCACCTGTGTGTGTGTGTGTGTGGTTTTTTTTTATGTTTGTGCATGTGACTCAAACATGTTGAATTTGTCGAGGCAGCGGTGATGACTGAAGTCACACCAGATAAAATTATCAGTTGTTGGTGTTTAGAAGATCGATCTGAGGTGTTCTTTTTTTTACTTGTTTGGTAATGATACTTTTGTATGTTTTGATCAGATCCTCCAGCTTCGAGAGCGAAGCTTCGGTCAGTGTTGGCCGTGTTAGCTATGCTACCTAGAGATAGTAGCAGTGAGGCCGCTACTGAGTGTGGAGAGGCGTCGCCAGGAAGCTCCACCGTGGTTAAGAGCGACAGGCAGTCAGTCGGCACTGGGCTTCTGGAGTGTACGCATCGAGTCGTGTTTAAGCGCTTCTCCACAACCACGGTTCAGGCCACCTCAATCTTGTATTTTGTATTGTTTTCTAATAAATTACTAAAGATTAAACCCCGTTTTTGGTGTTTTTATTAATATACATACGTACATACATACATACACACATACGTTGACTTTTATATATATAAACCACAATTAATGTACTCTTAAAGAGCTTTTCAACGATATGCATCACGAAGGGTATGCATTACTTTGACATTTGTACCCCGTACCTCTGTGTACCAAAATTTTAATTTCGGAAAATCATGTAGACCTTGATTTTCCTCTTGCTTTGAAGGTCAAGTGTGCAAATTTTATCGCCATCGGACTAAAACTGTAGATTTGTGTAAAGAACAAATAAGATATATCTATATAATTCCATTTTACCCCCCTCCTAAATGAAAATATGACAAAAGTGTGCATACCAACAATTACTGTACTCTTAAAGAGCTTTTCAACAATATACATTACGAAGGGTATCCATTACTCTGACATTTGTACCCCGTACCTCTGTGTACCAAAATTTTAATTTCGGAAAATCATGTAGACCTTGATTTTCCCCTTGATTTGAAGGTCAAGTGTGCATATTTTCATCAAAATCGGGCTAAAACTGTAGATTTGTACATGCATACATACAAACATACATACATACCTACACACAAACGTTGACTTTTATTTATACAAGCATTCGCCCCGCGCTTCGCGCGGGGTTCATGCTTGCAATCAGTGGCTGTATTATTACTATTTTCTATACATTACTATCATGTTGGTCAATTAAGAAGGCCATTTCATTGAATAAAATACTTTATACTTCATTATTTGTTTAGCTTAATATAGAAAATGAAAATTGCTTAAACATTAAAATAAAATAAATTACTTGAAAATGGGTCCTCCCACAATATCGCAGGGCTTTTTCCAAAATGATTATAAAATTACGATAAAATTTAACTCCGCCTCCCTTAATAGGAATTTCCTCGCCAACCGGAGGAAATATATAGCTAGGCCACAAACCAAAACAATAATATAATTACACAAAATACGTTAACTATGAAGTAATGGATAGTAAAGAATGTTCCGTGTATAAGCAATTCTATCTGTAACCCTCTCACATTGTACCAAAACTTGAATGAAGAAGCTACTTCTTACTATGACGTAAAATTGGACGTGGCTAAAGACATTTTTCTGAGATCCTCACCAATAAAAGATAATGTTTGACCCTGGGATTTATTTCTAATGAACTCTGATAATACATAACAAAGATGGTTTTCTAACTTAAATAAAATATTTAGATACATATTAGAGATATACCTTAAGATATTGGAGATATTGCTCGCAATTTAAAAGTACTTCAGGAGGATACACGAAATCAATAAGGTCATTTAAATCTTTATTTAAAGAGGTATTAATACATCACTGCGTATACAATTTCTTACTCAATCTTAAGATTGAGCGACGATCTTTAATTTTCAATGAATTGCTGCAGTAATAACTATTTTATACCTATTACTATCATATTGGTTAATTGAGTAGGCCATTTCATCAAATATGATACTATACACTTTGAGATCCACACCAACTAAAGATAATTTTTGACTCTGGGATTTATTTATTGTCATCGAGTAAGCTAATTTTAGAGGGAACTGTCTACGCACAGTTTCCACACCTCTATATCCAACTTAAAATTTAAAGTTATTCTTGGAATTAATATTGTTTCCTCCGAAGATGGTTTTCGAACTTGAAAAAAAATTAGATATCTTAACTATATTTTGTTTCTATATTTTCACTATCAACTTCTGTATCCGAACTTTAACATACACTTTGTGATCCATTTAACTTTTCTAATATTTATTTACTTATTTCATTTACATTTTCATTTTTGCCTACTAATATCGCTTATTGGCTGCTTGTTCACTATTAAAAAGAACTTTAGGAGAATACACGAAATCAATAAGGTCATTTCAATCTGTTACATATGCAACTCCATGAGAGGTGTTAATTCGCCACTTTTTAAAAAATGTCTCACTCTTTTAAAGATTGAGCCACCATCTTTAATTTTTTGATTACTTTATTTTTTATTTTGCTAAATAAACTAAAACGTATAAAATAAATATATTTACTACTGTTCAATCAAACACATTTACTTTTACACTATACAGAATTATACAAATAATAATCTATATTTTCAAAATTTTACTAAGATCTCACATAAGTACGTTATAAGTCATAAGTACTTTCCAACATGGACCAAACTCAAGTATAAATCTCTCATTAATTAATTACAGTTAATTAATGTTTGCACCGATAGTTAATAAAAACAATTTTCTGACCCAAACCATATATTGAGTGACACATACATTTATATAATTTAAAAAAATGTTAAAAAATACTGCAGAAGGTTACAACCTAAAATAACCTTCTAATATATGTTTTACGTTCATAAGAAATATTTATTTATTTATTTTTATTTTATTTTTTTTTTTTTCAAAAATTCTTCCACATTCTTTTTTCTGATGTCAAATAAAGCATATGTACAAATTTTCTTGTAAATTGGATCATTTTTTGGGAAATTAATTTCAAAAAAATCAAATTTAGGCCGTGAAATTTGACCCGAAATTTCGGTTGACAACACCCAATATGATTTATATCCTTGGAAGAGATCATTTTTCTGAGAAAAAGCAATTGAGACAGCGTTATTAGCACAAATACAACGATAGAGTTATCGGCGTTTGAATACAGGTGATATTATTTTTAAAAAAAAAAGTAAATATGAAGATATTTATGAAATTTTAAATTTGTTGATTCTTTATATACAACTACTAATTTTTCTCAGTAAAAAGGACAAATTAATAGAATAATAAATACCCGATTTAATAGCATTAGTGTGAGGTTAAAGCACCCGAATCGGAAATCCAATCGGTCAATAATTGCACTCACCATGGGAGTTCAAAGTAAAAAAAATAACGAAAATTGATAAAATTTACTCAATTTTAGTTAGAACCGTATGGTTAATGCAAGAAATCGCTGGCTGTATTATAGTGTTAACATATTAGAGTTAATTGTAGGCCCTGTCATGAAATAAAATTCATTATATTTGATTATTTTTATTACTGAATAATAATAATAAAGATAGAACATCAGTCAATTTATTTTATTATTTATAAGTACTCTAAATTAATTGAAACATAAGTAGTTCATTCATTCAAATAAACTAAAATTTTCATTTAAATTAAGTAAAACATTAATTTAAATAAAAAAAAACATTCATTTAAATATACTAAAACATTCATTTAAATAAAGTAAAACATTCATTTAAATAAAGTAAAACATTCATTTAAATAAAGTAAAACATTCATTTAAATAAACTAAAACATTAACTTAATATAGAATTTAACAAACTATAAATAAAAATTCTAGTAATAATAATTTAATAAAAACAATTTAAATAAAGTAAAACATTCATTTAAATAAAGTAAAATATTCATTTAAATAAAGTAAAACATTCGTTTAAATTTATTTAAATATAGTAAAACATTCATTCAAATAAACTAAAACATTAACTTAATATAGAATTTAACAATCTATAAATAAAAATAATATGATGATAATAATAATATGATATTAAAAACAATTAAATAAATAGTTAACATAAGAATAAAATTTTACCTTAATAAATGTCGGTAGAAAAGGAAAAGAGATAAGGACAGAGCTGCACAGGTCCGAGGTGACAAATAAACTAAAGTTAAAGTCAAGGAAAGAAGAAGAAGAAGGGGGAAGAGCGTTTGTTTACATCGCGAGTCCGAAGTGTGTTTATGTAGAAACTAATCTATTTATTTATCTTTAACCTTGCGAAAACCAAACTTTATTTTTCAATATTTGTTTGCATTTCTTTAAACTTGTTTTTAACTATAAAATATAGTAACATAAGCTTATAAAAATTATTATTTTTTAAAAAAAAACGTAAACATGACGTTATTTACGGTATTTTAAATTCGTTTTTTCTCTATAAATATTCATTTTTCTCGACAAAAAAGACAGATAATTTGAATAATAAATACTCGTTTTAAAGAGCATTAGTGTGAGATTTAAATACTCCAATCGAAAATTAAATCGGCCATTAATCGTCAACGCTATGAGAGCTCAAAGTACAAAATTTAACGAAAAATTATAACATTTTCTTAAAAGAGCTTTAGTGTGGGGTTTAAATACCCCAAACGAAAATTAAATCGGTCAGTAACCGTAAACGCTAGCAGAGTTCAAAGTTAAAAAAAATACTAAAAATTATCAAATTTACTCGATTTAAGGTAGAACCGTTGGTCGTACAACAAAAAGTCATATGACCAAAATTGTAGATCTTTTAAAATCAGTTACCGCTGGTGCCATCCGCTTTTTGATAGGACTTACCGTTTAGCCGCAATAGCCCTTTGAAGAAAACCTTCAATTTGCGTCCCCCGTTTTTATTTTTTTAAGGGGGGTAAAAATATTTTTTTTCGACTTTTCAGATTTTTCTAGTCGGTTTGGTCCGATTCTGGACCAAACGCAAAAAACCGCGAGTCTCTAGGTGGTCTGGAAGTGCCTAAACATTTTGATAACCCGATCAGCTGATTAGCCACTTTATATATATAACAAGCATTCACCCCGCGCTTCGCGCGGGGTTCATGCAATCAGTGGCTGTATATTATTACTATTTTATATCTATTACTATCATATTGGTTAATTGAGTAGGCCAATTCATTAAATATAATACTTTATACTTAATTATTTGTTCAGCATAATGGCTTAACTTAAATTTAAATAAATTACTTGAAAATGAGTCTTCCCAAAAAATCGCAGGACTTTTTCCAAAATGATTATAAAATGAGGATAAAATTTAACTCCGCCTCCCTTAATAGAAATTTCCTCGCCATCCAGAGGAAACATATAGCTAGGCCACACCTAAATCTAAAACGTAATCCTAAAAACAAACTCTATACTACACAAAATACTTTTAACTATGTAGTAATGGACCGTAAACAATATTCAGTGTATAAGCAATTCCATCTGTAGTCCTCTCAGATGGTACCATAACTTGTATGAAGGAGCTACTTCTTACTACGACGTACATTGGCCGGGGCTAAAGCATGTTTCTGAGATCCATACCAACAAAAGATGTTTGGCCCTGGGATTTATTTTTAATGAACTCTGATAATTTATAATATATAACCAAGATGGTTTTCTAACGTGAATGAAATATTTAGATACTTATTTCAGATATGCCTTAAAATATTAGAGATATTGCTGGCTATTAAAAAGTACTTCAGGAGGATATACGAAATCATTAAGGTCATTTAAATCTGTTACATATGCAACTCGTTAAGAGATATTATTACGTACGTCACTTCGTATATTTCAGATATAATTTGTTACTCTTTCTTAAGATTGAGGAACCGTCTTCAATTTTCAATCAGTGGCTGTATTACTACTATTTTATACCTATTACTATCATATTGGTTAATTGAATAGGCCATTTCATGAAATATAATACTTTGTACTCCGAGATTCACACCAACAAAAAAATATTTTTGACTCTGGGGTTTATTTATTGCCATCGAATATGCTCATTTCAAGGGGAACTTTCAATGCATCATAATTTCCACTCCTCTATTTCTTCCGACTTCAAATTTAAAGTTATTCTTGGAATTAATATTACTTCCTCCGAAGATGGTTTTCTTACTTGAATAAAATATTTAGATATCTTAACTGTAATTAGTTTAGTTCCATTAATAATGAATTGATTAATGAAATTTAATTTTCTCATTTATATACCTTTAGAACGAATTTTATAATTCAATATTTTTTTATATTTCTTTATACTTGTTTTGAACTATAGAATATAAGCTTTAAAAAAATTGTTAAAAGTTAATATGAAGTTTGAAAGTTTAAATTTGTTTGTTCTTTATAAATACTAATTTTTCTCAGAAAAAAACGACAAATTAATAGAATAATAAATACCCGAATTAATAGCATTAGTTTGTGGTTTAAGCACCCGAATCGAAAATTAAATCGGACAATAATTGCAACGCCATGACAGCTCCAAATCAAAAATTTAACAAACATTGATCAAATTTACTCTACTTAAGGTAGAACCGATTGTCGTAACCGTAGGGTTCATGCTAGGAATCGGTGGCTACGTCACAGTGTTAACATATTAGAGTAAATTGTTGCCCCTCTCATGAAATTAATTACATTATATTTGATTAGTTTTATTACAGAATAATAATAATAACAATAATAAAGATGGAACCTCAGTTAATTTATTTTATTATTTATTAGTACTCTAAATTAATTAAACATAAGTAGAAAAGGTCGAGGTGAAATAATAATTACATATATGTATAATTAAGCTACATCATGTAAAAAGAAAATCATGTCGAAATAATTTGACATATTAAGGGGCTTCATTATAATCTAGAACACACAAATAACTATAAATTACCCTAAATAAACTAAAACATTCATTTAAATATAGTAAAACTACATTTTAATAAAGTAAAACATTCATTTAAATATACCAAAACATTTATTTAAATAAAGTAAAACATTCACTTAAATAAACTGAAATATTAACTTAATGTAGAATTTAACAAACTATAAATCAGTTCATTCTAGTAATAATAATATGATAATAAAATCAATTTTAAAAAAAAGTAAAAAATTAATTTGAATAAACTAAAAAAATCATTTAAATAAACTAAAATATTCATTTAAATAAAGTGAAAATTAATATAAATAAACTAAAATATTCATTTAAATAAAGTAAAATATTCATTTAAATAAACTAAAACATTCATTTAAATAAAGTAAAATATTCATTTTAATGAACTAAACATTTTCTTAATATAGAATTTACCAACCTGTTAAAATCAATTGTAGTAACAATAATATGGTAATAAAAACAATTAAATAAATAGTTAACATAAGAATAAAATTATACCTTAATAAATGTCGGTAGTATAAGAAAACATGTCGGGAGGTGTGTAGTGCAGGACGACTGTATACGTAACTGACGTCAAGGAGAGTGGGTGAAGAAAGAGAGGGGACATTTTTGTTTACATCTAGTCTAGGATCCAAAGTGTGTTTACACTATTGTATTTATTATCTTTTACCTTTCAAACAACAAACTTAATTATTTATTGTTTGTTTATATTTTCTTTTTTTTTATACTTGTGTTTAACTATACAAATAAACTATAATAATAAAAACATGATTATTTCTTAAAAACGTAAACATGATGGTATTTACGGAATTTTAAATTAGTTTTTCTTTATAAATACTCATTTTTCTCGGCAATAAAGACAGACAATTTGAATAATAAATACTTATTTTAAAGAGCATTAATGTGGGGTTCAAAACCCCCAATCTGAAATTAAATCGACCCTTAATTACTTACCCCATAAGAGCTCAAAGTCAAAACATTTACTAAAAATTAACAAATTTTCTCGATTTAAGGTAGAACCGTTGGTCGTACGACAAAAAGTCAAGAGACCAAAGTTGTAGATCTTTTAAAATCAGTTACCGCTGGTGCTATCCGCTTTTTTATAGGACTTACCGTTTAGCCGCTATAGCCCTTTGAAGAAAACCTTCAATTTGCGTCCCCCGTTTTTATTTTTTTAAGGGGGGTAAAAATAATTTTTTTCGACTTTTCAGATTTTTCTAGTCGGTTTGGGCCGATTCTGGACCAAACGCAAAAAACCGCGAGTCTCTAGGTGGTCTGGAAGTGCCTAAACATTTTGATAACCCAATCAGCTGATTAGCCACTATATATATATATAATAATAATAAACAACAATTAATGTACTCTTAAAGAGCTTTTCAACAACAAAAAATTGATCAAATTTACTCTATTAAGGTAGAACCGATTTTTCACAAAATAAATAAAATTTGTCACAGTGTTAACATATTGGAGTAAATTGTTGGCCCTCTCATGAAATAAATTACATTATATTTGATTTGTTTTATTAAAGAATAATAAGAATAACAATAATAAAGATGGAACCTCAGTTAATTTATTTTATTATTTATTAGTACTCTAAATTAATTAAACATAAGTAGAAAAGGTCGAGGTGAAATAATAATTACATATATGTATAATTAAGCTACATCATATAAAAAGAAAACAATGTCGAAATAATTTGACGTATTAAGGGGCTTTATTATAATCTAGAACACACAAATAACTATAAATTACCCTGAATAAACTAACACATTCATTTAAGTATAGTAAAACAACATTTAAATAAAGTAAAACATTCATTTAAATAAACTGAAATAATAACTTACAGTAGAACTTAACAAACTATAAATCAGTTCATTCTAGTAATAATAATATGATAATAAAATCAATTTTAAAAAAAAATAAAAAATTCATTTGAATAAACTAAAAAAATCATTTAAATAAACTAAAATATTCATTTAAATAAAGTAAAAAATTAATTTAAATAAACTAAAATATTCATTTAAATAAAGTAAAAAATTAATTTAAATAAACTAAAATATTCATTTAAATAAAGTAAAATATTCATTTAAATAAAGTAAAACATTCGTTTAAATTTATTTAAATATAGTAAAACATTCATTTAAATAAACTAAAACATTAACTTAATATAGAATTTAACAAACTATAAATAAAAATAATATGATGATAATAATAATATGATATTAAAAACAATTAAATAAATAGTTAACATAAGAATAAAATTTTACCTTAATAAATGTCGGTAGAAAAGGAAAAGAGATAAGGACAGAGCTGCACAGGTCCGAGGTGACAAATAAACTAATGTTAAAGTCAAGGAAAGAAGAAGAAGAAGGGGGAAGAGCGTTTGTTTACATCGCGAGTCCGAAGTGTGTTTATGTAGAAACTAATCTATTTATTTATCTTTAACCTTGCGAAAACCAAACTTTATTTTTCAATATTTGTTTGCATTTCTTTAAACTTGTTTTTAACTATAAAATATAATAACATAAGCTTAAAAAAATTATTATTTTTTTAAAAAAACGTAAACATGACGTTATTTACGGTATTTTAAATTCGTTTTTTCTCTATAAATATTCATTTTTCTCGACAAAAAAGACAAATAATTTGAATAATAAATACTCGTTTTAAAGAGCATTAGTGTGGGGTTTAAATACCCCGAACGAAAATTAAATCGGTCAGTAACCGTAAACGCTAGCAGAGTTCAAAGTTAAAAAAATACTAAAAATTATCAAATTTACTCGATTTAAGGTAGAACCGTTGGTCGTACGACAAAAAGTCAGGAGACCAAAGTTGTAGATCTTTTAAAATCAGTTACCGCTGGTGCTATCCGCTTTTTGATAGGACTTACCGTTTAGCCGCTATAGCCCTTCGAAGAAAACCTTCAATTTGCGTCCCCCGTTTTTATTTTTTTAAGGGGGGTAAAAATAAGATTTTTCTAGTCGGTTTGGGCTGATTTTGGACCAAACGCAAAAAACCGCGAGTCTCTAGGTGGTCTGGAAGTGCCTAAACATTTTGATAACCTGATCAGCTGATTAGCCACTTTATATATATATTAACAAGCATTCGCTTGAATTAATAATGTTTCCTCCGAAGATGGTTTTCTAACTTGAATGAAATATTTTGATATCTTAACTATAATTAACTTCGTTCCATTAACTAATCCTTCAGTGAAATTTAAATTTCTCATTAATATGACAACTGCACCCTCTTTCAAAGTTAACCTATGATCTGGTACACCTGACTGGCTTACAGAATTCAATATTGAAGCATCTATATTAGACTCCCCAGTGTTAATTTCGCTATCTACTTCTGTATCCGAACTGTAACATATACTTTGTGATCCATTTAACTTTTCTAATATTATTTTATTTATTTCATTTACATTTTCATTTGTACCTGCTAATATCGCTCGTTGGCAGCATTGCTCACTATCAAAAAGAACTTTAGGAGGGTACACGAAATTAATAAGGTCATTTAAATCTATTACATACGAAACTCCATTGAGAGGTATTAATGCGTCACTTAGTATACAATTTCTTACTCTTGACTCACCAACAGAGAGGATGAAATCTGAGTAATCTTTATCATTTCTGATTCTTTGACTTTGTTGCAGCCGGAATTTAGTTATGCATTGCCATAATGAACTGAACTTTATTGAAGAGGATGCGACTTCACGCGATGACTCCCCTGCAACAATTGGTGGAATTTGTCTGAAATCACCTGCTAATAATATTAATTTTCCTCCAAAAACTTCTACATTTCCACAGAGATCTTTTAAGACTCTATCAAGTATTTTCAATAATTTTTTTTGGATCACTGGAGCTTCATCAAATATTATAAGATGCGCATTTCTTATTAAAATGCCCCTCTGACTATTATTATAAATCCCCCAAGTAGTGTATGGATCGTTGCTATCAAGAGGAAGCCTGAACAATGAATGAGCAGTTATACCGCCCTCATGGTTTAACGCTGCGATTCCGGTAGAGGCAGCGCAAAGGACAAATTTTCCTTGGGATCTTAACTTTGCAGTAATGGTGATCAATAAAATAGTTTTTCCGGTGCCTGCAGGACCATCTACAAAAAACGCATTGCCGGAGCTTAAATTTCTATTGGACATTGAAACTATTTTGTTATATATCATTTTTTGTTCCACATTCAACCTCGGTTCCCATTCTTGAACAAATTCATTGCAGGTACTTATGGACCAACGTACTTCTTCTCGCCCTAATTCAGTGGTATGGTCAGGAATTTCAGGCAGCCCAAAATCATTTAAAGTCCGCCCGTGATCCCGAAGTAGCCTGTTAATGTCACGCAACCCCAAAACATGAGAAAACTCTTTATTTTCATTATTTCTGTGCAGATGGTCTTCACATAAAACATCTTTAAATTCGTCCCATAATTCCACAACCGGTGCTCCGGATATGAGGAGAGAAAAGTAAAACAGGCGGAGGCTTCTACCAGTTTTAAACGTAGGTGCCTCAATAAGAGCTTGTCGAAACTCTCCTCGATCTTGGAGAAGTCCGCGAGCACCAGCGGCTGCCTGAAAACTGGGATACACAATACCTTCACATGTTCTCAAATCTTCAAAATTCTGGCCCGGAAATTTTAACAATAGGAGGCGTAAGAAGTAAATCTCTCCTAGCGACGGGGAAACGAAATGTATTCTTCCAAGACAGTCCCTTCTTGTGCGTTTTGTAATAAATGCTGGCCAAATGGATGTTTTATGACTGGCACTCTTGACTTCGGGCGTTCATTTGTCTCAACATTATACTGCTCATAAAATTCTAAATAAGTTAGGCTTTTAAGCTCCGGCAATGAGGGTCTACTCAAATATAGATCAAGCTTTGAATGGGACTTTTCTAATGCTGACTTTTCTTGACCGGGATGGAATACCACGGAATCCTCATTGGGCATATGTATGGGCAAGGCAATAACATTTGGTTCTCGGCAACATAAAGCATACTCAAATAATCTCCACGAAGCTTCAGATGCACTTATGTACCTAAAGTTTTGATACATGTCGATTTCATCTTGCACTGAAGTTTCATTGCCATTGAAAATTCCAATTTTGGCATGGTCCGGTCCTTTGTAAATATATTTATACAAATATTTTATTACCTTAACCCCAGTCGCTATTTCTAGATTTGCATGACACTCCATAAAAAGAAGAACTGCTGCATTATATGGAACCACCCATTGGTTATTAACATGTCTGCCGTTATCCATTATAATGTTGTCTATTTCGGGCCGTTTATAGTGCATATACCCTTTGCTATCAACGTACGTGACATTGTTAATTGACTTTGGAAATTTTTTTGTGCATTTTTTTTATTGCGAGTTCATGCAAGGTGCTGTCAAACGATCTACTCCGCAAGAGCCGTGTAACATATGTTGCAAAACTAATTTTCTTAAACGTCCTCCAGCCTCGTTAACAGAAGGTATTGTCGCTCTTACAAATTTATCAATGTCAATATTATTAATTGGACCACCGCCT
The DNA here is from genome assembly GCA_951217055.1 of Gerris lacustris. Classification (NCBI taxonomy): domain Eukaryota; kingdom Metazoa; phylum Arthropoda; class Insecta; order Hemiptera; family Gerridae; genus Gerris; species Gerris lacustris. The sequence goes on along the minus strand of OX578276.1, from coordinate 98,496,293 downwards.
TCTACTCTGAAAGTTATGTGCGCATGAGGCAGGCCTCTTTTTTGAAATTCGATTACATACATCAATGATACTATATTGCCGAACAATTTTCCAGATTTGATAATTAATAATAACTTATTTAGCTTCAATTGAAATACACTTGAGCATAACTCTGGTCTATCGGTGGGTCTTTGGCCTTGGTGAAGACTTGATACGATTTCACGCCATTTGGGGTTGCATGTAACAGTCAAGAAAAACTTGGCTTTCCGAGGCGAGTAACAATAGCCATGGCGTCGTGGTATTTTAATTGCATGTACCTGGGACCGTGTGTGAAGGAGGAAGGAAGATAAATCTTACCCGCCACCCTTCCTCCATCGCTTACTATAGTTTCATCCAACTCATTCCGTTTGGCAACTCTTAGGATTGTGTTTTGGTTATTTCGCACAAATGACAACAGCTCTTCTTCCACCCTGCACCACATATCAACTAAATATTCCTGAGACAATCGTCTCATCAGTACAAACCTTTCATCTGCCAAAAATTTGTGTCTGTAATATTGGGCCTGCGTTATTTTTTTACCCGACCGACTTTTTAAACCAACATGCCACCCTGTAGAGCCATGGGGGAAAAGCAATGGATATTGAAAGGCCTCATAGCCAGGGTGAAAATAGTCAACAAAGTGAGGCTCGCTATCACCAATTTTCCATATTACAACCTGGCGAGGATGGCTGTCCGGCGTAGTTCTAATAAGCCCCGACAACTCTGGAGCCGAGGGTAGGTCCCCAAGGATGGGCCCGTGAGATTGTCTAGTAGTGGATCCGAAAACCAAGTGAGCTTCGGGGGAAGAATGTTCGGACAGGCGTCTCAACAAAGGGATCAAAACATTATTTTCATTTAAATATTGTGTTATCTCTCTTATGATATTGTCATTCAATTTAAGGTTGTTCGCCATTCTTATTCGTTCCAGTTCATCATTAATAAAAAGAGCGGTATTATTATGGGTTCGGTTATAGGACAGATCAAAAACTCTATGATAAATTCTTCCTTGTACTTTAACAAATGAAATACCTCCAGAGAATTCTACAAAACCATGGGTGGTTCCAAGAGCAGAAAAAGAGAAAAAGTTATTATAAGATCTGGCATTTTGTAGAAATTGATCATTTTTATAAAATTGAGCAATGAGGGGAGGTAAGTTATGGGCAATGCTTTCTCCTCCACTACAGCACCATTTGAGGCGGGATTTCTCCTCGTCAAATAACCTTGCGGAGCAGTGGACACAACGAAAAATATCTGAGGATAAGAGGGAAGGCACTTTAAGTTTAATAGGCTGTATTTGATTTAAATCATCTCCCAGCAGCGTACCAAGACATCCCACCTCACGAATTATTGAAGGGAAAATTCTTTGGTTGCGGGCTTCGATATGACTCTCAACAGAATTGCTAACTGATTGCTTGCTTACTTCTGGATGTCTTTCTTTGTAACGGATTACAGTTTCGCTATATTCTTGTGGGCAGGTCTCGTTGCTTCGATATACGGCCTCATTATTAGTACGTTGCCCACCTTGTTTATTTTTTATTTTATAAGTAGCCATGGCGTTTCGAATTTGTCCAGATCGCAAGAGGTCAGAAGCTTTAGGCCTGCCTAATTTATTTTTTATGGGTCTACCTTTTTTTTTAATCGAATGAAGATGGTTTTTATTTTTATTAGTGTTTTCTAGCCTTTTTAAACATTTTGAAGGAGATTTTGAAGATACCGAGGATCTTTTCAAAGGAGATACAGTTATAGGTTCATATACATCAAAATGCCCACTATTCAGACTTCCTGAAAATTTCAATCGAGCGACAAATTCCAAATTATTTCCGAATTCCTGATACAATGTACAGTCCCTATATACTTCAATCTTGTAAGAATAAATTTCGCTTGCTGCCGTGATTTCAGTATACGTGCCATAAGAGGCCGGTAGAAGCATTTCAGATTCATAACATTCGCCTGATGCGTAAATATTTCCAATGGCATTGTATGTAAACATTTGGAATCTATCCCAATGACGAACAATATAGGAAACGCAAGCTTGACGAATTTCTTGGGCCCGTAATTGATCACCAAAGATGCATTGAGACAATGCATAAAATAAACATGAACCGTCTGGGATCGTTGGGATCAACCGGTGAGGCACTGGAGTTTGATCAATGACAATGATTTCAATCATTTTATAGGTCAATATACAAAAACACCAACCAATGAACAAAACGACCGAACAACGCAATAAATAAAGCAGTCAAAAAGGAAAAAGAAACAATAATAGGGTATAATAGTAGGAAAATATGGTTCTTTATAATACTAAAATATTATTAAAGTTTATAAAAGGTGATAAGGGTTGTATCAAAATTGTATAGAAAATGCAATATTGACACTTATATATGGGTAAATGAGAATATATAAATTATAAATAGTATATGATAAAAAAAAGATACAAAAAATAAATGAATGAAGGATAAGGAGAAAAAAGCGAGAGAGTAAAGAAAGCGAAAGAGAAAGAAAACGAAAGGTGGTTTGAAAGGTGTTTGCCCAAGCGAGTCTTGAAGCGAACTGATTGCTCTTGCTTATGATTTTATGATATCTGGAAGGGACTCCGGTTCAAGGAAATATATGATCTTATTGGTCGATAAGTAATTAGGTAGGGTGGGGACTGTGGTGTGGGCCTGTATCTATAATATATAAACATTACTCATTACTTATGTTTAGATGTCTTACATGAAGAAGCTATGTCTGATAATAATTTAACTCACGCCGAAGCATGGCTTTTTCTCGGACTATATAAGTTGTAAACAAAATCATTTACTACAGAATATTTTCATCTGCTAATTTACTAATTTAATTCTATGATGAATTTCATAAACATGGAAAGAAATATTATTTTAAAAAAAATTGACTAACCCAAATCTCTGTGATTTGTTTGTTGTAAAGCTAAAAACTATAATATATACAAAGACATAGCAAATTAGGTATTGCTGTAAAGATCCATAAGAATAGCAAATATGCATTAATAAGTTTTCCATTTATCTATAACCTAAAAAAAAAAGTTGCTTCCAATTAATCCCCTTAAAAAATGAATATATAAGAAAACTGTACATAACAACATTTGGTCTAAAAACACCTAATAATGGTAAATATACCCCTTTGACCTGCAACAAACATACACGTCGGTAAAGTGCAAATTGAGGCCTTTCAAATAAGATACAAAATAACAAACTCGAAAAACTCACTCTACATGACATCCGAGAAACAGTTATTCTCATGTTCTCGACAAACAGGACGAATTTACAAAATATTAAATATTCAAATTAAAGAGAATTAAAATGAGATATAAGCTCCCCACGAAAAAATTTAATCTGTCAACAATTGCTGATGCTATGAGAGCTCTAAGTCACATATAGAAGAAAATAAGAATACAAATGATTAAATAAAGCTGAATCTAAGAGGACTGACAAAAAGGTATAAGACCAAAGTTGTAGATCTTTTAAAATCAGTTCCCACTGGTAAAATTTGTTTTTCGAAAACTTTAAAGTTAAGCCACCATACAATTTGTTTATTATAATATATACTTACTACTGTGCAATCAAATACATTTACTTTCACACTCTACAGAAATATGAAAATAATCTGTGTTTTCAAAATTTTACAAAGATCTCACATAAGCACGCTATAAGTAATTTCCAACATGGATCAAACTCAAATACAAATCTCTAATTAATTAATTACAGTTGATTAATGTTTACTCCTATAGGTATAATGAAAACAATTTTCCGACCAAAACCATATCGAGTGACACATCAAATTACAGCTCTCAACAGTACAATACATTTATATAATTAAAAAAAAAAAAATAACGTTAAATGATACTGCAGAAGGTTTAAGTCTAAAATAACCTTCATATATATATATATATATATATATATATATATATATATATATATATATATATATATATATATTATTAGATATTAAGGGAAACCTGATGTCGTCTTGAGTCTTCCGCGGAGCAGGAAAGCAGGAAAAGCGGAACTCCTTTGAAAGATGGCCGCTGTCGCAACTCCCACGCTGTCCAAAACCAAAACTGTCTCTCGAGGACCTCAGCGCGATCCTCCCGCCGCTGCGCGCATGTCCGGTAATCCAGTGTCTTGACTACGACTTTCAACCAGCGTTTTCATTGGGAGAGGACAGACGCCATTAATCGTCGTACTTATTTAAATAAGTACGACCCGTATCCAAACAATAAACACATATATTTAATAATAAAATAGACCATCTAACACGGCCTTCCTGACGTAAGCTTCGCTCTCGAAGCTGGTGTCTCACATATAATAAGTAATAATAACAAACAATCCAACACGGCCATCCTGATGTAAGCTTCGCTCTCGAAGCTAGTGGCTCAGACAAAAGTAATGTTACGTCCAACCTGTAACATCGTACAACTGAAGTTTGTGATTAAGGTACGCATAAGCAAAAATGCAATTTTTTTTTCTTTTTTTTTTCTTTGTAAATGCAGTCTACACAACAGGCAGTTCCATACATTACAATTTTTTTTTTTTTTTTTTTTATAAATGCAGTCGACACAAAAGGTCTGTTCCATACATTTAAGACTTCTTTTTTTTTATAAATGCAGTCGACACAAAAGGTCTGCTCCATACATTTAAGACTTCTTTTTTTTTTTTTATAAATGCAGTCGACACAAAAGGTCTGTTCCATACATTTAAACTTTTTTTTATAAATGCAGTCGACACAAAAGGTCTGTTCCATACATTTAAACTTTTTTTATAAATGCAGTCGACACAAAAGGTCTGTTCCATACATTTAAACTTTTTTTATAAATGCAGTCGACACAAAAGGTCTGCTCCATACATTTAAACTTTTTTTTATAAATGCAGTCGACACAAAAGGTCTGTTCCATACATTTAAACTTTTTTTTATAAATGCAGTCGACACAAAAGGTCTGTTCCATACATTTAAACTTTTTTTATAAATGCAGTCGACACAAAAGGTCTGTTCCATACATTTACACTTTTTTTATAAATGCAGTCGACACAAAAGGTCTGTTCCATACATTTAAACTTTTTTTTATAAATGCAGTCGACACAAAAGGTCTGTTCCATACATTTAAACTTTTTTTTTTTTTTTTTATAAATGCAGTCGACACAAAAGGTCTGCTCCATACATTTAAACTTTTTTTTTTTTTATAAATGCAGTCGACACAAAAGGTCTGCTCCATACATTTAAACTTTTTTTTTTTTTATAAATGCAGTCGACACAAAAGGTCTGCTCCATACATTTAAACTTTTTTATAAATGCAGTCGACACAAAAGGTCTGCTCCATACATTTAAACTTTTTTTTTTTTTTTTATAAATGCAGTCGACACAAAAGGTCTGCTCCATACATTTAGATTTTTTTTTTTTTTTTTTTTTTTTTTTTTTTTTTTTTTTTTTTATAACTTAAGCATTAATTACTTTCCTTATTAGTTGTTTACAAGTTCGTCAACATATTAACTTCAACCAATCTGAAAGCAGACAACTATCCATATCCTTGGAAACATTCTTATTGTAGTTTTCTTCGTCATGCCTTGTTATAGTACTTTTTTTTTTCGTCGGGTTAGGACTAGCTGGGTTTTCTAGATACCGCTCGACCATTCTGACTTTACAGATGATTCGATTCGCAGGAGGTTTATAATGGTTCTCATGTACCTTTCAACTTGACCGTTACTTTGGTTTAGATCAGGTGTAACAAAATGGTATTTGTATTTAGCTGCCCCAGACACTTTGGTAGAGTGGTGTTTTTAAAGTTGGTTCCTGAATCCATTTTAATTAATCCTGGTTCACCGAACAGCGAAAGAACTGTATTAATGCTGTCTTTAGTTTCGTCGGCCCGAACTGTTCTCAGGGGTGTCCACAAGCAATATTTTGTGAAGCGGTCAACCACTACAAGCAAATATTTAAACTTAGAATCGGTGGTAGTTAAAGGGCCCAAACAATCGAGATATAAAATATATAAAGGTTCTCTAGGCTTCTCTGCAGATTCAATGAACCCATGTAGAGGTCCAGTACTTGTTTTCTTGACTGCGCATACTAAACAATGGCGCATATTTTTTTTTTTTTTTCGTCGCTACTTCATTGTTTTACTTGTAGCCAAGTAATGTCTAAACGCATGTCTAACCCGTCGTACACCAATTGGATTTCTGCTGAGGAAGTCAGCGTGACGTAGGGAAGTCCTTTACGATAAATGATTTCGAAGTCTTAATCGAAGTCTTGAAGGTCCACCATCTCCCAACTCTTGGAGATATATCTCTTTTCAATTTAGTTTCCTTGATGGCGTTGCAATTTGTTATCAATTTAAACTTAATATCAAGTAAGTAAACACGTACAGTTTGTAAGGCTCTAACTATTGCGAGTGTGTCTTGCTCGTAAGATGGATATTTCTCCTCGCATTGGGTGGTACGCTTACTAACCCAAAGCTTGCTTTGGTACCATATAACCCTCTTTGTGCCGTTACCTTTTTGAATTAGAACTGTTCCGTAGCCTCTACTACTCGAATCAGTGTGTAGTTCAGTTGGGAGTTCGGGATTGAAAACTGTTAACAATGGTTCCGATGTAAGGCATGATATGACGAGGAGTTCCTAAACTTCACCCCAGATAAACTGTGTGTGTTTTCTTTTTAGTAAGCTCAGTGATACAAATAGTCTAACTATCAAAAGAAGGTATACATTTGCGAAAATATCTGGCCAAGCCCATAAACTTTCTCACTTCTCTTACCGAAGAGGGAGTCGGTAGTTTCACTAGAGCATCAATCTTCCTTGGACTTGGCTGAATACCATTCACAGATATGATCCGCCCAAGATGTTCGATGCTTTTCTTGAGGAAACGGCACTTGAGCTGATTCAAAGAAAATCCGGCACCCTTGAGGGCGTCTAAAACAATTTTTTAGGTGAGATAACCCTTCTTCGATTCAGCTAGAAGGTATTAGAAGATCGTCCATATACACTAACACAAGTTTATCCTTTCGCTTGCCTAGAGCTTTGTGAACGGATCTTGGAAACACAGCAGGAGCGGCGGTCAACCCAAACAGTACTCTAAGGTATTCATAATGCTCGTCGGGAGTCGCAAAGGCGGTTTTGGGTAATGTCGCATCGACTAATGCAATTTGATTAAATCCCAATACCCGATACCATATCCATTGATGTAAAAAGAAACGAGGCTTTGCTTAGTCTATCCAACTGGTCTTCGATAAGGGGTAGGGGATACCTATCTTTCACGGTTAAGCTATTTAGCTCCCTGTAGTCCAACGCACATTCTCCAGGTTCCTTCTTTTTTTTTTTTTCTTTTTTTTTTTTTTCACCAGTAGGGTAGGACTTGCAAATGGACTCACTCTCTCTTATGATGACATTACTCATTAGGTCAGTCACAATGCCGACAACCTATAAGAAGCTCTATAAATGTTTTTTTTTTTTTTTTCCCAGATTGATAGACATTTTGGTTCCCTCAACAAGAACCACATTACCGAACATATTCTTATATTGTGCTAATAAGTTAAGCTGTGTATTCCTATCTTCTCCAATAAAATCGGTGTCAACATCTGCGCCGCCTTGGCGAGGAGGGTCTGAAGATATACTAGCTACGGTCTGTGGTCTCCGTAACATTCTGGATCCGGAAAAAATCTGTTATTGGAACTAACGAGGTTTCGTTAAGTACATCTTGGCCCAGATAAATGTTATAATTTAATGCGCAGGTGCAATATAAAAGAATGTTAGGTACGTTGCGGACCTGGGTCCCAGTCACTTCTATATCGGTAGTAAAACATTTATGTGGCGTATCGGTCCGGGACTGAACCCCTTCAATAGTACTTCGCACAATTTGATTTTGTCTTCAAATAGTTTTCTATATTTATTGGGCATAAGAAAACAATCAGCTCTAGTATCAATTAGCGCTTGAAACGCATTACCGCAGATTCGCACGACTGAACCCTTAAGCGCTTGCCCCGAGATGCAAACATTGACGTTCTTTCGTTTTTCTATGGCTGCCTTGGTAAAGCAGTTTGGCGCACTATGACCCCGTTTGCGCAAAACGAATAGGTTACCTCCCTAGAAGGTCCAGGGTTCGACTTTATCTGACTTGCCACGTATCTCTTACAACCAGAATACATGTGGCCCAAAACACCGCATGAGTGGCACTAAATTTCAGCCAAAGGGTGTCTTCCAGGATTAACCAATGAACTTTTCTTATCATCAACAAATTTACTAGGTGAATGACGTTAATCTACTCGAGGGTGCGATCTCTTTATACCACGTTGCAAAAAGCGGGGTTCATCGAATCTCTGATTTCTCTGAGGCTCCGGACGGAGCGTTTTCTTAAACGAGGTAAGGTACGATATTAGCTCCCTAACATTGGCACAATTTCGATTTATCGCTGCTGACGTAACATCCAGTTCTCAAATATCATGAACGATCAGCTCAACAAGGTCTGCTTCTTTCCACGTTACCTGGAGGCACTTGAGCCTTGCTAATTTTTCGTGCACGTATCGTTCATAAGAGTTGACTTGCGAGCTGTTGTAATTCGCGGCATCCTCGAACAGGTGTCCTAAGTTTCTTCGAAGGGAAAAGCTTCCGCAGAAAGTCTTCTTTAAAGGTCATCCAGTTCTTAATGTCAGGGTCCTACTTCTCGAACCATTGTCTAGCATTGTCTCTTAAAAACCCGGTTATTCTTGATACTGCCTCTACATCATTCCACAAGAACTGATGTTTTTTATTTTTTCAATGTGACATATTCATTTATTGGAATCATGTAATTCCGGGCGGAGCACTGGAATTTTGTAAGCATCACTATGGTTCATATGCTGCAACAATACCATCTGCGGGTAAACTCCGTGATAGCCGACGTAAAATAAGTTTGATGGTAAGGGACGCTGGGGCGAGCACCAGAGTCGTTTCCTCCGGGGTCCACGTCGGAAACTATGAATTTGTCCATGTTATAGCCTCTTTTTTTTATTATTATTTTTATTTATTTATTTATTTTTTTAATATCACCCGTTATGTCCAAATATGAGAGAAACTGCACTAAGAAATCACACTCCCAAAAAAGTGAAAGATAATAGAACTGTTCTGTAAAACCGTTCTCGAGAATCGTTCTTTAAAATTATTCTCTAGGACCGTTCTCTAAACTCGTTCCGTAGAACCGTTCTCTTGAATCGTTCAGTAGAACCGTTCTCTTGAATCGTTCCGTAGAACCGTTCTCTTGAATCGTTCCGTAGAACCGTTCTCTTGAATCGTTCCGTAGAACCGTTCCAAAGAACCTATAATCTCGGAAAAGAACCGACTCTCGAAAAGAACAATTCCGTCGTTCAAGCACAGAACGAAGGCATTTTATAGTTTCTCGAGGAGGTAGTAAAATAGATGAATTTAGAGCAAGAGTGACAGGGGCTCTGTGCAAGTGTTTGTACTACCACTAAATTAAATGCGTGAGTGTGGGGTAGCTTGCTGCTTGTAACAAAAACAACAAAAAAATCACGTAAAAATAAGAAAACCAGAAATTACGAAATACTTAATAAAAAAGAATTATAGACAAAGAAAATTAAACCACTTATCTAGAACAGTTCTTTGGAGAGAAAATCCTCAAAAATATTTATGTATGACACTATACAACACAAGTAAAGATAATTATTTTAGATGAAACAATTGTGATTTTCTTCTAAAAAAAAAAAACACTGTTAAAATGACACTCTCGCACTTTTAATACAATTAGTTTTAAACTGGTTCTTTTTGAACAAACACAAACGAGTCAGGAAAGGGGGATTCTCTAACCACTTCTGATATTAGATATTAAGGGAAACCTGATGTCGTCTTGAGTCTTCCGCGGAGCAGGAAAGCAGGAAAAGCGGAACTCCTTTGAAAGATGGCCGCTGTCGCAACTCCCACGCTGTCCAAAACCAAAACTGTCTCTCGAGGACCTCAGCGCGATCCTCCCGCCGCTGCGCGCATGTCCGGTAATCCAGTGTCTTGACTACGACTTTCAACCAGCGTTTTCATTGGGAGAGGACAGACGCCATTAATCGTCGTACTTATTTAAATAAGTACGACCCGTATCCAAACAATAAACACATATATTTAATAATAAAATAGACCATCTAACAATATATATATCTAACATATATACAACCCCCTGTGAAACTCACTCACTGACTGACTGACTCATGTATACAAATGTTTACCCACTTCCGCTATAGCTAGAGAGTTGGGGTTTTCGCCATTCGATGCGCAATGTCCGCTTTGTGAACCCGAAAAATTGCCAAAAGTTTACTTTTCCTTCGTCTTCCCCCCCTAAGATGAGAAAAACCGTCGTAGCTGTGTTGGAATTTTTTAAAAATTAACGGTTTATTGTAGCGAAAAACTGATTTAACAAACATGTACTGATTTTGCAAGATCTACATTTTTGTTCATAGGTCATTTTGTCGTAGCTTTATTGTTTGTAGTCTAAATGGGGCTATATTGGTTTTGTTTTTTTCAATTTTTGTCTTTGAGCTCTCATATCTTTGGTAATAATTGACCGATTTTAATTCTGATTTTTAGGTTCAAATCTCACACTAATGCCCTTTAAAACAAGACCTTGATATGTTTTGGTTTCGTCCTATTTGCTGAGAATTTGAGAGTAAACTTTTTCCCGGAGTGCCGTTGCCAAGTAAATACTTTTTTTCGATAAAAATATTCGTTCGCATATCATTTGAAAGCTCTTGACTTGTACATTAAGGATCTTTTATTTGTTTATTTTTAAAAAAATTGGAACATGTACTTTTGTACCGATTTGTATGTTTGTTGTTAAATAATTATTTTAAAATTTTAAAAGTGGTTTATTATTATTAATTAGGTAATTTAAAGCTTATTTGGATTGTTTGTTTATTGAAAAATAATTTTGGTACCTATTGGTACAGGGGTACAAATGTCAAAGTTAATATTTTAAATAATGATGTATATCGTTGAAAAGCTCTTGAAAAATGCAGTAAATATTGTTATGGAGTGTATAGTGTTATTTTCATTTTCTATTGAGATAAATTGAAAAAACTGTTTTCTTTAGTGTTTTTTCAGATTTCTTTGATTAGATTATGGTTTAAATGGATGAACACCCCCCCCCCCCCCTCTGAACACCCTCTCTCTAGCAATCCTGCTCATATTCCTAGACACACTCCTCCCCCCCCCCTTCATTGGAATTGTAAACTCCTATATCCATTTTTGATTTTCTTTAACCCTCTACCTAGGATACCCCTTTACTTATAAGTAGTAACATATTGTTATTCTATTCCCCCCCCCTCTTCTATCATTTCTTATTACACCATCAGTAGGTAACCCCTTTGTACTCCCTATTTCTTACTTATAAGTAGTAACATATTGTTAGCTCTATTTCCCCCCCCCCCCTTCTATCATTTCTTATTACACCATCACTAGGTAACCCCTTTGTACTCTCTATTTCTTACATATAAGTAGTAACATATTGTTAGCTCTATTCCCCCCCCCCCCTCTTCTATCATTTCTTATTACACCATCAGTAGGTAACCCCTTTGTACTCCCTATTTCTATTGATCTCCGTTGTTGAAATTTCCATAATTTCATAATTACTACCCCCAGTGTTTTCCATTTACTACTTTTGGTGGATACATTCAATTACTATTGATTATTTGATTAAAATATATCATAAAATTGACTTCTCCTCGGCGGGGAATCGAACCCGGCCTCTCTCCATCCGTAATAAAAAATATTTTACTTTTTCTTTAAAGCAATTTATAACATCTTAGAATGTCGTAGAACCTTTACTTAAGATCATTAAATTTTCTCCCTAGCAAAAATACAGATATAATACATATTTTTACTTGCTCAATCCTACTCAGCCTTAGATCTTCTTAGCTTTCCCGTACACCACACCTCAGAGCATATTTCTAGAAGCTAATCTATGTAACCCCCCCCCCCCCCCCTTCTAATCAATATGAATTATTCAAGTTCTCAGTAAGAGTGCACTTAACTTATATATTATATCATATCATATTCTTAATAACCTCAGAGCATATTCCTAGACACTATGTAACCCTCCCGCCTCCCCCCTCCCCCCCCCCACCCGTTCCAATCAATAGATATTATTCAAGTTCTCTGTAAGAGTGCACATGAAATGTTTTACCTTAATTTTGTACCAGCTCCTATACAAGTTCCAAACCCTATACAAGTACCAACTCATAAGTACCAGACCTATACAAGTACCTGGCCACTCGTCGGGCGGAGTTCGGCCGTAGGCCGAACGACGACCCGGCGAGTCTATATAATATACAACCCCATGTGTAACTGACTCACTGACTCACTGACTCACGTATACAAATGTTTACCCACTTCCGGTAGAGCTAGAGACTTGCGGTTTTCACCGTTCGACGCGCAATGTCCGCATTGTGAACCCGAAAAATTGTCAAAATTTCACTTTTCCCCCTCCTTCCCCCCCTAAAAACGGAAAAACCCGTTTTTGACGCCCCGCGGAGGCTTCGACGCCTATTTACTCACGTATACTCGTGTTTACCTACTTCCGGGTGAGCTAGAAACTTGAAATTCGGGTAGTCGCTAGCTTTTGTCGTGTAATACAAGGGAAAATTATTAAAAGTCGACATTTTTCATTTTTACCCCCCTTAAAAAATTCAAAATGGCCGCCTCGACTTTTAAGCGGTTTCGGAGGCGGATTGCGGCTAAACGCCAAGTCGTATCGAAAAGCGGATACCGCCACCGGTAACTGATTTTAAAAGATCTACAACTTTGGTCCTATGACTTTTTGTCGTATCTCTAACGGTTATACCTCAGATGGTGATAATTTTTTTTTTTTTTGTGTTATTATTTTTTTGCTTTTTTGACTTTGAGTGGGTGTAGCTTGTACGATTGTCGTCCGATTTCACTTCAGATTTTGGGGCTCGAATCTCCCACTAAACCTCTTTAAGTTAGGTTTATTTTAAAATACAAGTATTTTGATATACGGCCACAGGAGACACGGTGATAAAAATCATAACTGTATAAAGCCGCATGTGCGGTAATCGATAATAATAATTTGAGCCGAACCGTACGAGCTAGAGACTTGCGGTTTTCGCCGTTCGACGCGCAATCTCCGCATTGTGAACCGGAAAGATTGTCAAAACTTTACTTTTCCCCCTCCTTGCCCCCCTAAAATCGAAAAAACCCCGTTTTTACAAAGAATGAGCTAGAAATTTGAAATTTGGCATTCTTCTAGCTTTTGTCGTGTAATTGAAGGGAAAATTATAAAAAGTTGAAATTTTTCATTTTTACCCCTCTTAAAAAATTAAAAACGGCTGACTTGACTTTTAAGCGGTTTGAAGGCGTATTGCGGCTAAACGGTAAGTCGAATCGAAAAACAAATAGCACCCCTATTCCTAATTTTAAAAGATCTACAACTTTGGTCCTTTGACTTTTTCTCGTACGACCAACGGTTCTGCCTTAAATCGAGCGATTTTGATATTTTCCGTCGAAATTTGTACTTTGAACCCTCTCGGCGTGAGCAATTGTTTACCGATTTAATTCCGGATTGAGGCATTTGAACCCCGCACTAATGCCCTTTGAAACGACAATTCATTTTTCATGTGATTCTTTTTTCTTTTCTGAGAAAAATTAGTATTTGTCAAGAAAAAACGATTTTGGAATTCCCACTCCCTATCTATATACTATACAACCCCATGTGTAACTGACTCACTCACTCACGTATACAAATGTTCACCCAAATCCGGTATTTTTATAGTATTTTTTGGTTGGTGGTCTACGGGCAGCACGTTAGGGGACCTGCCTTTAAACAAAGTCTCTGTCGGCTCAACAATAACTTTTTTATTAAATTTATTTTATCAAATAATTCATTTGAGTATAATAATTGGGTTTAGCTTAATGAAATTTTGGAAACCAAATAGCTCAATCTTACTAATCTTTTGGTAACCCATTCTTAGGTTTCCCCCCCCCTTTTTTTACCTAAATTTTGTACCAGCTCCTATACAAGTACGAGATTTTTACAAGTACGAGATTTATACAAGTACCTGGCCACTCGTTGGGTAGTATGGTTTAAATAGATAAAGAATCCCTCCCGCTTTAGCAATGAGATTAATTGAAGAAACTGTTTTCTTTAGGGTTTTTTCAGATTCCTTTTATTAGGTTATGGTTTAAATAGATAAAGAACATAAAGAACCCCCCCCCCCCTGCTCTAGCAATCCTTATCATATTCCTAGACAACTTATAGCATATCAATCCATATGATATCATATTCCTAGACAACTTATAACATATCAATCCATATGATATCTATATGCTAAGTACCAACTCATAAGTACCAGACCTATACAAGTACCTGGCCACTCGTCGGGCGGAGTCTCTATACTATACAGCCGCATGTGCGTCTAAATAATATACAACCCCCTGTGTAACTCACTCACTCACTCACCGATGTATACAAATGTTTACCCCCTTCCGCTATATCTAGAGAGTTGGGGTTTTCGCCATTCGATGCGCAATGTCCGCATTGTGAACCCGAAAAATTGCCAAAAGTTTACTTTTCCCCCTCCTTCACCCCCTAAGAAAAGAAAAACCGTCGTAGCTGTGTTGGAATTTTTTAAAAATTAACAGTTTGTTGTAGCGAAAAACTCATTTAACAAACATGTACTAATTTTGCAAGAACTACATTTTTGTTCATAGGTCATTTTGTCGTATCTCTCTCGGTTGTAGTCTAAATGGAGCTATTTTGGTTTTGTTTTTTTCAATTTTTGTCTTTGAGGTCTCATATCTTTGGTATTAATTGACCGATTTTAATTCTGATTTCTAGGTTCAAATCTCACACTAATTCCCTTTAAAACGAGACCTTGATATGTTTATAATTCTTCGTATTTGCTGAGAAATTGAGAGTAAACTTTTTCCCAGAGTGCCGTTGTCAAGTGACGTCACGAGACAATTTTTTTTCGATTTAAATATTGGTTCGCATATCATTTGAAAGCCCTTGATTTGTACATTAAAACTATATTATTCATTTATTTTTAAAAAAATTTGTACACGTACTTTTGTACCGATTTGTATAATTGTCAATTGTGCCATTTTTATTTTTTATCGAGATAAATTGAAAAAAAATATTTCTTTAGTTATTTCTCGGATTTGGTAGATTAGTTTATGGTTTAAATGGATGAACACCCCCCTCCCTGAACACCCTCTCTTGGTGTGTACTCAATTGTTTTATTATTATTTTTTCTTGAAATAAATTGAAAAAACTGTTTTCTTTAGGGTTTATGGTTTTCTTTCTGTTAGTTTATGGTTTCAAATAAATGACCCCCCCCCCTTCACACACCCTCTCTAGCAATCCTGCACGTATACTTAGACGCTCTCCCCCTCTTCATTGGAATCGTGAACTCACATATCATTTATAATTTTCTTAAACCCTATACCAAGTGACCACTTTTATCCGATTTAAATATTGGTTCGTATATCATTTGAAAGCCCTTGATTTGTACATTTAAACTATATTATTTATTTATGTTTAAAAAAATTGGTACACGTACTTTTGTACCGATTTGTATGTTTGTTGTTATATAATTATTTTAAAATTTTAAAAAGTTGTTTATTATTCTTTATTTGGTTATTTAAAGCCTTTTTGCATTGTTTGTTTATTGAAATATAATTTTGGTACCCCCGGGTACTGGGGTACAAATGCCAAAATTAATATTTTAAATAATGATATATATCGTTGAAAAGTTCTTGAAAAGTGTAGTAAATATTGTTTTGTACTGAATTGTGTTAGTTCTTTTTTCTTGAGATAAATTGAAAAAACTGTTTTCTTTAGTGTTTTTTGGAATTCTTTGATTAGGTTATGGTTTAAATGGATGAACACCCCCCCCCCCTCCCTCTGAACACCCCCTCTCTAGCAATCCTCCTCATATTCCTAGACACACTCCCCCCCCCTCCCCCGCTTCATTGGAATTAGTAAACTTCCATATCTTTTATGATTTTCTTTAACCCTAAACCAACAATTATAAGTAGTACCATATTGTTAGCTCAATTCTCCCCACCCCCTCTTCTATCATTTCTTATTACACCATCACTAGGAAACCCCTTTGTACTCCCTATTTCTTACATATAAGTTGTAACATATTGTTAGCTCTATTCCCCCTCCCTCTCCTATAATTTCTTATTACACCATCACTAGGAAACCCCTTTGTACTCCCTATTCTTACTTATAAATAGTAACATATTGTTAGCTATATTCCCCCCCCCCCCTCACCTATCATTTCTTATTACACCATCACTAGGAAACCCCTTTGTACTCCCTATTTCTATTGATCTCCGTTGTTGAAATTTCCATAATTTCATAATAACTAAGCCCAGTGTTTTCCATTTACTACTTTTGGTGGATACATTCAATTACTATTGATTATTTGATTAAAATATATCATAAAATTGACTTCTCCTCGGCGGGGAATCGAACCCGGCCTTTCTCCATCCGCAATAAAAATGTTTTCCTTTTTTTTTAAAGCAATCTATAACATCTTAGAATTTCGTAGAACCTTCACTTAAGATCATTAAATTTTTTCCCTAGCAAAAATACAGATATAATACATATTTTTACTTGCTCAATCCTACTCAGCCTTAGATCTTCTTAGCTTTCCCGTACACCACACCTCACAGCATATTTCTAGAAGCTAAAGCTATGTAACACCCCCCCTTCCCCCCTTCTAATCAATATGAATTATTTAAGTTCTCTGTAAGAGTGCACTTATTATATCATATTATATTATATCATATATTATATTATATCATATTCTTAAAAACCTCAGAGCATATTCCTAGACACTATGTAACCCCCCCCCCCCCCCCTGTTCCAATCAATAGGAATTATTCAAGTTCTCTGTAAGAGTGCACTTGACATTTTTTACCTTAATTTTGTACCAGCTCCTATACAAAAACCAAACCCTATACAAGTACCAAATCTGATAAGTACAAAGTCTATACAAGTACCTGGCCACTCGTCGGGCGGAGTTCGGCCGTAGGCCGAACGACGACCCGGCGAGTCTAACATATATACAACCCCCTGTGAAACTCACTCACTGACTGACTGACTCATGTATACAAATGTTTACCCACTTACGCTATAGCTAGAGAGTTGGGGTTTTCGCCATTCGATGCGCAATGTCCGCATTGTGAACTCGAAAAATTGCCAAAAGTTTACTTTTCCTTCGTCTTCCCCCCCTAAGATGAGAAAAACAGTCGTAGCTGTGTTGGAATTTTTTAAAAATTAACGGTTAATTGTAGCGAAAAACTGATTTAACAAACATGTACTAATTTTGCAAGATCTACAATTTTGTTCATAGGTCATTTTGTCGTACCTTTATTGTTTGTAGTCTAAATGGGGCTATTTTGGTTTTGTTTTTTTCAATTTTTGTCTTTGAGCTCTCATATCTTTGGTAATAATTGACCGATTTAAATTCTAATTTTTAGGTTCAAATCTAACACTAATGCCCTTTAAAACAAGACCTTGATATGTTTATAATTCGTCCTATTTGCTGAGAAATTGAGAGTAAACTTTTTCCCGACCTTGCCGTGGTTACGTGACGTCACGAGACAACTTTTTTTCGATTTAAATATTCGTTCGCATATCATTTAAAAGCTCTTGACTTGTACATTGAAGTTCTTTCATTTGTTTATTTTTTAAAAAATTGGTACATGTACTTTTGTACTGATTTGTATAATTGTCAATTGTGTCATTTTTATTTTTTATCGAGATAAATTGAAAATAATTATTTTTTAGTTATTTCTTGGATTTGCTAGATTAGTTTATGGTTTAAATGGATGAACAACCCTCCCCCCCCCCCCCCTGAACATCTTGGTGTGTACTCCATTGTTTTATTAATATTTTTTCTTGAAATAAATTGAAAAAACTGTTTTCTTTAGGGTTTATGGTTTTCTTTCTGTTAGTTTATGGTTTCAAATGAATGACCCCCCCCCCCTTGCACAACCCCTCTCTAGCAATCCTGCTCATATACTTAGATGCTCTCCCCCCCTTCATTGAAATCGTGAACTCACGTATCATTTATAATTTTCTTAAACCCTATACCAAGTGACCACTTTAATCCGATTTAAATATTGGTTCGTATATAATTTGAAAGCCCTTGATTTGTACATTTAAACTATATTATTTATTTATTTTTAAAAAAATTGGTACACGTACTTTTGTACCGATTTGTATGTTTGTTGTTATATAATATTTTTTAAATTTTAAAAGGGGTTTATTATTCTTTATTTGGTTATTTTTAATTGTTTGTTTATTGAAATATAATTTTGGTACCCCCGGGTACAATGGTACAAATGCCAAAATTAATATTTTAAATAATGATGTATATCGTAGAAAAGCTCTTGAAAAGTGTAGTAAATATTGTTATGTACTGAATTGTGTTAGTTCTTTTTTCTTGAGATAAATTGAAAAAACTGTTTTCTTTAGTGTTTTTTCGGATTTCTTTGATTAGGTTATGGTTTAAATGGATGAACACCCCCCCCCCCCCCCCCCTCTGAACACCCCCTCTCTAGCAATTCTGCTCATATTCCTAGACACACTCCTCCCCCCCCGCTTCATTGGAATTAGTAAACTCCCATATCTGTTATGATTTTTTTTAACCCTCTACCAACAATTATAAGTAGTATTCTCCCCCCCCCCCCTCTTCTATTATTTCTTATTACACCATCAATAGGAAACCCCTTTGAACTCCCTATTTCTTACATATAAGTTGTAACATATTGTTAGCTCTATCCCCCCCCCCCCCCCCTCTCCTATAATTTCTTATTACACCATCACTAGGAAACCCCTTTGTACTCCCTATTTCTTACTTATAAATAGTAACATATTGTTAGCTCTATTATCCCCCCCCCCCTTCTTCTATCATTTCTTATTACACCATCACTAGGAAACCCCTTTGTACTCCCTATTTCTTACTTATAAGTAGTAACATATTGTAAGCTCTATTCCCCCCCCCCCCCCCCTCTTCTATCATTTCTTATTACACCACCACTAGGTAACCCCTTTGTACTCCCAATTTCTTACATATAAGTAGAAACATATTGTTAGCTCTATTCCACCCCCCCCCCCCTCTCCTATAATTTCTTATTACATCATCACTAGGAAACCCCTTTGTACTCTCTATTTCTTACTTATAAATAGTAACATATTGTTAGCTATATTCCCCCCCCCCCTCTCCTATAATTTCTTACTACACCATCACTAGGAAACCCCTTTGTACTCCCTATTTCTATTGAACTCCGTTGTTGAAATTTCCATAATTTCATAATTACTAAGCCTAGTGTTTTCCATTTACTACTTTTGGTGGATACATTCAATTACTATTGATTATTTGATTAAAATATATCATAAAATTGACTTCTCCTCGGCGGGGAATCAAACCCGGCCTTTCTCCATCCGCAATAAAAAATATTTTCCTTTTTTTTTAAAGCAATCTATACTCTCTATTTCTATTGAACTTCGTTGTTGAAATTTCCATAATTTCATAATTACTAATCCCAGTGTTTTCCATTTACTACTTTTGGTGGATACATTCAATTACTATTGATCATTTGATTAAAATATATCATAAAATTGACTTCTCCTCGGCGGGGAATCGAACCCGGCCTTTCTCCATCCGCAATAAAAAATATTTTCCTTTTTTTTAAAGCAATCTATAACATCTTAGAATGTCGTAGAACCTTCACTTAAGATCATTAAATTTTCTCCCTAGCAAAAATACAGATATAATACATATTTTTACTTGCTACATCCTACTCAGCCTTAGATCTTCTTAGCATACGCGTATACCACATCTCACAGCATATTTCTAGAAGCTAAAGCTATGTACCCCCCCCCCCCTTCTAATCAATATGAATTATTCAAGTTATTTGTAAGAGTGCACTTATTATATTATATCATATCATATTTTATTATATCAAATCATATTATAAGTAGAAGTACCTAATCTAGAAGTACCTAATCACTAATCACCTAATACACTAGAAGTACCCAATCCCAAGTATCTAAACTAAATATCATTGAAACTGTAGTATCTTTGGTTAATCAAATAATTACAGAAAAGTCATACTCTCTTACAGAAGAAGAAATTAAAAATCTTGTTTCAGACAGGTTTAACAGTCTCCACTGATGAATCGTTTAAACGGCATTAACATCATGCAATGGAACTCTCGTTCAGCAATTTCAAATAAGGGGAGTTTGGAAAATTTTTTGTATTCAAACAGCGTTGATATCTCACTCTTATCAGAAACCTGGTTCAGACCAGGTCATGTAGTATCTTTTTCTGGTTATAACTTGATTAGGAAGGATCGCCGAGACGGCCGTGCCGGCGTTGCTATCTTGATTAAGAAGGATTTTCGTTTCGTCGAGTTGTCAGATTTACCGGACATCGATGGTGTCATGTGTGTTGGAATTCAAGTATGCATTGACAACAATAAAAATATTAGTATTTTATCAGTTTATTCTGAACCTTGTAACAAAGTCGTCGAGGCAAGATGGGTACGATTGTTCCAAGCCGCACCTAGTCCTGTCTTAATAGGCGGCGATTTTAATAGTCACCACATGGCTTGGGGGTGTGAATTTACAGACTATTATGGTAGAGAACTTTGTTCAGCTTTAGATTCAGCAAACCTGGTTTATATAAATGATGGGTCGCCAACGTTAGTAAAAGAAATAATGCACCGTAGGTTTTCCGCTGTAGATTTAACAATATGTTCCCCGGAATTAGTAGGTTCTCTTAATTGGACAGTCTGGCCAGACCCCCTCGGTTCAAACCATTATCCATTACTTATCACTTTTTTAAATTCAAAACTAGATAAAATATATTTCGAGCAAAGGTGGAAAATTAAAAGAGCTGATTGGGAAATGTTTAGCCGAGAAATGCAACATAAGAGTCATGAGCATGATAATTACAAGGTTTTTATAAGGGATATTAATGAGGCTTGTGAATTAGCTATCCCAAAAGCTAAAGGTAGAAGTTTTCACAATAATACAAAATTCTGGTGGACAGATGAATGTTCAAAGGCTGTAGAGAAAAGGCAACAAGCTATTCTAGCGTATAAAGGTCATCCTACATTAAACAACTTTCTTATCTACAAAAACTACGACGCTCAAGCCAAAAAAGAGATAAAAATAGTTAAAAGAATATCATGGAAAACATTTTGTTCACAATTAAACTGTCAGACACCGGTTGGCAAAATTTGGAATACGTTCAAAAAGTTAAAAAATAAGGTAGTTCCGAATAATATACAACTTGATGAATTAGGAGGATACTTGTTCTTGAAGAAATTATGCCCTGACTATGTTAATGAAGAAACATATTATCCAGAAGTAGTTGGTGCCGGGTGGGATCGAGATTCCTATTGGCTATTAAAACCATTTAGCGAACATGAATTAGACATCGCAATAAAAAGTAGTAATAACTCTTCGCCTGGTTTAGACCAAATTCATTATCCAATGCTTCACAATTTACCAGTTAACAGTAAATTAAGACTTCTTAATATATTTAACACCTTTTATTTAGAGCAAGCAGAATTACCAGACCAGTGGTTCACAGACAGAGTAGTTCCCATACTAAAACCTGGTAAAAACCCTAAAGATCCTGAGTCGTATAGACCGATCACTCTAACATCATGTGTCAAAAAAACTTATGAGCGGTTAATTAAAAACAGACTTGAATTTTGGCTCGAAAGACAGGGGTTATTACCCAAATCACAGTTTGGTTTTCGCAAGTTTCACTCAATCAATCAACCTCAAGCAATTTTAATTTCAGATATTTATAATGCATTCTCTATGGGTAAATGTGTGTTGGGATTATTTGTTGATGTTTCAGGTGCATATGATAATATTAATTTAGTAAAATTGTACACAAAATTGGTATCGCTGGGTCTACCCCCACGATTGGCTCGAAATATTCTAAAATTATTGACTGGGCGCAATATTATGCTCCGAATCAATGGCCGAACAGTCGGATCAAGACAGGCGCTTATTGGCCTTCCACAAGGTGGGATTCTATCAGCTCTTTTGTATGCAGCGTTAGTCTCTGATCTAGAGTCCTATTTTGTTAGAAATATTAACATATTACAATATGCTGACGATATATCTTTGTATGTCATCGCTAATAGCATAGAGGAAGCCTCGACCGAATTGAATCAAGTGGCCATTGCGCTTAATGATT
Organism: Gerris lacustris; assembly: GCA_951217055.1. NCBI lineage: Eukaryota > Metazoa > Arthropoda > Insecta > Hemiptera > Gerridae > Gerris > Gerris lacustris. The sequence continues at coordinate 98,474,035 of OX578276.1, read as the reverse complement.
GGGCATCGAATAACGGGTTAACTATTTCTACAAGTAAATCAGTAGTTTGCCCATTTACACGTAAAAAAATAATCCCCCTAAATAATTCTATTAATTTGGGAGGTGTGACTTACCCCGTGACAAAAGAAATAAAATTCCTTGGCTTGCTTCTTAATACGAAACTTACTTGGACACCTCAAATCAATATTATCAAAGGTCGGGCTCAACAATATATAAACATCCTGAAGGCTGTAAATCATGCTAAGTGGGGAGCCGATCCTAACGTTGCACTTATGTACTATCGAGCTACTGTGAGGTCTGTATTAGATTTTGGCTCAATATTCTACGGTCAAGCTTGTGAAGGTCAGTTGTCCCCCATTCAAAAGCTCCAAAATTCATGTTTGAGAATTTGCCTCGGTGTTCTTCCATCCACTCCGTTACCTATGCTTTATTCAGAATCGAGAGAACCACCTCTCTTTATTAGAAGAGAAATTTTATCCGGTAGATTTTTACTAAAAAATTGCGCTCAAAACAATTTGGTTTCAAAAAAAATATCCGAGCTGGCAATTTCAGTTCTTACGTCCCCATATTGGAGAAAAAAGAGGTCACCCCTTTTCGCTAAAAGCTTCATCGAAACCTCTGATTTTCGCCAGGATATTTACATTCATAGGAAAACCCCATATTCACTTATAGATTACGATGCAATAATGTTCCCGATTTCCACAAGGCAGCTTGATGACTACTCCAAGTATCCGTTAAGTGTAAGGAATACCGTCTTTTTGGATGACATTAAAAAATATTGGCCAGACAGCGAATTTATTTTCACCGACGGCTCAAAAACAAACGACAAAACAGGAAGTGCTTTCATTTGTTATACATCCCAAAAGTCTCATGGTCTCAAACTCAACAGATATTTGTCTAATTATACAACCGAGTTGATTGCTATTTTAGAAGCTCTTAGATGCATAGAGGGGATGACCCACTCTAATTACGTGATATTTACTGACAACTTGAGTGCAGTAGAAGCAATAAAAAATAAAAATTATCATATCCTCAATAATTATGTATTGTGCCGTATTGTTTGTTTATGTTATCACTTGAATAAAAGTGGAAAGAAAGTTGTTATCGCATGGATTAAAGGTCACATAGGCATAGAATTCAACGAGAGAGTTGATGCTTTAGCTAAAGAGAGCAGTATAGATGAGGAGCTTGCCATGTTGTATGGAAACCAGTATCCAGTACCTGCAAATGATCTTTATAGGGAAATAAACTGCTTGGCACTGCAGCAGTGGAATAGGTGGTACAAATCCACCACTGCAGGCTCTTTTTACAAATTAATACAAGGTGAAGTGGGATCTTATCCCTGGTTTAGAGGAATTGATGAACATAGGAGGATGATAACAACAATTAACCGTCTCAGAGCTAATCACGGCATTTGTAAGGCATATTTACATAAGATTGGAAAAGAAAACTCTGCTATTTGTACCTATTGTAATGAGGAAGAAGATTTAGAGCATATCATAATGTGTTGTGTAAAGTTTTCAACGCAAAGAGAAATATTTTTTAGAATATTACACACAAGCAATATAACACAGCCCTTCTGTTATTTATCTTTATTATCATCTCGGTCGATTTCCATTTACAAGCATTTATTTCAATTCCTTGTATCGTCAAAAATAGAAATATAATTAATTTAAGTAATTAAATTAAGAACCTATTAAATGGTTGTAATAGAATTATGGCTGTATGGTTCCACAAGCCAATGCCAAAAAAAAAAAAAAAAAAAAAAAAAAAAAAAAAAAAAAAAAAAAAAAAAAAAAAAAAAATCATATTATATTATATCATATTCTTAAAAACCACAGAGCATATTCCTAGACACTATATACCCCCCCCCCCCCCCTCCCACCCCTGTTCCAATCTATAGAAATTATTCAAGTTCTCTGTAAGAGTGCGCACTTGTAATTTTTTACCTTAATTTTGTACCAGCTCCTATACAAAAACCAAACCCTATACAAGTACCAACTCTTATAAGTACCAGACCTATACAAGTACCTGGCCACTCGTCGGGCGGAGTTCGGCCGTAGGCCGAACGACGACCCGGCGAGTTATCATATATACAACCCCATGTGAAACTCACTGACTCACTCACTGATGTATACAAATGTTTACCCACTTCCGCTATAGCTAGAGAGTTGGGGTTTTCGCCATTCGATGCGCAATGTACGCATTGTGAACCCGAAAAATTGCCAAAAGTTTACTTTTCCTTCGTCTTCCCCCCCTAAGATGAGAAAAACCGTCGTAGCTGTGTTGGAATTTTTTAAAAATTAACGGTTAATTGTAGCGAAAAACTGATTTAACAAACATTTACTGATTTTGCAAGATCTTCATTTTTGTTCATAGGTCATTTTGTCGTAGCTTTATTGTTTGTAGTCTAAATGGGGCTATTTTGGTTTTGTGTTTTTCAGTTTTTGTCTTTGAGGTCTCATATCTTTGGTAATAATTGACCGATTTAAATTCTGATTTTTAGGTTCAAATCTAACACTAATGCCCTTTAAAACAAGACCTTGATATGTTTTGAATTCTTCCTATTTGCTGAGAAACTGAGAGTAAACTTTTTCCCAGAGTGCCGTTGCCAAGTAAACACTTTTTTTCGATTTAAATATTCGTTCGCATATCATTTGAAAGCTCTTGACTTGTACATTAAAGCTCTTTTATTTGTTTATTTTTAAAAAAATTGGTACATGTACTTTTGTACCGATTTGTATGTTTGTTGTTAAATAATTTTTTTTAAATTTTAAAAGTGGTTAATTATTCTTTATTTGTAACTGATTTTAAAAGATCTACAACTTTGGTTCTATGACTTATTGTCGTATCTCTATCGGTTGTACCCTAAATGCTGATAACTTTGGATTTTTTTTGTTTTTTTATTTTTTTCTATTTTTGAATTTGAATGGCCATATCTTTTACAATTGTTGACTGATTTTATTTCTGATTGGGGTGCTCAAATCTCACTGTAAGGCTCTTTAAATTGAGTATATTATATTTCATTAGTTCATGCTATTTGCTGAGAACATGAGAGTACACTTTTCTTTTGTGCCGTGTCACGTGACCACTTTTTTTGGTTTTTAATATTGTGTCGTATATCATTTGAAAGGCCATAATTTGTACATTAAACCTATTTTATTTGTTTATTTTTTAAAAATTTTGTACCCGTACTTTTGTACCGATTTATAATTTTGTTGTAGGTGAAAGGGTTTAAATAATTATTTGCTATTTGGTTTTTTTATTTATATTTATTTATTAGTTAAATTAATGCCCTTTTGTATTGTTTGTTTTCTTTTAAAATATAATTTTGGTACCTTAGATTAGAGTACAGGGGTACAAATGTTAAAGTTAATCTTTTATAATATGATGTATATCGTTGAAAAGCTCTTGAATAGCTGATTAATTTTTGTTATGTTCAATTTTGTGTTATTTTTAGTTTTGAGGGGGGTAAAATTGAAAAAAACTTTTTATATAGCGATTTTTACGATTTGGTTGCTGTGTTATTTGTTTATTAAATAAATTATATGTGCACTAATATTTGGCGCATGTTAGATCCTTTGTTTCTCCGAAAAATGTTGGTTAGTACCAAAGTTATTAAATAAATATTTACTTGAACAGTGCCGCGCTATAAGAAGGGAAAGAGATGGGAATATGTCCGATCTTCCCATCCTCTCCCGTCGCTCCTTCCACCCCATCTTACTCAATCCCCTCTACAACTCCGCAGATACTAGCTCAGCTCCTTTGAAGTCAATAGCTTTCATATTTGTTTCTTTATTTGCTTTTATGTTTGTTTATTTTGTCATTTATTGCGAATTATAACAGTATAATTAAACCACCTGATGGCTACAATATCCCACAACCTCCTACAACATTACCAGATATTACAAGTACCAACTACTATACAAGTACCTGGCATATATCTACCTGGCCCCTCGACGGGCAAAGGCTGGCCGTAGGCCAGCCAAGACCGGCGAGTCTAATATATATACAACCCCCTGTGAAACTCACTGACTGACTGACTGACTCACTCACTCATGTATACAAATGTTTACCCACTTCCGCTATAGCTAGAGAGTTGGGGTTTTCGCCATTCGATGCGCAATGTCCGCATTGTGAACTCGAAAAATTGCCAAAAGTTTACTTTTCCTTCGTCTTCCCCCCCTAAGATGAGAAAAACCGTCGTAGCTGTGTTGGAATTTTTTAAAAATTAACGGTTAATTGTAGCGAAAAACTGATTTAACAATCATGTACTGATTTTAAAAGATCTACATTTTTGTTCATAGGTCATTTTGTCGTATCTCTGTTGGTTGTAGTCTAAATGGGGCTATTTTGGTTTTTTAATTTTCCATTTTTGTCTTTGAACGCTCATATCTTTGGTAATAATTGACCGATTTAAATTCTGATTTTTAGGTTCAAATCTCACACTAATGCCCTTTAAAACAAGACCTTGATATGTTTATAATTCGTCCTATTTGCTGAGAAATTGAGAGTAAACTTTTTCCCGACTTTGCCGTGGTTACGTGACGTCACGAGACAACTTTTTTTCGATTTAAATATTCGTTCGCATATCATTTAAAAGCTCTTGACTTGTACATTGAAGTTCTTTCATTTGTTTATTTTTAAAAAAATTTGTACATGTACTTTTGTACTGATTTGTATAATTGTCAATTGTGTCATTTTTATTTTTTATCGAGATAAATTGAAAATAATTATTTTTTAGTTATTTCTTGGATTTGCTAGATTAGTTTATGGTTTAAATGGATGAACAACCCTCCCCCCCCCCCCTGAACATCTTGGTGTGTACTCAATTGTTTTATTAATATTTTTTTTTTGAAATAAATTGAAAAAACTGTTTTCTTTAGGGTTTATGGTTTTCTTTCTGTTAGTTTATGGTTTCAAATGAATGACCCCCCCCCCCCCCCCCCCCCTGCACAACCCCTCTCTAGCAATCCTGCTCATATACTTAGATGCTCTCCCCCCCCCTTCATTGGAATCGTGAACTCACATATCATTTATAATTTTCTTAAACCTTATACCAAGTGACCACTTTTATGCGATTTAAATATTGGTTCGTATATAATTTGAAAGCCCTTGATTTGTACATTTAAACTATATTATTTATTTATTTTAAAAAAAATTGGTACACGTACTTTTGTACCGATTTGTATGTTTGTTGTTATATAATATTTTTTAAATTTTAAAAGTGGTTAATTATTCTTTATTTGGTTATTTAAAGCCATTTTGAATTGTTTGTTTATTGAAATATAATTTTGGTACCCCCGGGTACAATGGTACAAATGCCAAAATTAATATTTTAAATAATGATGTATATCGTAGCAAAGCTCTTGAAAAGTGTAGTAAATATTGTTATGTACTGAATTGTATTAGTTCTTTTTTCTTGAGATAAATTGAAAAAACTGTTTTCTTTAGTGTTTTTTCGGATTTCTTTGATTAGGTTATGGTTTAATTGGATGAACACCCCCCCCTCTGAACACCCCCTCTCTAGCAATTCTGCTCATATTCCTAGACACACTCCCCCCCCCCCCGATTCATTGGAATTAGTAAACTCCCATATCTTTTATGATTTTCTTTAACCCTCCACCAACAATTATAAGTAGTAACATATTGTTTGCTCAATTCTCCCCCCCCCTCTTCTATTATTTCTTATTACACCATCACTAGGATACCCCTTTGTACTCCCTATTTCTTACATATAAGTTGTAACATATTGTTAGCTCTATCCCCCCCCCTCTCTCCTATAATTTCTTACTACACCATCACTAGGAAACCCCTTTGTACTCCCTATTTCTTACTTATAAATAGTAACATATTGTTAGCTCTATTATCCCCCCCCCCTTCTTCTATCATTTCTTATTACACCATCACTAGGAAACCCCTTTGTACTCTCTATTTCTTACTTATAAGTGGTAACATATTGTTAGCTCTATTCCCCCCCCCCTCTCCTATAATTTCCTATTACACCATCACTAGGAAACCCCTTTGTACTCCCTATTTCTTACTTATAAATAGAAACATATTGTTAGACATATCCCCCCCCCCTCTCCTATAATTTCCTATTACACCATCACTAGGAAACCCCTTTGTACTCCCTATATCTTACTTATAAGTAGTAACATATTGTTAGCTATATTCCCCCCCCCCCCCCCCCTCTCCTATAATTTCTTATTACACCATCACTAGGAAACCCCTTTGTACTCCCTATTTCTATTGATCTCCGTTGTTGAAATTTCCATAATTTCATAATTACTTCCCCCAGTGTTTTCCATTTACTACTTTTGGTGGATACATTCAATTACTATTGATTATTTGATTAAAATATATCATAAAATTGACTTCTCCTCGGCGGGGAATCGAACCCGGCCTTTCTCCATCCGCAATAAAAAATATTTTCCTTTTTTTTAAAGCAATCTATACTCTCTATTTCTATTGAACTCCGTTGTTGAAATTTCCATAATTTCATAATTACTAAGCCCAGTGTTTTACCATTTACTACTTTTGGTGGATACATTCAATTACTATTGATTATTTGATTAAAATATATCATAAAATTGACTTCTCCTCGGTGGGGAATCGAACCCGGCCTTTCTCCATCCGCAAAAAAAATATTTTCCTTTTATTTTAAAGCAATCTATAACATCTTAGAATGTCGTAGAACCTTCACTTAAGATCATTTAATTTTCTCCCTAGCACAAATACAGATTTAATACATATTTTTAATTGCTAAATCCTACTCAGCCTTAGATCTTCTAAGCTTTCCCGTACACCACACCTCAGAGCATATTTCTAAAAGGTAAAGCTATGTAACCCCCCCCCCCCCCTTCTAATCAATATGAATTATTCAAGTTCTTTTTAAGAGTGCACTTATTATATTATATCATATCATATCATATTATGTCATATCATATTATATCATATTATATTATATCATATCATATTATATTGTACCAGCTCCTATACAAAAACCAAACCCTATAAGTACCAACTCTTATAAGTACCAGACCTATACAAGTACCTGGCCACTCGTCGGGCGGAGTTCGGCCGTAGGCCGAACGACGACCCGGCGAGTATATATATATATATATATATATATATATATATATATATATGTTATCGTGAATAAAAAATATTAAAAATAATCTCTTATAATACCTTACATAATACCTTACACATTAATACCTCTCATAATACCTTACATCTCATTCATTTTGGACGTTTGCCGGTCAGAAGAAGACTTTTTTGACCCTGAAAAAGACAGTCAGCGCGGTGGTGACTGGTCAGAGAAAATAAAAATTGGGGCCGTGGTCCTGGCCGACACGATGATACATACTTTCAACTTGATCCGAGTACTTCTTGATTTTCTAGACCGACACTTACAAACTTTTTTTTTCTGAATTTTAAAGTTCGTACTTTAAAACTGCACGAATGTTTAAAAAGGCGCGGAAAGTTTAAAAAATATAGAGGGGGGGGGGGGGGGGGGGTGCCAAACGGCGCCTTTGACCAAAATCATATATTTTCTTAAAGAGCTTTAGAAACAACAATTTGACACCCAGCTCGAAATTTTCCAACCAATATACACCTGTCCAGGCCGGTTCAAAGTTTTCGCGTTTTTGAATTTTTACGCAGAGCGGGTTTGCCGACAAAAAAAAAACCATGTATAAGGGGGTCTCTGGGGCTACAAAATTGAGAAATCTCATGGTCCTATAACTATATTAAGTATCAACCTTTATGTGACGACCAAGTTTCAACTTCAAGATGTCGGATGACCATGATAAGTATAGCGTTGACCTATTAAAAATCAAAATCTACCCGATAATCTAGGGGTATTAGGCTAAAGGTTGCGTGTCTTTGCATTTTTCACGTTTGCCGTTCAGAAGAAGGCGTACATTTAGCGAAAAAGTCAACACATCGATACCCCTCGTGACCCGATGCGACAACTTTTCGATTTTCTATACCGACTGTTACTTTTTTGAGTTACGTTTGCAGAGGTGTGCGCAAACATCTTGCGCATGTTGTAGGCTCGGTTTCATCGAAAAATATTGAGTAGAACCTAAGTTTTTAACAATCAATAATAATAATAAAAAAATCTTAGAAATTAGGTTGTCAATAAAAAAAAAAATTGGGGACGTGTGTCTGGCCCATGACTCAACGATACCCCTTTCGACTTGATCGGACTACTTTTCAATTTTCTAGTCCGACTGTTTTTTTTTTAAGTTGCGTTGCATGTGCGCAAACATGTTGCGTATGTTGTAGGATTGGTTTCATCGAAAAATATTGAGTAGAACCAAAGTTATTAACAATTAATAATAATAAAATCTAAGAAATTAGGTTGACTAAATATATTTAGTGAAATAATTCACTGATTCGGTAATTTGTCACATAAAAAGAGTTCTATCTAAAACTTACAATCTAGTTATAAAATTATCCTAATTAAACTCAATATTAACCTCAATAAACTTAAACATTTTTTAAAAATGATTTTAAAGAAACTAATAAAGAATGGCACTTCTTTAGATTGTTACTCCCCTTATAAAGAAAACCAAGGGGATTAACAATCTAAAGAAGTACCTAAAAAACATTCCTATAATTAAAATAATGAAGATAATAAACATAATTATAAATAAATAGTTAGCATAAAATTGTACCTTAAATGTCCGTTGTATATAGTTTAGATTCGATATATATTATAGATATTTGCGCGGGAGAAGGAATATTTTTGATTACATCTAGGTTCCAAGGTGTGTTTATGTGGAAACTAATTTATTTCATTATTATCTTTAACCTTTGGACCAAATTTTATTATTCAATATATTTGTATATATTTTCTTTATACTTGCTTTTAACTATACAATACAACTATATTGTAATAATAAATGTATCTATATATAAGCATATAAAAATGATTATTTGTTAAAAAGTAAATATGAACTAATTTTTTTTTTTATCTTTATAAATACTATTTTTTCTCAGCTAAAGGGACAAATTAAGAAACTAAACTACTCAAATAATAAATACCCGATTTAATAGCATTGTGTGTTTACGGGGAAACTAATATATGTATTTATTTTCTTTTACCTATCGAACAACATACTTTAATATTCAATATTTGTTTATATTTATTTATTCTTGTTTTTAACTATAACATAGTATGAGCTTATAAAAATGTTTATTTGTTAAAAAACGTAAACATGACGTTATTTACTGTATTTTAAATTCGTTTTTTCTCTATATATATTCATTTTTCTCGGCAAAAAAGACGGATAATTTGAAAAATAAATACTCGTTTTAAAGAGCATTAGTGTGGGGTTTAAAATACCCCAATCGAAAATTAAATCGGCCAATAATCACGGACGCCATAAGAGCTCAAAGTCAAAAATTTACGAAAAATTATCAAATTTTCTCGATTTAAGGTAGAACCGTTGGTCATACGACAAAAAGTCAAGAGACCAAAGTTGTAGATCTTTTAAAATCAGTTTCCGCTGGTGCTATCCGCTTTTCGATACGACTTACCGTTTAGCCGCAATAGCCCTTTGAAGAAACCCTTCAATTAGCGTCCACGTTTTTATTTTTTTAAGGGGGGTAAAAATAATTTTTTTCGACTTTTCAGATTTTTCTAGTCGGTTTGGGCCGATTCGGGACCAAACGCAAAAAACCGCGAGTCTCTAGGTGGTCTGGAAGTGCCCAAACATTTTGATAACCCGATCAGCTGATTAGCCACTTTATATATATAACAAGCATTCGCCCCGCGCTTCGCGCGGGGTTCATGCTTGCAATCAGTGGATGTATTATTACTATTTTATACATATTACTATCATATTAGATAATTGAGTAGGCTATTTCATTAAATATAATACTACAAAGTACTAATGAGATCCACACCTAATCTAATTTTAAGGGGAACTGCTTATACGCATAATTTCCACACCTCTATTTCCAACTTAAAATTTAAAAGTTATTCTTGGAATTATTATTATTTCCCCCGAAGATGGTGTTCTAACTTAAATAAAATATTTAGATATCTTAACTATTATTAGTTTCGTTCTACTAACTAATGAAGTTTAGTGAAATTATTTTCTTTCATTTACATGACAACTGCACAATCTTTCAAAGTTAACCTATGATCTGGTACACCAACTGGCTTACAGAATTCAATATTGACACATCTATATAAGACCCCCCAGGACCAATTTCACTATCCGAATTGTATCATACTCTTTGTGGTCCATTTAACTATTCTAATATTTTTATTTTTTTTTCATTTACATTTTCAATATCACTCATTGGCTGCTTGCTCAGTAATAAAAAGAACTTCAGGAGTAATTCGAAGTTTCGGCTGAGATTTTGCAATAGTTACTCATGTTTAAAAAATAAAAAAAAAACTATTTAATGTTTGGTACTTTTTTATTGTGCACATCACAAATTTGTGTCATTTAGTGTATAGTGTAAATATTTGTGATGTAGACAGAAGTAGCAAATATTAAATAGTTTTTAATTTTTTGAACTTCATGAGGATTAAATAAACTAAAATATGTCAATTATAATATATTCACTTCTGTGTACAATCAAACATATTTACAGAAATATTTACACTATAAATCAATATGCAAATAATAATCTATATTTCCAAAATTTTACAAAGATCTCACATAAGCACGCTATAAGTCACTTACAACATGGAACAAACTTAAATATATACCTCTAATTAATTAATTACAGATAATTAATGTTTACTTCTAAAGGTAAAGAAAAGCTCATCAAATTAAAGCTCACAAACAGTACAATACAATTATATCATTTAAATAAATGTTAGATGATACTGCAGAAGGCTACAATCTAAAATAACCTTCCATATATGTTTTTCGTATATAAATAAAATATTTAAATTTTTTCAAAAATTCTTCCACATTATTTTTCCTGATGTCAAATAAAGGGTAAATACCAATTCTTATTGAAATCGTAAATTTTGGGGAGAAACTAAATTTCAAAGGTATCAAATTTTGGCTGAAAAATATGTCGGGAGATTTCGGTGAAAATATGTCGGGAGATTTTGGTGAACAACACCCAACATAATTTATATCGTTGGAAAGAGCCGTCGAGACTGCGTTAATAGGACAAATACAACTCGAGATGCGGGCGTTTGAAAACCGGTGATATTTCCTTTTTTGCCCGTTTTCTTTAAATTTCTCCGTGAATGAAATGAAATAAATATAATAATATTAGAATAGTTAAAAAGACCACAAAGTATATGATACAATTCGGATAGTGAAATCGATCCTAGGGGTCTTATATAGATGTGTCAATATTGAATTCTGTAAGCCAGTCGGTGTACCAAATGATAGGCTAACTTTGAAGATTGTGCAGTTGTCATGAAAATGAAAAAAAAAAATAATTTCACTAAACAATTCATTATTAATTAGTTAGTAGAACGGAACTAATAATAGTTAAGATATCTAAATATATGATTTAAGTTAGAAAACCATCTTCGGGGGAAACAATAATAATTCCAAGAATAACTTTTAGATTTGAACTTAGAAATAGAGGTGTGAAAATTATGCGTATAGGCAGTTCCCCTTGAAATTAGCTAACTCGATGACAATAAATAAATCCGGGAGTCAAAAATTGTCTTTTGTTGGTGTGGATCTCATTAGTACTTTGTAGTATTTTATATTTAATGAAATAGCCTACTCAATTATCTAATATGATAGTAATATGTATAAAATAGTAATAATACATCCACTGATTGCAAGCATGAACCCCGCGCGACTGCTTGTCTATATATAAGCTTTTAAAAATAATTATTTGTTAAAAAGTTAATATGAAGTTATTTCTGAAATTTTAAATATATTTGTTCTTTATAAATACTTATTTTTCTCATCAAAAAGGACAAATTAATTGAATCATAAATACCCGATTAAAACTGCATAAGTGAAAAGTTTAAGCAACCGATAGGAAATTAAATCGGTCAATATTTGCACACGACATGAGAGCTCAAAGTCAAAAATTTAACAACAAAAAATTGATCAAATTTACTCTACTAAGGTAGAACCGATTTTCGTAACCTTGGTGTTCATGCTAGGTCGGTGACTATATGACAATACTATATCAACATACTATCCAATATATTAACCTATTGGATTAATATATAGGACATGTCATGAAAAAGATTACATTACATATATTTGATTAGTTTTATTACAGAGACAATGGCTCTGCTGGGCTTGAGAGATAACAATAGCTAGAACCTAAATCAACTTATTTTATTTATTAGTACTCGAAATTATTTTAAAAATAAGTAGTTAATGTTGAGGTGAAATAATAATTTTATAATACATATATTAAGCTATATCACATAAAAAAGAAAACAATGTAAATAATTTTCCACATTGCAGGACTTAATTTTAATCTAAAACATACAACTAAACTATAACTTATCTAAATAAACTAATATATTTATTTAAATAAACTAATATATTTATTAAAATAAAGTAAAACATTCATTTAAATAAACGAAAATATTCATTTAAATAAAGAAAAACATTCGTTTAAATAGAGTAAAAGATTCTTTTAAATAAACTAAAACATTAGCTTAATAGAATTTAACAAACTATTAAAACGAATTCTAGTAACAATAGTATGGTAATAACAAATATTAAATAAATAAGAATAAAATTATACCTTAATAAATGTCGGTAGTATAACAAAATATGTGGGGAGTAGAAGTCCACACCACGGCTGGACACGTAAGACTGGTCAGGGAGACTGACGGAGAAAGAGAGGGGGCATTTGTTTACAAAGTGTGTTTTCGCGGAAACTAATGTATGTATTTATTTTCTTTTACCTATCGAACCACATACTTTAATATTCAATATTTGTTTATATTTATTTATTCTTGTTTTTAACTATAACATAATAATAAACAGCTTATAAAAAGCTTATAAAAAGTATTATTTATTAAAAAAACGTAAACATGACGTTATTTACGGAATTTTAAATCCGTTTTTTCATTATAAATACTCATTTTTCTCGGCAAAAAATACAAAAAATTTGAATAACAAATACTCGTTTTAAAGAGCATTAGTGTGGGGTTTAAATACTCCAATCGAAAATTAAATCGGCCATTAATCGTCAACGCTATGAGAGCTCAAAGTACAAAATTTAACGAAAAATTATAAAATTTTCTTGATTTAAGGTAGAACCGTTGGTCGTAGGACAAAAAGTCATAGGACCAAAATTGTAGATCTTTTAAAATCAGTTGCCGTTAGTGCTATCCGCTTTTCGATACGACTAACCGTTTAGCCGCTATAGCCCTTCGAAGAAACCCTTCAATTCCCGTCCCCCGTTTTTATTATTTTAAGGGGGGTAAAATTAATTTTTTTCGACTTTTCAGATTTGTCTAGTCGGTTTGGGCCGATTCTGGACCAAACGCAAAAAACCCCGAGTCTCTAGGTGGTCTGGAAGTGCCTAAACATTTTGATAACCCGATCAGCTGATTAGCCACTTTATATATATAACAAGCCTTCGCCCCGCGCTTCGCGCGGGGTTCATGCTTGCAATCAGTGGCTGTATATTATTACTGTTTTATATCTATTACTATCATATTGGTTAATTGAGTAGGCCAATTCATTAATTATAATACTTTATACTTAATTATTTGTTCAGCTTAATATAGAAAATGAAAATGGCTTAACTTAAATTTAAATAAATTACTTGAAAATGGGTCCTCCCAAAAAATCGCAGGACTTTTTCCGAAATGATTATAAAATGAGGATAAAATTTAACTCCGCCTCCCTTAATAGGAATTTCCTCGCCATCCAGAGAAAACATATAGCTAGGCCACACGTAAAACTAAAACGTAATCCTAAAAACAAACTATGCTACACAAAATACTATTAACTATGTAGTAATGGACCGTAAACAATATTCCGTGTATAAGCAATTCCATCTGTAGCCCTCTCAGATGGTACCAAAACTTGTGTGAAGGAGCTACATCTTACTACGACGTACGACGTACATTGGCCGGGGCTAAAGCATGTTTCTGATATCCACACCAACAAAAGATGTTTGGCTCTGGGATTTATTTTTAATGAACTCTGATAATTTATAATATATAACCAAGATGGTTTTCTAACGTGAATGAAATATTTAGATACTTATTTCAGATATGCCTTAAAATATTAGAGATATTGCTGGCTATTAAAAAGTACTTCAGGAGGATATACGAAATCATTAAGGTCATTTAAATCTGTCTCATATGCAACTCGTTAAGAGATATTATTACGTACGTCACTTCGTATATTTCAGATATAATTTGTTACTCTTTCTTAAGATTGAGGAACCATCTTAAATTTTCAATCAGCGGCTGTATTACTACTATTTTATACCTATAATTGAATAGGCCATTTCATCAAATATAATACTTTGTACTCCGAGATTCACACCAACAAAAAAATATTTTTGACTCTGGGGTTTATTTATTGCCATCAAATAAGCTAATTTCAAGGGGAACTTTCAATGCATCATAATTTCCACACCTCTATTTCTTCCGACTTCAAATTTAAAGTTATTCTTGGAATTAATATTACTTCCTCCGAAGATGGTTTTCTTACTTGAATAAAATATTTAGATATCTTAACTGTGATTAGATAAGTTCCATTAATAATGAATTGATTAATGAAATTTAAATTTCTCATTTATATACCTTTAGAACGAATTTTATAATTCAATATTTTTTTATATTTCTTTATACTTGTTTTGAACTATAGAATATAAGCTTAAAAAAAATTGTAAAAAAGATAAAATTAAGTTATTTATGAAATTTTAAATTTGTTTGTTCTTTATAAATACTAATTTTTCTCAGAAAAAACGACAAATTAATAGAATAATAAATACCCGATTTAATAGCATTAGTTTGTGGTTTAAGCACCCGAATCGAAGTCAAAAATTTAACAAACATTGATCAAATTTACTCTACTTAAGGTAGAACCGATTGTCGTAACCGTAGGGTTCATGCTAGGAATCGGTGGCTATGTCACAGTGTTAACATATTAGAGTAAATTGTTGCCCCTCTCATGAAATGAATTACATTATATTTGATTAGTTTTATTACAGAATAATAATAATAACAATAATAAAGATGGAACCTCAGTTAATTTATTTTATTATTTATTAGTACTCTAAATTAATTAAACATAAGTAGAAAAGGTCGAGGTGAAATAATAATTACATATATGTATAATTAAGCTACATCATGTAAAAAGAAAATCATGTCGAAATAATTTGACATATTAAGGGGCTTCATTATAATCTAGAACACACAAATAACTATAAATTACCCTAAATAAACTAAAACATTCATTTAAATATAGTAAAACTACATTTTAATAAAGTAAAACATTCATTTAAATATACCAAAACATTTATTTAAATAAAGTAAAACATTCACTTAAATAAACTGAAATATTAACTTAATGTAGAATTTAACAAACTATAAATCAGTTCATTCTAGTAATAATAATATGATAATAAAATCAATTTTAAAAAAAAGTAAAAAATTAATTTGAATAAACTAAAAAAATCATTTAAATAAACTAAAATATTCATTTAAATAAAGTGAAAATTAATATAAATAAACTAAAATATTCATTTAAATAAAGTAAAATATTCATTTAAATAAACTAAAACATTCATTTAAATAAAGTAAAATATTCATTTTAATGAACTAAACATTTTCTTAATATAGAATTTACCAACCTGTTAAAATCAATTGTAGTAACAATAATATGGTAATAAAAACAATTAAATAAATAGTTAACATAAGAATAAAATTATACCTTAATAAATGTCGGTAGTATAAGAAAACATGTCGGGAGGTGTGTAGTGCAGGACGACTGTATACGTAACTGACGTCAAGGAGAGTGGGTGAAGAAAGAGAGGGGACATTTTTGTTTACATCTAGTCTAGGATCCAAAGTGTGTTTACACTATTGTATTTATTATCTTTTACCTTTCAAACAACAAACTTAATTATTTATTGTTTGTTTATATTTTCTTTTTTTTTATACTTGTGTTTAACTATACAAATAAACTATAATAATAAAAACATGATTATTTCTTAAAAACGTAAACATGATGGTATTTACGGAATTTTAAATTAGTTTTTCTTTATAAATACTCATTTTTCTCGGCAATAAAGACAGACAATTTGAAAAATAAATACTTATTTTAAAGAGCATTAATGTGGGGTTCAAAACCCCCAATCTGAAATTAAATCGACCCTTAATTACTTACCCCATAAGAGCTCAAAGTCAAAACATTTACTAAAAATTAACAAATTTTCTCGATTTAAGGTAGAACCGTTGGTCGTACGACAAAAAGTCAAGAGACCAAAGTTGTAGATCTTTTAAAATCAGTTACCGCTGGTGCTATCCGCTTTTTTATAGGACTTACCGTTTAGCCGCTATAGCCCTTTGAAGAAAACCTTCAATTTGCGTCCCCCGTTTTTATTTTTTTAAGGGGGGTAAAAATAATTTTTTTCGACTTTTCAGATTTTTCTAGTCGGTTTGGGCCGATTCTGGACCAAACGCAAAAAACCGCGAGTCTCTAGGTGGTCTGGAAGTGCCTAAACATTTTGATAACCCAATCAGCTGATTAGCCACTATATATATATATAATAATAATAAACAACAATTAATGTACTCTTAAAGAGCTTTTCAACGATATGCATCACGAAGGGTATCCATTACTTTCACATTTGTACCCCGTACCTCTGTGTACCAAAATTTTAATTTAGGAAAATCATGTAGACCTTGATTTTCCCCTTGCTTTGAAGGTCAAGTGTTCAAATTTTATCGCGATCGGACTA
Source organism: Gerris lacustris (assembly GCA_951217055.1). NCBI lineage: Eukaryota > Metazoa > Arthropoda > Insecta > Hemiptera > Gerridae > Gerris > Gerris lacustris. Next base: position 98,457,133 of record OX578276.1, on the reverse strand, counting down.
AAACTGTAGATTTGTGTAAAGAACAAATAAGATATATCTATATTATTCCATTTTACCCCCCTCCTAAATGAAAATATGACAAAAGTGTGCATAACAACAATTACTGTACTCTTAAAGAGCTTTTCAACGATATGCAGCACGAAGGGTATTCATTACTTTGACATTTGTACCCCGTACCTCTGTGTACCAAAATTTTAATTTCGGAAAATCATGTAGACCTTGATTTTCCCCTTGCTTTGAAGGTCAAGTGAGCAAAGTTTCATCAAAATTGGGCTAAAACTGTAGATTTGTATAAAGAACAAACATATATATACATACATACATACATACACACATACGTTGACTTTTATATAAATAGAAAGATTATTTTTAAGAGCCCACGGGAGTGAGTTGTGTTGACACCTTCTCTCCAGAGATAGCGCTGCTTTTCACAAGTTTTTTTTAACCCCTTGTTTATTTTGAAAGGAAAAGGAAACGCCCTCATTACCCTCCCATTATTATGACATAATATCGGCCATTGCATTTTTTTAAAGATAAATAAAAAATCAGAAATGTATAAATATTAATTTCTTTAACCCATATATGCCCATTATTTTTTTTGGAGAATCTTTTTTAAATTTTAGGATAATGTTTCTATTGGTCTATAATGATGTAGAAAAATATTTTTAAAAAATTACGTCAACCTGGTTTCAAGATGGCGGACGTTGCGAAAACGCAACACTGGGCACATACGGAGTCAAAATATGCAAAACTCACTTCTTTTTTTGTTAATTGAAAATGATATATTTTTATTTTTTAAATAAATATAAAAATATGATTCTAAGCCTCTGCGATGTCAGGTACTCGTTATACATCCCAAATTCTGAAATTTCCAGGGTTTAGACAAAATTTAGGACCCTCAATATAGACTTACTAGTACTAATAGTACAAAAAATTGAGCATTTTTTTTAAAATCAATAAAAAAAAACAGGTAAGTATAAATTGTGTTATAATGTATTTTATTTTAATTTGAAATATCTTATTTAATAAGAAAGAAACTATTATAAAATATAGTATAGAATATGTCAATTATAAGTATGAAATGGCAAAAAGCATTTTTCGTGCAACACAACCTGGCATTTTTCACAGAATTTAATTATCGTAGAGTTGCAATGAGCACAGCGGGTTCTGCTTTTCAGTGATACTATGTAGTGACCTATGCCATCATACCTATAGAACCAAAAGACACTGTACTTGCCACCAATTTTCTTATTAACCCGGGAGTTCGTAGCCTGGGTGTTCCGAATTTCGCTAAAAACTCCTTTGGTATCGATCGTCTAAAATCAAGAAGATCCATCGGAGTTACAGTGTTGTACCGTTCAGAAGACAACCTGTATAACAGCCCAGCATTTTTTTATTGCTTTATCCAAGCACTAGTTGAATATTGACCACCACCATTTCTTGGATCATATATTTGTTCTATATATAGACACGTTTTGATCCATCCAATCGGTACCACCCATATTCATATTATATAATTTTATCATATTTGGTTGGTTTGTATTTCCTTTTTTTATCTGTGGCTGAGTATCTAACAGCTTTTCCTATTGGTTTCACACCAGCGCAGTTTGAAAATGGTTACGACTGAATTATCATTCCATCTACAAAAGAAAGATCCACTGTTTTTTTCATAACAACTGTCATATGTCCCTCTTGGGGATGATTTCATAGTCCTCAAATATCTGATAGGCCAGTCTTTTGGCATTCTATTTTTTCTTAAAATTCCTGTAAAGCCAATAGATTGTTCAGTAAAACTGATAGCACCTTTAGGTATGTAAAAAAATTATCGGCATAAAGATGGTGTGATAAAAATGTGTTGTTATGCTGAGGCAAATGCTCGGCCATTTTTAAAAGTACACTTCCACCTAAGCCAAAATCTTGTTTGCAATTACTTCTTAGTCCTCTAGCTCCTAGGTAAACATCAAAATTTATGAGGAATCCTAACTTTAAATTATGGCACCAAGCCTTATAGCCGAATAGTATTGGTTTGCTCCAAATGAACTGTTTAAGCCCATAACGCCCAAAATATCGGATCATGGCCTCATCAATGCTTGATTCAGAATCCCAGACAACAAATCCTTAAAGGTTTGATTCAATTCTGATAATAGAGGTCTCATTTGTGATAGTTTATCTAACGTATCTAATTTATAATTATCGTTAAAGTGAAGATATCGCATAATTTCATCAAATCAGTTTCGACGAATGGCATCAGCAATTCAGGAATTATGTATATCTGAGCTCTCCTCCCAATACATTCTACGTCTAGGCACTTAATTGTACCCACTAACTATCAAGACTCCTAAGAAAGATTTGTCAATGAGTCAAAGATATCATTTGTCGGAATGTCTCCTTTCTTCCATATTTTTCTCATATTTTCTCTAGCTGGATAAAAAAAGGTTTGCTCTACTAATGCTGGACTACTGACTGTAATTCCGCTTGATGTTTTTTAAATGAATGAAAAAAAAGAAGTGAATTTTGCATATTTTGACCCCGTATGTGCCCAGTGTTGCGAAAACGCATCACAAAAGTTTCGAACCATCTTGGTGGTACGCTATTTAAAAATTAATTAAATTTATGTTATTAGGTTTTCTTTGGTAAAACCAAAAAAAGAAACCCTTATAGTTTCGTTCATGAAGTAGGATATGAAGCGTAAGTGGAGGTCATCATTAAATGAAGAAAGAAAAAGTCACTCCACGTGAAATAAGTTTATTTCCAAAGCAGCTTTCAACCACTAAAGGGTCATCATCAGTGCCGCAGAAGCGAAGAACGTTACTTATACAAATAAGAAAACATGGGAGAAAGGTGAGTCATGTTAACCCAGCGACTGGTACAAGACTCTTGTACCAGTCGCTGGGTTAACATGACTCACCTTTCTCCCATGTTTTCTTATTTGTATAAGTAACGTTCTTCGCTTCTGCGGCACTGATGATGACCCTTTAGTGGTTGAAAGCTGCTTTGGAAATAAACTTATTTCACGTGGAGTGACTTTTTCTTTCTTCATTTTCGTTCATGTGTCTGTCTGTCTGTCTGTCTGTCTGTCTGTCACTCTGTACGGTTCCAATAACTTTTGAATAAAAAGAGATAGAAACGTGAAACTTTCCAATATTAAAGATCGTTTTGACGCGCACACAGGAAAAATATAGCGAACTCAAAATTATCAGCTGTTCAAATCCAAAATGGCGGATAACTCACGTCATGCAAATTTTTTTTTTTTTTTTTTAATTTTAAGTGGGGTATCAAATGAAAGGTATTAAAGAGTAGATTACAAATATTTATATATCACTTAAGGAAAGTGTTTAATTTTCGGCGCCATTTTGTCAAAAAACATCGAAATTTTGCGTGCCCCCCCCCCCCCCCTTAAAATCGTATTTCCGCTCATACTGAAAATATAGAAAAATATGCAAACTGTGTGGTCTGGTGGGCCATAGAAACAATAAGATTAGCAATTTGATCTGATTTACTGGGAATCCAAGATGGCGGATAATTCATGTCACACGAAAATTAATATTTTTTTTTAAATTTTGGGTGGGGTATCAAATGAAAGGTATTGAAGAGTAGATTACAAATATATATATCACTTAGGGAAAGTGTTCAATTTTCGGCGCCATTTTGTCAAAAAAACATCGAAATTTTGCGTGAATATTTTAATTTTTCACTCTAATTTCTCGTATTGTAAACGTTCGAGATTTCGACTTACTGTTATAGGAGGCAAGAAATGGAGTCATTAAACCCTGTTTTAATTTCAGGTTTTTTGTAAAACTAAGTTAGATGTTGTTTTACCAAGTTTTAATGACCAACTGATTGATCTAAGCTCTGTCCATTATTCCTTCATTAATTCCTTGTGAAAATTTTCTCAAACTATTGTCGCCGGTTATTTATGTGCCGAGATATAGAAAAAGCTCTTTAATTCTTTGAATGTATCATTTCCTTTGTTTAGTGGCCGTGGCAGTCTACCTTTATTATTTATTGGATGTATTTAGTTTTTGCCATACTCACTTTCAACCTAACCTCTTAATGGTATCATACTAAGTAGACCTGGCAAGTAATCCTACACATGATAACTACACCATCCCCGTATGCTTGACTTATCAAATATTAATTATCATATGTTGCTAGGTTGAACTGAAGATTTTTCGCTTTGTTTTATTCGAATATATAATCGAAATGCTAAATTTAGTCTATGCTGCACCTTAAACCATTTGTGTAGCATGCTTCTCGCTTAAGTCGAGTCCAACCAGAAGGATAAGATTTGGTGGTTTACGAAGCTCTCTTAGAATTTTGCTTTACCGAGACTACAAGACATAACAATGTGAGTCAGATTTGATACATACATATCAATTCAGCTTCATGTAAAGCCCAAGCTTCAAAACGGAGTAGGTTATTTTTAGAGTATTTTATTTAATTTGAAGCATAAGTGTGTGCAATTTACATAATTAAAAAAAGTGAATAGGAAGCCAAATTTTTAAGACTTGGATTCTATGGCTAAAAATAAGTTTTTTCTACTCTTGGAAATTTTTCGCTCAGAGCATTAGTTTGCCGTCTGGAGAGCCCTGAACTTACTAAAATTGAAACTTTAAGCCCATTTTACAGCTAAACAAATAGATTTAGGAAAAAAATCTTTTTTTGGGGGTAAAATCCTAATCCACTACCGCATCCCCTAAAAACCGCATCTTTCAATCTATCATGGTTCCGGAGATATTACGCTGTTCCATATTAGCTGGGACACCCTGTATGTACTGCGAAAGAAGAGAGCCTATCGAGAACGGCCTAAAACTGACCTCGAAGAAGATTAAGCCGGCGCCACCGGGAGCAGTACTTCCGCTCTGTGTGAAAGTCGATAGTCAAATATAATCAACATATTAACTGCGAATGAAGGGAGACTCCCGAGACACACGATGACTAGTCCAGACTCCGATATTCGGTAGCTTCACTTCGCTCGTTATCCAAGTCGCACAGACAGATAACATTCCACTGCAAAAAGTCATGACTATGATCTTTGAAGTTTTGGTACCCATGGCAATTCCAAAAATTAATTGTAATGCTTTGGCCGTTGCGTTGGGACCATATTCTCTGCAGCATTTCGTGATTGGATGTTGTTTTTTATGGCCTAGTCACCTTCTGCTTTGTTTTGAATGTTCATGCTGGTGAATTATAATGGCTGCATCTAATCCAGTCAAAATATTGAATCTCTCAAATCCACAAATATTTTGGTGTATAATACCTTGCAAATCGTCAGTCATAAAAAACTTCTCACCATCTATAAATAATTGATCATTGTTGACTCTAACTTTGCACTGAGATTTGGACAAAATTTCTTTCCATAAAGCCAAAAGTTTGGATCTTTTACTCCTTACCGAAGCAGAATAGTCTTTCTGGACGCTGTAACTTGTCCCCGCTAGTTTTTTACAGCCTCGTAGGATGTTACTGATGTCTTGGTCTCGTGGGAAATGACCTAACACAGCCTTGTGGGTGCTTGAGTTTCGAAGGACAAATGCTCTATTTATGTCGGGCACTGATTCTAACTGTAATATTTCACTACAACATTTTTTCAAAAGAGGGATACATTCCGAATTTTCAACTGGTTAAAGCCCCCAAAATATTAGGTTGTTTTTTCTCCCTTTGTCCTCCAGCGCTTCGATTTTTCTTTCCAACTCCGCGTTGGATGATTTTAACTTCTGTACTTCATTTTTTAAATCATTATTTTGCAGGACAACATTATTTATAATTTCTTTTAAGTCGGTTAGGTCCTCCTTAGATGCAAGAGGTTTTAGTTTTCTATCAAATAAAGCTTCGATTGCAGCTATATCCATTATCGATTTTTTACGGGCTGGCAAATTCAATTGAGAGGTTTGTTTAGGGCTTGTTTCGGGCCTAGGACGTTTACTCGAGTCGGATCTCGATTCTCGGGAGTCTCCCTTCATTCGCAGTTCATATGTTGATTATATTTGACTATCGACTTTCACACAGAGCGGAAGTACTGCTCCCGGTGGCGCCGGCTTAATCTTCTTCGAGGTCAGTTTTAGGCCGTTCTCGATAGGCTCTCTTCTTTCGCAGTACATACAGGGTGTCCCAGCTAATATGGCACAGCGTAATATCTCCGGAACCATGATAGATAGAAAGATGCGGTTTTTAGAGGATGCGGTAGTGGATTAGGATTTTACCCCCAAAAAAAGATTTTTTTTCCTAAATCTATTTGTTTAGCTGTAAAATGGGCTTAAAGTTTCAATTTTAGCAAGTTCAGGGCTCTCCAGACGGCAAACTAATGCTCTGAGCGAAAAATTTCCAAGAGTAGAAAAAACTTATTTTTAGCCATAGAATCCAAGTCTTAAAAATTTGGCTTCCTATTCACTTTTTTTAATTATGTAAATTGCACACACTTATGCTGAACACAGAAAATGTTCAGCATATGTTCTGGAAGCGCATTTATAGCCATTATCGAACCCTAAAAACCGCATCTTTTTATCTATCATGGTTCCGGAGATATTTCGCTGTTCCATATTAGCTGGGACACCCAGTATATAGATTATTTGACTATCGATTACCCCCGATTGTCAGTGGCGTTAAATCGACTTCCGCCTAGAGCGGAAGTACTGCTCCCAGCGGCGCCCGTTTAAGCTTCTTCAAGGTCAGTTTTAGGCCGTAAAATAGTCCTTGTGATTCAATAAACGCAATTACAAGGAAATAAAGGCATAAATAATATAATATGATGATCAGCTTTTAATATGAAAATAAATTAGTTACCTTGATTACTCCAAAGAGTAATTATACGTTTATTACGTTAGTGTTCAAGAGATTAATATTGCACAGATTCACTTCACAAAACCACCGATAAGTTATCGAAACTAATAAAAATAACGGAGCTCGATGTGAACACGTTTAAGCCAAGATGGCTACCCCCCCAAATACATGTTTTTTTTACACTTATAGTTAATTCATTGAGTTCTAACCATTGTATTATACGTTGCAGGTCATTTTGAATAAGTGTTGCAGTTTGTATATATTATAATAATATGTAAGTATATTGCTCTAGTTTGTCTCAACTTCGAAAATTCGCCGTCTACGTTTTACATTTTATCTACAACCTCCGTAACCCACAGAACCGCCGTTGTGGTCATTAAACTATATGTGAATTGAGTAATGGTCTTAATTTGTGTATTAAACTTGATCAATGACTTTATTTCAGTGAAGAATTGTCTTGTTTATCTAATAATCTTCTGTGTTCTGTAAAAATTGTCTCCGTTTATAGATAATACTGGTTTAATTAGAGTCGGAGGTCGCCTCAAAAATAGTTCTTTATCTTACTCGTCAAAACATTAAATATTATTGCACAGTAAAAGTTATTTGACTCACTTATTATTGTTTATTTGCATGCATCATATCTTCATGCAGGTCTTCGTACACTCCAAGCTTTATTGTTCAACGAATATTGGATTATTAATGATCGTCAGACTATTAAAAGTATTATTCATAAATGACATGAATGAAACACATCCACTAATCCACCGATGGGTGATTTACCCACCGCAAGAGTCACCCCGAGTCGACCCTTTTTAAACTGTAGCGTTGATCTTGCTGGCTCTTATATATTAAAAGAAAGTCTACGCCGTATTTTGCGTTGTTTGTGTGTTTTGCTATTAAAGCTGTCCACGTTGAAATGTTGACTAGTCTTAGCTCCGATTGTTTTATTGCTGCTTTATCTCGTTTTACGTCACGTCGTAGTTTACCTAGTCCCATTTACTGTGATCAGGGAACCAATTTAAAAGGAGCAGCCCGCCAGCTTTCAGAAATAATTGAAAATCTTAGATCTGAAAATACTCATAAAATGTTATCTTCATACCTGGCTAGCCAGGGCATTGAATTTCAGTTTAATTGTCCACGAGCCCCTTTCATGGCAGGTTTAGCAGAGTCCAATGTGAAAAATGTCAAGTTTCACTTGACTCGTGCTATAGGGTCCCAAGTTCTAACATTAGAAGAGTTCAGAACTATTACCGCTAGGGTTGAAGCTATCCTCAACTCACGTCTTTTGTGTACCTTAAACGACTCGCCTGATGATTACGATGTACTAACTCCCGGACATTTTTTAATCGGCTCTCCTCTTGTATCATTTCCTGAAATAAATTTAGAAGATGTTACGATGCCCCGATTATCTCGTTAGCAACTTGTGTCGCAAATTTCACAATGTCTATGGCGTCGGTGGGGAAAAGAGTATTTATATACACATCAGCGTAGAGTGTAGAGGTAAATGGTTCTTACCTTCTCCGAATATTTCATTAGGCCAATTAGTGTGGTTACACCCTGGTAAAGATGGCGTTGTTCGTGCCGTTTCAGTGAAGACCACCACTGGTACATATGGTACATAAACTAGTTAGCATGATAGAATATCTAAAAAAAAGTATAACAATGCACAAATGTTGGTTCTTTACAGAGAAATAATAGCTCAAGAAGTAATAATAATGTGTAAATTTACCATATAAGCGGAGTAACCAATGCCACTCAAAAGCAAATTAACGTATAACAATATCACTAAAACTAAAATAACCATCAACACTAAAAGCAATTCACAGAATAACTACATCCTATATCACAGCGAGTAAGAATAAAAACAATAATAATAAAGGAAATGAACAATTCGAGTTAGGATCCTCGACTGTGTTTTTCTCCAATGTGTGATAGCGACTCATCATGAAAGAGGTGTAGTTCAATAACCAAACAACGTCTTCACACAAAAATTGTAATTTGAACAATTGACCGGTTTCGGCTGTTCTAAAGCAGCCTTCTTCAGATAATCTACAACCAAAATTATAAACTTGAACTTAAATGTATACAAGGTAACATAAGTTGTAAAAACAAAGAGAAAAATTCAATAATTAATTAACACAAAAATGAATCAAAAATAAATAAAAAAATTTAAAAAAATTAAAATATGTATGTATAAATTTTAAAATAAAATGGAAGAAAGAATGGAATGCAAAATACCTTGAGGTTACTGGATTGACTTCAGGAGTACAAGTGAGAAAAAAGAAAAAAGTTAACAGGAAGGCTAGGTTTGTAAGAGATTAAAACAAAAACGGGGGAAGGATTATTACCTGCTAAAAGGTAACAAACACATACCCTCTGTACTTTAGACAAAAAGAAAACTTGAACTTGACAATTAAAAAATGTTACAAAAATACACAAACAAAGTCTAACAAATTTGCTTGAAAAAGTGAATTGGAATGATAGAGGACAAAAACTACTTACATTAAAAAAATAAAAAAAATTAAAATTAAAAAAAAATAAATAAATAAATAAAAAATAAAAAAAAATAAAAAAAATAAAAAATATAATTGTTTAAACAAAAGACTTAACAAATTACTTAAAACTAGACTTTACAAATTGACTTTAACAAATGTTATTAAAATGAGTTGAAAAACAAACAATGAGTAAAACAACACTTTTTTTTTTTTTTTTTTTTTTTTTTTTTTTTTTTTTTTTTTTTTTCCATGAAAGAAAAAAAAAACAAAGTGTAAATTACAAAAACATAGAGAACAAAAAAAATTTTAAATAAAAAATGGAGACCAAAAAATTACTTACATTAAAAGAATAAACAACTTAAAATTACATAAATTAATTAAAACAAAGTAAACAAAAAAGGTTTAACATAAGATAATACAAATTAAATAAAACAAACTAAAAACAAAAGACATGTGAAAACGCATATAACAATGTTAAATAAAAATGACTAGATTTTGACAAGATAAGAAATAAAAATACGAAGAACGAAGTGCTTGAGGAGACAAAAAGATCTAGAGAAAAAATTATAAATGACTTAATTGAAAAAACAAATAAAAACGATTTACTGAAGGAATTGACTGAGGTGCAAGAGAAAAGGGCAATTATTCCAAAAATATTTTAAGAAGAGGTGACAAAGGGGGGAACTGATCATTAAGGCAATTATAATTGACACTCTTCAAATGCTTAGAGATTTCGAAGTTTTCAAGGACAGTAAGTTTCTTACTTTTGTCACAAAAATGTAAAATTTCAATGTCTTTATCGGGATCAAAGCTATGATTATTATTGACGAGGTGTGCAGCAAAATGTGACTTAATGGGTTTATCTGAAGGATTTTGTATATGTTTAGTCCATTCTTTAACATGTTCTTTGAGTATTCTGATATTAAAGGCACGACCTGTTTGTCCCACATAATAAGCTTTACAGGTGGAACAGTTTAATTTATAAACTCCATTTTTTAAGAGAGGGTCTTGTTTTTTTAACAGGGGATCATTATATTTCAAAAGTTGTTTCAGAGAGCTAGGTGACTTATAAGATACTCTGAAATCAAGTTTCTCTAATAATTTGGCAACTTTGTAAGAGGTGCTACCAATAAACGGTATGGATATCCATTTTCTAGTGTCAACATCTGTAGGGTTAGTATTATAAATAGTACTAAGTACTAAGTTCCTTTCTTTTTTCCTTAATAAATTATCAATCATACTGGGTTGGTAACCGTTGTTCTTGGCAATAAGTTTAATGGTATTAAGTTCAGTAGTGAAATCAGCTTGTGATAGAGGAACAGTGGTTAATCTATGTATTAGGTTATGGAAGGTTGAAAGTTTATGTGTTTTTGGGTGAAAACTATCAGCATGAATGATAGAGTCAGTGAAAGTTTCTTTACGGTGAATATTGAAGGTAAATTTGTTAGGATGTCTAGTGATAGCTAGATCAATTTTTGTGTGAAGACGTTGTTTGGTTATTGAACTACACCTCTTTCATGATAATTCGAGTTAGTCTCATTGTCAAAAGGTGCAATTGATAACGGACTCTGATAACATACTATCTTATCAGTGACACAAACATTTGAAAACAATTAAAACTACTGGTAAACAAAAAGTCATATTGAATTTCTTATTTGGTTGTGTGCCTTAATATAAAATAAATAATAAGAATTATTATTTATAATAAGAGGTAAGAATCAATTACGTCTGTATCGGGTTAGGTGGAGGGATTTTTGAGTTTGAATAGTAAACTCCGCTGTAAAATTTACTTAATGATCTGGAATCTGTTTTGATATTTATGGTTTTTTTCTAAATTGATGGCAATATTTAACGCTTCCATAATTTTCCTCCTATTATTACTATTTTCTCTCCCTATAATTTGTGTTTCTTCGAATTTAAATGTATGATGCGTGGCTAGAGTGTGTCCCTGGAGAGAGCTGTGTTAGCATTGCCTTTCAAGTTGTTTCCTAGTTTCAGGGAGGCCTTTGATGTACGTTAAACCAGCAAATCGTTTATTAATATTAGCAGTGTGAGAATTATCAGTGTTGGGTTTGATAATACAATTTGTGTTTTTGTACCATAGTTTTTTAATTATGAATAGTGGGAAGAAGTTATCTTTAAGTTTTGTAAAAATCTTGGACTTATTAATATGGCACTACTTGTCTGTCATGGAGATGTCTTTACTAATTAAGATGTTAGCACTATTAATTATTTGATGGGTTGGGTGATAGGATCTGTAGTTAATGAACCTATTACTTTTCACGTCTTTGGCATTCAAAGCAATTTTGTTATTAACATCTTTATCTCTAAAAATGGTTAAGTCGAGGTAATTGATTCAGTCATTGATTTCCGTTTCTACTGTGAATTAGAGCCTCTGGTGGAACTCATTAAGTTTATTTAGGATGGTGTCTACTTCACCTTTCTTCACAATCAGGAACAGATCATCAATGTACTTTGTGATAATTTTGGGTTTGAATTCCTTTAACGTGTTATTTAGAATGTGGTTAAGTACTATCCCGCTAACATTCACTGACATAGCCCCCCCCCCCTCCCTGGGTGTCCCGTGTTTCTGAAAAATAATGAGAATTATATTTAAAGGTTCCATTATTCAGAATGAGTTTTAAGCATTCAATAAATAGATTTAGTGCTTTAATAGCCGTGTGCGGTAATAGTACAGGTAAAATAAACCCAAAATGCACTAAATAAATGACAAAATTTGTCGTGTAGACCTCGCTCGTTAAAATAACAAATGTGGTTTTGAGCTTAGGTTAAAAAAAAATTAGCCGAAAAATATATTATTTCAACAAAATAGACCTGAAACGTGGAAAGTAGAAAATGTTTTTACACAATTTTAGAGTACTCTTAAAGGGCTTTCCAACGATACCAAACACGGCCGGTCAGCTACTATTTTTACCATTTTTAAAACAGAGGTACAAAACTATATACTCCTCATTGACAGGGTACAGTAAACAATTTAAGGTTTACTACTATAAAGTAGTAAGTACCATATGCGTTTCAGCCCGATCCTATGAGGAGCAAAAACGGTACAGTAAAACAAATAAAAAGTAGGGAATTTTTGTGTATTTCGACAAACCGGTACCAAAAGTACCCTTTTATGTACATAAATTTTTTGTTCAATACAACCGCATTATAAGGCCTCAGTAGGCCTACTAAATGCCTGCATAGAGATACCTTTACAAAACACATTAAAATTTAGCCTGCACAGTACCCAGACTTTAAGTACCTTTTGTACCAAAAGAACTAAAGGTACTTAAATTAAATGTCCATCTTGGGTTGTACAATATTATACTGTATTAGGTTCTAAAAGGCCAATCTTGTCACACAATTATCTTAGAAGCCAAGTGGTAATCAGTGGACTCACCTCGCACCTTTTTAGAGCCCGAAAAACTATTTATCGTTCAAAAGGGTCGGAAACGTGACTTTTTTGGATAAACATTTCCAACGATACCAAACACGGCCGGCGAGCTACTATTTTTAACTTTTCTTAAACAGAGGTACACAATTTTGTACCCCTCATGTACCCGGTATAGTAATAAATTTAAGCTTTTCCTTTCACGTTCCCTTTACTACTAGAAAGTACTAAATGCCATATGAGTTTCAGCCCGATCCAATGAAATGCAAAAACGGTACAGTACAAAGACTAAAAAGTAGCTTTTTTCGACCGATTTTTCCAAACCGGTACAATAAGTACAAAAATAAGTATAAATAAAAAATAAATTTCAATAAAATGGGTACACAGGCAATAAAACCCACACTCTTTCGAGTAAAAAGCTGCAATTTTTTTATTTCAAATTTTTACAGTGCACCCTACAAATACCGTGGTACTAAAAATACCTCCTATTTTACGATTTTGGTAGTATTCATACTACGGAAAGATTAACTTTTAATTTAAATCAAATTATAATTATTATTAACTACGGGAAACAGACAGAGAAAAATACACTCCAGCGCTGGGATTTGAACCACAGGCCTCTATATTTCCAGTATAGCGCTCTACCAACTGGTAGAGCGCTTAAATGAATTTCTGATTGATTGTGCTAGGTACAGGTACTAATTGGGTACTTTATAATTATAAGCGTTATTTCTCGGTCTAGTTCTATGTCATTAATGTTGACTTCTCAGATTTGTGGAAAATTGAAAGCTTAAATTCGGGACAAGGTATCATTAACGTCAGAGAAAATCATTCTCCTGCGTAGCTTAGTTGGTAGAGCGCTATACTGGAAATATAGAGGCCTGTGGTTCAAATCCCAGCGCTGGAGTGTATTTTTCTCTGTCTGTTTCCCGTAGTTAATAATAATTATAATTTGATTTAAATTAAAAATACCTCTGTACCCGAACCCGCAAAGGTACAGGTTCGAAAAGGGTACAGTGCGTTTAAGTGCTATTTGGCGCAACTTTTGACTGAAGAAAATTTTCGAGCTGATAAATCCCTCGACGCAATTAGCCCCACAGTGGGGTAACCTACCCCCTATCCGGCACTCTAAAAGTACAAAAGGGTACTAAAGTATTAACCAAGTACATTTTTTCGAAAATATTTTAATTAAAGTATGACCTATTATAATTACACAAAGACTATTATTGAAAAAACTAATAGAGAATTTAATTGAACCTCACAATATGAAAACTCAAACAATTTAGAATGATGCTGACAAGGAATGTCAAGTTAATAAATAGTACTTGACATTACTTGCTACATTATTAATAAATATTAAATGTACTAAACCTCAACAATTTTTGCACACATTGTGTACATTTTAAAAGTCCTTTCCATACCTCGGTCAAATCGGTACAACGTCCTCTTCTGGTTGCGGCTACCCAAAGAGGACGTCCTTCACATAGACTTAGCTCCCAAAATAGAAATCGAAAATATAAAAATAAAATCGGATTCTTAAAGATGGCGATCGGACCTAAAGTTCGGTACCCTTTTGAACCCCGTCTGATTAAAATTGCAAACGGTACAGAAGGTCATGAACCATCTTGTACCTCGGAATTTAAAGTACCTTATTTCTAAAAGAAAAAGTACCATTGAGTTTAAAAGCAATTTGTGGTGAGCAGGATTTCATAGGCTTTTAAGGCTCAAAAGCCCAATAGCGTCGTATAAAAGCCCTAGGAGGAGATACGTGAACCATGTAGAAAAACGTTAGTAAAAAAGTGGTAAAAAGTGTTTTTTCGCTTTAGGGCCTGAAACGTGAAAATGTTTATAATGTTTTTACACCACTTTTGTACCCTTCCCAAGGGCTTTCCAACGATATACGGCACCCTGTATCAAATATCTCCGGTTTTCTGATCGGCGAAAGAAAAATTTCCCGATGTCGGCCCTAAGTGGGGGTGCACGTAAATAAAAAGTTCTCGTTACCGGCTATGGACCTCTGCGGGATCTACAAAAGCCTTGAAAAAAATAAATTTCTAAAAATTTCAATTATTTCAAAAGTAATACGTAAAAACGTGTTAAAAACGCCCCTTTTGACCGTAGACGATTTCCCGTTGAAAATAGACCCATTTCCCAGACAATTTCCCGGCATATAGCATTTTTCCCTAAAAATACACTATTACCTTAACAATTTCCAGGAGACTACATGTCTCTGCAACAAACACACCCACCAGTACAAAAATAAAAAAAAAACACCCTGTTTCGCCCTTAAAGGCCGATTTTCACCCTTAAGGAGTGGTTTAAAACTGCCCTTACCCTATGTTTGGTCAAGTGATTTTTAAGGTTCCTAACCGACTTTGACATTACCAACTCGACATTTTTCCGAAAATCAAGAGGCGGGGTATAATTATACCTATAATAATATATAAAAATCCTTAAAAAGCCTTAGAAATACAGTAAATATTTACCCCCCCCCCCCCCCCCCCCATCCCCCATTCGACGGACAATGAAGTCGCGTCCCCGAAGACAGTCGATTTTCAAATATTAAGAGACAGACAGACGAAATGCCAAACGGTCGAGTAGTCAAGTTAAAACTAAGACCTCGCTGCTCGGTCAATTATTCTGTGAATCATTTGAAAATCGTCTCTTGTCCCAGAAGAGCTGTAGCAATAGTTGTCCTAATTGTAGGATTATATAGGACTGACCCTAGGGATTATATGAAAAACAGAAGTTTTCCCAAACGAAGTCTGGCCCTTAGAACCAGTAATTCATTATTATCTGGGAAAATATCTGCGGCTTGACCCCACCCCGACTATCCGGGCTCACCCTGAAACGGATCCACACTCGATTGGGCTTTAGCGATGAAATTTCCAGGCGTAGGAACGGCGATTCACTGGGTGCGATAGAACCGAGGTTTATAATGCAAACTCCGGCCACAGTGGAAAGAGGGAGGGAGATCAAGAGCCGAGACAGGGTCGGTACACATCCAAAGCAAAATCTAACACCCCTAACCACATTGAAACAGTTTCACCGCCTTGCCTAAATAGCGCCTCTTCCTTTCAAACAGCTTTATACTGGGCCCAGCTTACTTTATATATTCTCTCTAAAAACAGCTCTTTTAATACATATTCATCGCACCATTTCTTTAACTATTTATCATTGTCGATTTATTTACATTTCAACTATTTTGTTAAATATATTTATATACAGTGTGTACCAAGATAAAGTATCCGAGAGGAAAAATGTTCTTATTTTTGGGTTTTTGAAAAAAAGTCATTCTTTAAAAAAACTCCTGCTTGTTTTTAAACCTCTAAAAATGATAATATTTTCTTGATTTTGTGTACAGAATGTTCTGTTTTTTGAAAACTTTAAAATATGACCAAGAGTAAACTAACTTTATTTCTGATAGTATCAAAAAATATTATTTAAAAAAGTGGTTCAGATTTTCAAAAATAGTATAAATATTGAATATTAATTTATTTGATCTATTATTAAATTTTAGTAAATTTTCCGAAGTATTAAATTTTAATTTGTTTTCTAAACATAAGTAATAAAGCTAGCTACAACAAATAGTTCTCTTTCATTTTTATAATAAACAAGTGTGATAAGAAACAAGTGGATAATAGCTTAGAAGAGTCAAAGGAAATAATTAAATAGACCACTGCAAACATTCCCCTTGATCAAGTTCAAAAGGAAAAGAAAGTAAAAAGAATTTATAAAAAGAATCGAAATTTGCCCAGAAGTAGGTGGCAATACATTTGAATGATTATTTCTTTATTTTTCAACTCCGTTGATTTTTTTTTTTTTTGTGATACTGAAATACAAGTCAAGATTAGAATTATTGACCGAGCGAAGCGAGGTCTATGTTTTAACTTATTCTTCCCCGTTCTTACCCAGGTACTGGACTGTGTTGCATTTCGTTTGAAAAAAATAAAAATAATAAAGAAAAAAAAATTGTTTGTTTATCTTGAAATTTGGCATGAATATTCCTCCAAGTCTGAAAAATAAAAATGTATAGTCCTAGTACCGTCGATAAAGAGTTAAAAGGCCGGTATACTCCGAGCTGCGCGCGCATATAGGATGCGCGCGCAGCTATTACACATTATTTATTGTTTTACAATACACATCGCCATTTTTCTTTTTTAATTGCTTATTGTTCATTACCTGCAAGTCTCTTTTGTCTTTCGCCGACAAGAATATGTATGTATACTTCATAATAGTTAAGATTATTCAACTTTTGATTATCAAGAAGTTAAGATTATCAAGTCTTTCTGCGTTTTTATCTTATTTTACTTCCACTTACCTCTAAGTCTTGTTATCTAAATTGCCCTTACTCCTGACTACCTAGCTAGCTGAAACTTGCTCAGATTATTTACTTCTGACGACCATGCCATAATCAGTTAATAGTTAATTAATTAATTAACTATTTATTGATAAGTTAATAATTTTGTTGGTTATCTGTCTCCTAATCTTGTAAACAAAATGTAACCATCTCTCCGTCTATTTAGAAAGCCGAAACTTATCAAATTTTTAAATATTAAATTTGACTCACTTCCCGACTACCTAGATAGCTGAAATATGCATATATATATATATATATATATATATATATATATATATATATATATATATATATATATATATATATATATATATGGTGGGTCTTGGGCAAGCAGTATGACCCCTGAATACCCAACCGGGAAGTGGTTCGGTGGAAGTAGGTGCGAAGGTGGACTGTATACAGGTGAAATAGGTGTAGGAAATAAAATATAAGATAGATACTAATAATTAATAATATAGCATGAAACCTAGGAGATATAAGAATAAAATAGTTGGGCTCACCTGGGTTTCCTTGTTTTATGTAGCGGGGCCGATTCCGTGGCGGTTCACTGTCTAACGGACTTAATTATAATATAAAATAAACGATACAATTAAATTAAACAGCACTTTATAATAAGCGGTGGCGGCGAGATGGCGGAAATATAAGAAGGCGGCGTATTCAAGATCCAGACCATTCAACAACTGGACGAACGAGACGGTGCCACATCGAAGACGACACCAGCGCTGCGGGCCTTTTGCGAAGTAAAGGTTAGGCTACCCTACCGCTAGATAGCAGGGCAGCCTCCAGTTGGAGTCAAATACCTATCCCAATATCTGCTGTGTTCCATAATAAATAAAAAATAGGATAATATGAATAGATAGCATAATATAAATAGTAAATATTAAAATAAGAATCCACCATAGCCGCCTCCTTGAAGTGCCGCAGGACTTCAACAGAATTAAAAGAAAAATAAAAACTTCCTAAGTAAGAAGAAATAAAATGAAAACTTTGAACCAAAGGCGAAAAAAAAAGGAAAACTATTGGCGAGCAAAAAATGAAAATATAACACAAAATCCAAAATAAAAGGATTAGCAAAGCGAAAGAAAATACAGCCTCTATAGGAAATAAAGGAGGAAACTTAAAAAAAATATAAATAAACATAAAAAGCGAAAAAACTTCTATGCAAAAGAAAACAAAGTCAAAAGATGGGTAGAGGGGCGATTTTGCGGACCGGGCGGCGGTACACACCGGATTTGGTGCGTATCGTGGCCGTTCGAATAACTCCATCCTTACCAGGATGAACCTGTATGATTCGCCCTAGAGGATAAGACAGGGGGGGAGATCCATCTTCTTTTAGCCAAACTATCTGATCTACAGAGATATTTTCGGCTGGTTGGAACCATTTGCCTCGGTTCTGTAGCGTATGAAGATATTCTTGCTCCCAACGGTGCCAAAGAGAGCGGTTAATTTGCGAAACTAGTTCCCAGCGAGATAGACGAGCAATAGGAGTGTCCTCAAAATCGTCGTCGGCAACGGAGACTAAAGGACCTCCAGTCAAAAAATGAGAGGGAGTGAGAGCTTTAAGGTCGTCAGGAGAGTGGGACTCAACACATAGAGGGCGAGAGTTTAAAATAGCCTCTACTCGAGCGGTAATAGTAAAAAATTCTTCCAGAGTAAGAACCTGATTTCCTACTACACGGGTCAGGTGATACTTAACATTTTTAATGTTACTTTCAGCGAGACCTGACATGTGGGGGGTCCGCGGACAGGCAAAATGGAAAGAAATGCCCTGGGAAGTGAAATAATCAATAAGGATTTGACTTGTGGCAGAATCGTTTAAAAAAGATAAAATTTCAGAAAGTTGGCGAGCGGCGCCCCGAAAATTTGTGGCTTGATCACAATAAATATGGCTGGGTAAGCCGCGGCGGGAAACAAAACGATGGAGGGCGGCGATGAAACACTCAGAAGACAAGCTAGTGAGTACCTCGATATGAACTGCCTTCACGGCGAAGCAAATAAAAAGAGCGAAATATCCTTTGTAAGTGCGGGCGTTACGACGCAGGCTTTCCTTTAAAATATACGGGCCAGCTAGGTCTACTCCACAGGCGAGGAATGGTCTACCTGGGGTGACTCTAGTAGAGGGAAGGTTACCCATTGGAGGGGAGAAGGTTTCTCCGCGAAATCGAGCGCAACGCACACATTTATAAATAACTTGACGGATTAAGCGTCGACTGTTAAGAGTCCAAAATTTCCTTAAAAATAGAGATTCCAGAGTACGAGGACCTGCGTGCAAGAAAATTTCGTGATAGTATGAAATCATAAGGCGGGTCAGCGCACTGGTGTTGCCTAATAATATCGGATGTTTAACATTATACGGTAAATCACTGTTTACAAGGCGACCTCCGACTCTAATGAGGCCGTTGTTGTCAATAAACGGGGATAAACTTTGAACTTTGGTTTTGCAAGGGATTTTATCTTGAAGACAGCGGAGCTCAGTAATAAAATGAAACGATTGATCACATCTAATACAAGCGGTGGTAGCAAGATGAAGTTCAGGTACAGAAAGTGGACCGGAACGGCAATTTAGCGGGAAACGGGTATTGTGAAAAAATCTTAACACATATCCGATGACTCGTTGGAGTTTAGAAAACTTAGAGAATTTAGTTAACCAGGTAGGTACACCAATATTATCATTTAAAGCGGTAGCTAAAACCTGTGTTTGTTCGATTTTAATTTCAGGTAAATCATTATTTGATAAAGGGGACAGAGATTTTATGGGCCAATTTTCCGGTGGTTCAAGAGCCCAGGAAGGTCCCTGGAACCAAGGAGTAAAGGATAAGAGAGCGGCGGGCGTTAGACCTCGTGAAGCTGCATCACTAATATTATGTTCGGTAGGAACGTGAAACCATTGTGAGGGAGAGGAGTGTTCTAAAATGGCGGCGATTCTGTTTGATACAAATAATTTTAAAATATGCGGCGGTTTGTTTATCCAGGAGAGAACAATAGTCTAATCAGAAAATAACATTGTGCTGTAGTTACTAATCGGGAGTCTTTCAAAAAATGGTTTGAGCGATAAAATTAAATTAGCCAATAGTACAGCCCCAATTAACTCTAGGCGAGGAATTGTTTCAATTTTCGTCGGAGCGTCTCTTGTCTTGGCTTTAAGAAGAAACATACGAACATCTTGTTGAGAAAATTGAACTCTGAGATACACGGCTCCACTGGAACCCCTAAGTGACCCATCGGCGAATCCGAGAACGTGACAAGATATAGGAGAAGAGGGAAAAACACAACGCGGAATCCTTAACTTGCGCAAGTTAGTCAATTCAGCTAAACACTGGGTCCACTGAGTAGCGAGAGCGGGGGGTATTGCATCGTCCCACCCTGTACCACAGAGCCAGATTTCTTTTAAAAGGCATTTAAATAAAAAGATCATAGGCGCTGTCATGCCAGTAGGATCGTACACTCTAGCTATAGCACTTAAAACTTGGCGTTTGGTGTAGACTGATTGAACAGGAGGGGGGTCCAAATGAAAGAAAAACTCATCCGAATTAGGGTCCCAGCCTATGCCTAAAACTTTTATGGAATTATCATCGATATTTCTGATAACCAATGAACCGCTTGAGTCTGAACATTTCAACTCAGTTAAAAATTCGGGAGAGTTACTGAGCCACTTATTAAGAGGGAAACCACCGGCGGAGAGTAGACAGCAAAGTTGGCATTTGACTTCTAACAACTCTTCTAAAGTATCACAACCTACAAGATAATCATCAACTACAGAGGAATCTAAAATCACGGAGCAAGCAAGCGCATTTGTCTCCTTCGTCGAGGGTGAGCTGTCTAAGAACGCGGTGAGCCAGAAGAGATGAAGGAGATAGGCCGTATGTAACAGTGCGAAGTTCGTACTCTTCTAAGGGTTCGTCAGGGTTTTCACGAAACAGGATGTGCATAAAAGAACAGTGTTCATCATCTACCAGGATTTGCCTATACATTTTCGAGACATCACAACAAAATACATATTTATGTAACCTAAAATTTAACAAAACATCCGGAACATCGTTTTGTAGTTATGACCTGGCAATAAAACTTCGTTAAGCGCAACACGAGAGCGTTTGGCGGACCCGTCGAAAACTACTCGAGTGGGGGTAGTCAATGAATAAGGGTTAAAGACGCAAAAATAGGGTATAAAATATTTTCCGGGGCGATTTGCCTTAATCATATGACCCATAGATTTATATTCATTCATGAACTCTACGCAGTCAGTTTGTAGAGATTGATTTTTACGAAACTTATTTTCTAGAGAATAAAACCGTTGAAGAGCTACGTCTTTAGACTCTGGAAAAACTAAACTAGTAGTGTCACAGCTGAACGGAAGTTGAACAACATAGCGACCTTCAGGTGTGCGGCGGTGTGTTTCAAGAAAATGTTTCTCACAATAATCATCACAAGGATCTGTAGCGGGCGGTACAATAATATTTTCAATCTCCCAAAACTTTTCAACAGACTTGTGTAACTCGTCGTCGACAGCGGGTGTTTCCGGTTGATGAGGGTAAGTGACTAAACTCGTGATAGATTTTTGTAAATAATTTCAATCAAAAGAAATAGGTCCGATAAGAACGTGACCGAACACGGTAGGTAAGACACCTATCTCAGAATGATGCGGCGGAACTGCATTAGAGGACAAAATTTTAGGTATGACGTCACAACCTACAAGCATGTCGACCGGCCTTGACTTGTAGAAGTTGGGATCGGCAAGTTGTAATCCTTGAACATAATTTCTTACAGAAGCGGGTATAGTAACTTCAGGTACATTATTCATAATATTTTCAACTACTAGAGCACGGGTCTGAATAAAAGGATGGTTTGAAGATTTTGGTCTAATAGTACAATTGACAATGCCAGAACTTGAACCTACAGGGTTATTTGACAGTCCTGAAAATTGTTGTGTATATTCTGTGACAGATAATCCTAATTTTTTAACGAGGTTTGTGGTGATAAAAGTGGACGTAGAAGCGCAGTCCAATAACAAACGGAAACTAATAAAACGACCAGTTTTATCTTTAATTAGAGCACAAGCGGTACCCAACAAAATGACAGAGGTTCGATTAGAATTAGAAGAAGATTGACAAGGATAAGTAGTTAAAGCGGGAGGAGAATCAGAAGCGGAAGCGGTTGTCTTAGGTACAGAAACGTTAGAGGTAGTGGGTTGCGGAATTTCCTGTACCGGAGCACTCAATACAACTTGCGAAGTAGGAGAATAGTGTAGCAAGCTATGGTGACGACCTGAACAATGACATGAACGCGTGGACTTACAGGATTTAACGGAGTGTGTGCCCATACAATTTAAACACAGATTATTTTGTTTTACAAAAATACGGCGGTCGGCAACACTAAGTCCCAAAAAAGACGGACAGTGATAAAGTTGGTGTGGGCTCTTACATCGAGCAAACTGAATACGATAATCGGAACGATTTTTAGCATCAGAAAATATTTGTTTATTTGGCTGATTGGTCTGAGTTGAAAGGACTACCTTGCGGTTTACATTTGTAAATGTAGGTCTACTAATTTGGCGGGGAGCACTATCTGTTTTACCTGTAGCGGTAGTGGAAGTTCCACTCAGGGCGGTTATTTCTAAAAGACGACATTGACTTTTAACAAATAATATTACTGAATCAAAACTAGGAATTGCTTCTGTGCCGTGTTTAGTTTCAAATTCTTTCCTTGTTATAGGATCAAGTTGGCGGATGGCTATACTAAAAAATAAAAAATCTGACAGGGAAACAAGATTCATTTTTTGTAACCCAGACACACTGCTAGTAATGCGAGTTATGAAATTTTGAAGTGATTCTTGAGTAGGTTTAGAGGGGACAACAATAGGTTTAGTGAGTGAGTCGAAGAAACTCATACTCAAGACACGATCTGATTCGTAGCGGTCTTTTAAAGTTTTCCAAGCAAGATCAAAATTGGAATCAGATAATGAAAAATCTTTTATGAGATCAGCGGCTTGATGAGATAAGGTCGTAATTAGGTAATGCATTTTTTCGACACCGGTCAATCTGGGGTGGCCTATTACGAGGCTGGAAAATAAATCTCTGTAACGCGGCCAATCAGTGACGTTACCAGAATATTTTTTAATTTCTAGCGGCGGTAAATTATTGTGGAATTTGTACGGATGTAATGCGAATTCCTGAAGCGGGTTACTTTGAGCGGAAGTTGATTTAGATTCAGCGGATTGCTTGGCTAGGGCTTTTTGAGCTTCTAATTTATCAAAAGCTATTAATACGGCACCATGTAAGGTATCGTATGCGTTAAGAGATTCATAACTTGGTGTAAACTCTGAATCTAATTCTAGCTCAACATCATTTATTTCGTCCACAATATTTTCGAAAGATGATCTATCTATAGAGCGGAGACCAATTAAAAATTGATGTTGGACCCTATCATCGTCTAAGTTAGCTATCATGTCATATAGAGTTTGTATACGACGAAACAAACTTTCTTTTTTAGAATTAAGTTTTTTAAGTGTATTGGACATATTTTTCTCCATCGTGAGAAATTTAAACGAAAGAAAAATAAATAAATAATACGGAGAAGTAAATAAATAAAAGTTAACGGAAGAATGTGCCACACCCCCTTTTTGTAAATAAACAAAGATGACAAGTGACAGCTAGCGGGATTCAAAAATCAAAACAAAGATAAAAAAAGAATAAAGGCATTTAGTTAATCAGAACGTAGATAACAAATAGACAAACTAAAGGTCAAGAAATTCTTCAGCAGATAAGGTTGCCTACTAAACAATACCTCTTTAAGATATGTTGAGCTGAGATAAACCAAAGAATAAAAGTGAACTTTGAAGCTAACGGCGGTTTAACAAAAATGAATAGCTTCATAATCAAATCACCTAAACTATACGTAATTAAATACGCAACAAAATTTCTTCGTGTAGTTTTGACCAAAAATAAACCCAAAAAACAATAAAAAATAAAGGAATAAAATAAAAAGAGCGGAATACAGAAGAAAATAATAAAAAAAATATCCGGCGTATAAGGAACCAAAAAAAATGGTGGGTCTTGGGCAAGCAGTATGACCCCTGAATACCCAACCGGGAAGTGGTTCGGTGGAAGTAGGTGCGAAGGTGGACTGTATACAGGTGAAATAGGTGTAGGAAATAAAATATAAGAGATAGATACTAATAATTAATAATATAGCATGAAACCTAGGAGATATAAGAATAAAATAGTTGGGCTCACCTGGGTTTCCTTGTTTTATGTGGCGGGGCCGATTCCGTGGCGGTTCACTGTCTAACGGACTTAATTATAATATAAAATAAACGATACAATTAAATTAAACAGCACTTTATAATAAGCACTTTATATATATATATGTATATATATATATATATATATATATATATATATATATATATATATATATATATATATATTGGTGGATTCTTATTTTAATATTTACTATTTATATTATGCTATCTATTCATATTATCCTATTTTTTATTTATTATGGAACCCAGCAGATATTGAGATAGGTATTTGACTCCAACTGGAGGCTGCCCTGCTATCTAGCGGTAGGGTAGCCTAACCTTTACTTCCAAAAGGCCCGCAGCGCTGATGTCGTCTTCGATGCGGCACCGTCTCGTTCGTCCAGTTGTTGAATGGTCTGGATCTTGAATACGCCTCCTTCTTATATTTCCGCCATCTCGCCGCCACTGCTTATTATAAAGTGCTGTTTAATTTAATTGTATCGTTTATTATATATTATAATTAAGTCCGTTAGACAGTGAACCGCCACGGAATCGGCCCCGCTACATAAAACAAGGAAACCCAGGTGAGCCCAACTATTTTATTCTTATATCTCCTAGGATTCATGCTATATTATTAATTATTAATATCTATCTCTTATATTTTATTTCCTACACCTATTTCACCTGTATACAGTCCACCTTCGCACCTACTTCCACCGAACCACTTCCCGGTTGGGTATTCAGGGGTCATACTGCTTGCCCAAGACCCACCATTTTTTTTGGTTCCTTATACGCCGGATATTTTTTTTATTATTTTCTTCTGTATTAAAAATGCCGAATGAGCATTGTACTGCCTGGCTCATAATCTACCAGGGTATCAAAAGCTTTTTCAATAAAGTTTTCTTATACGAGGGAAAACTAAGAAAATCAAAAAAAGTCTGTACTTAAGCCAAATTGCATTAAGATTTACATCACTATTACTTAGCGAAACGAGCGTAAATGCCATTAAAATATTTTTAATAGTCATTATTACTCTTAATCCTTAGCATAAGTACACATTTTAAATTAATTTGGCAGTTTATTGTTTAATTTGTTAAATTTATTAATATAATAAAACACTAAATATATTAGTAATTAAAATTTTCTAATTTTTCGTAAACATTTTTAAGAAATGAGTATTATTTGTTGACAAAATATAATATAAAATCTTACAATACATACATAATAAATCTTTACAAAATAACCTTACTAAACATAAATATATATTTATCTATTTTTAAATTTAAGTATTATATTTATATTTGGACTAAAGATTTTTTTTTGTTTTGTAAGGTTTATTTTGTAAAGATTTATCATGCATGTTTTGTAAAATTTTATATTATGTTTTGTCAACAAATTATACTTATTTTTAAAAAATGTTACAAAAAATGAATAAATTAAATTACTAATACATTAGTGTTTTATTAATAAATCTAACAAATTAAACAATAAACTGTCAAATTAATTTAAAACGTGTACCTACTCTTATAGAGAACTACAGGCTTATTACTTTACTAGGTGTTCTATATAAAATATTTAAGAGTTTAGTGACACGTAGAATTGAGAGGAAAATAATAGTATTGACCTGGTTGGATTCAAAAGAAATTTCAGTACTAATGATGGTATCTTAGTTGTTCAGCAAATCATTGAAATGGCAAATGAGTATCAAATACCATTAGCAATATTATTTATCGATTATAAAATGCATTTGACAGCATTTTTACGAAGAATATTTTTAAAATGTTAAGGGCAAATGAAATAGAGGAAAAATACATAAATCTAATTAAATTCATTTATAAAGGAGCAAAAATAAAAATTTAAATAGGGAAAGAAGAGGGAGAAATTATTGTAGAAAGAGGCTTAAGTCAAGGCGATGTGCCATCGGCAACATTCTTGATAGGAGTCATGGAACGTTTGTTTAAGAAGCTTAACTGGGAAAACAGAGGAATAAATATAAATGATGAAAGACTGCAATGCATGAAATTTGCAGATGATATAGCTCCTATCGGGAATTCGGTAGATGAGGTACAAGAAATGGTAGCAGAATTGGAAAGGGAAGGAAAGGAAGTCGGGCTAGAAATAAATGTGGCAAAAACTAAACTAATTAAAATTAACTGTAATTGAAGAAATCAACGAGTTGTCATAAAAGGAAAAGTAGTAGAAGAATATATCTACCTGGGGCAGACTATTAGCTAAGAATGAAAGTTCAATTAGAGAGGTGAGCAGACGATTGGTTGGCGATCATATTATAAAAAGGAAATAATATTTTAATCCAGTAAAGATGTACAAAAAAAGTAAATTATGGAGACGTACAGTCCTCCCAATTACACATGGATACAACACTTGGGGTTTTAAATAGAAGGATACTAAACAAGCTAAGAGTAACGGTGAGATCCATGGAGAGGAGCATGACAGGGATAACAAAAAAGAGTAGGAAAAACATTTTGCTAAGGATTAAGAGTAATAATGACTATTAAACATATTTTAATGGCATTTACGCTTGATTCGCTAAGAAATAGTGATGTAAATCTTAGTGCAATTTGGCTTAAGTACAGACTTTTTTTGATTTTCTTAGTTTTCCCTCCTATAAGGAAACTTTTTTGAATTTTGCTTTTGATACCCTGGTAGATTAAGAGCCATTCTACCTAAATGTCTTAGGGTTCACAGTTGCGAAATAAATAATAAAAAAATGTAAGGGTAAGAAAATTATAAAATTTAAATCATGATTCCTAAAAATGAAACTCTTGCACTTACGCTTTTTTCGTCATGGATGGCTATACAATGCTCATTCGGCATTTTAATTCACGAAATCTGGAAAAATAGCACTCGTCCAAAAACAATTAACTCGGTGATTACCGAGTGGTAATTTTTTGTATTTAAAAAGTGTATTCATTTTTAATTAGGTAATAATTAAATTTTAATTATTTAAAAAGTGATAATTTCCAATTGGAAGGTAACTGACTGTATCACTGTTTGGGTTTTGGAATGCGGGACCAAACACAAAGGAAGGCGGAGAGGGGAAGAGTGGCCACCTTGCGTACTTGACGAAACAAATACCTCCCCTCCCCCCCCCCCCCTTAAACAGGTCTCATCTAGGTCCTCCCCAGGTACCCTTAACAGGTCTGGGGCCTAAGGATGCCCTTTTAGGGTATCCTGCGGGGTATACTAGGCTTTGAAAGTCTGAAATTCGAAGATTTTGGGTAACTTAAAAACTATGGTCAATCTTTAGCGCGCTCTAGCGGCCAAACGAAAAAAGATAATGATCTAGTTGTAGTCTTATGTTTTAGAAAATTTTATCAGCTTTCATTTTGCTAAGAATTAATTTTTCTCTAGGATGCGTCGTTTCGGAGTTATAGGCAAAAAACTAAAACTACTTCCGAAATTTCATGGTTTTTCACCATTTTCATGGTGAAGCCATATCCGAATCTAGTCGATAACTGGATTTTCAGATTCAGCACCCCAAAAAAATATAGATCCGTCGAGAAAAATTCTTCAGCAATTTTTTCCTGTCTAAACTACCAAATGACTGGACTATTACTTAGTAGGGGCAACTGCCCTTTTTGATCCCATGCCACCCTACTTAATAATTTTAAATTTGATTGCGTAGTTTTGATAGCAGATTTGGATTATATTGTAAAAAAAAAGAAGAATATTTTACTTATAACATTTTTTATAACTCCAATATTTTGCCCCCTGTATCGGGGCAAAACTATATAAAAATGGTAGATTCCCCATATATATATATATATATATATATATATATATATATATATATATATATATATATATATATATATATATATATATATATATATATATATATATATACACAATTTGCGAGAGTGTTTGTGTAGCCTATTACAGTGTGCAAAATCACGGTATTACTCTGCTGATGTGTTTTGCCAGCCAAGCAAGAATGGTGGTACGAGAGCACCCTCGTCTCTGATAAGTCCTATATCTGATCTTCTTGATGTAGTATAGGTCCAGAGTTGGGTGGGCATCGTCGGGCCCCTGATGAGTCGGACGCGACGAAACGATGCAGGACATGGCATAATGCCGAGCCAACATCTTAATGACGTTATGTCTGATGTTGGAACAGTTCCTATGTGTTACGCTTGCGTGGCACATCCCTTGGTGTCTCTCGCAAATTGTGTAGCCTATTGCAGTGTGCAAAATCACGGTATTACTCTGCTGATGTGTTTTGCCAGCCAAGCAAGAATGGTGGTATGAGAGCACCCTCGTCTCTGATAAGTCCTATATCTGATCTTCTTGATGTAGTATAGGTCCAGAGTTGGGTGGGCATCGTCGGGCCCCTGATGAGTCGGACGCGACGAAACGATGCAGGACATGGCATAATGCCGAGCCAACATCTTAATGACGTTATGTCTGATGTTGGAACAGTTCCTATGTGTTACGCTTGCGTGGCACATCCCTTGGTGTCTCTCGCAAATTGTGTAGCCTATTGCAGTGTGCAAAATCACGGTATTACTCTGCTGATGTGTTTTGCCAGCCAAGCAAGAATGGTGGTATGAGAGCACCCTCGTCTCTGATAAGTCCTATATCTGATCTTCTTGATGTAGTATAGGTCCAGAGTTGGGTGGGCATCGTCGGGCCCCTGATGAGTCGGACGCGACGAAACGATGCAGGACATGGCATAATGCCGAGCCAACATCTTAATGACGTTATGTCTGATGTTGGAACAGTTCCTATGTGTTACGCTTGCGTGGCACATCCCTTGGTGTCTCTCGCAAATTGTGTAGCCTATTGCAGTGTGCAAAATCACGGTATTACTCTGCCGATGTGTTTTGCCAGCCAAGCAAGAATGGTGGTATGAGAGCACCCTCGTCTCTGATAAGTCCTATATCTGATCTTCTTGATGTAGTATAGGTCCAGAGTTGGGTGGGCATCGTCGGGCCCCTGATGAGTCGGACGCGACGAAACGATGCAGGACATGGCATAATGCCGAGCCAACATCTTAATGACGTTATGTCTGATGTTGGAACAGTTCCTATGTGTTACGCTTGCGTGGCACATCCCTTGGTGTCTCTCGCAAATTGTGTAGCCTATTGCAGTGTGCAAAATCACGGTATTACTCTGCTGATGTGTTTTGCCAGCCAAGCAAGAATGGTGGTATGAGAGCACCCTCGTCTCTGATAAGTCCTATATCTGATCTTCTTGATGTAGTATAGGTCCAGAGTTGGGTGGGCATCGTCGGGCCCCTGATGAGTCGGACGCGACGAAACGATGCAGGACATGGCATAATGCCGAGCCAACATCTTAATGACGTTATGTCTGATGTTGGAACAGTTCCTATGTGTTACGCTTGCGTGGCACATCCCTTGGTGTCTCTCGCAAATTGTGTAGCCTATTGCAGTGTGCAAAATCACGGTATTACTCTGCTGATGTGTTTTGCCAGCCAAGCAAGAATGGTGGTATGAGAGCACCCTCGTCTCTGATAAGTCCTATATCTGATCTTCTTGATGTAGTATAGGTCCAGAGTTGGGTGGGCATCGTCGGGCCCCTGATGAGTCGGACGCGACGAAACGATGCAGGACATGGCATAATGCCGAGCCAACATCTTAATGACGTTATGTCTGATGTTGGAACAGTTCCTATGTGTTACGCTTGCGTGGCACATCCCTTGGTGTCTCTCGCAAATTGTGTAGCCTATTGCAGTGTGCAAAATCACGGTATTACTCTGCTGATATATATATATATATATATATGTAATAATTTTCATCATATATGTTTTTCATGACCTAAAAATATGTCTAATTTGCAATCATACATTTTCTAGACATTAAAATATAGCGTATAATGCATTATTAGCAGTTTACAAAAATCTTATCATTTTTATTAATAATAAAATGTAATGGTTATATTTCGCTACAGATTTGTAATTTAAAGTATTATTTTTATAGCTAAACGGCCACACAAAATTACTTTTTATTATAATATAATCCCAGGGCGAAACTATATGTCTAATAAACAATTATACACTTATTATATTGTTTAAGAAAAGTGTATATTGTGTTAATAGCGATAGCGAATAAAAACATCTAAACATTTTTTTGTGAATAAAATGTTCATTTTCATTAAAATTTGTAGGAGTAGTTTTTAAGATATGTTGGATCACAAGAATGTATGACAGACCGGCAGACTCATAGATACCCAAGAGACCAATAATGTTTTCTGATGTCTGAAACGGATTCCTGAACGAAAAATAAACGACAAATTTTCATATCCAATTTTTATTAATTCGACAGAAATCTTTTCCAGTCATCAGGGAAAACTATTGATTCTGTGTCTGTCAATCGGACAATAATAAGTTGAAAAAAAAAAATCTTTAAAGTGTACGAAATATGACACGAGGGAAGTATGTGCCACATAAATTGGCAGACTAATTTTTTTCCAATAAAAGTATTAATTTAGCAATATTTAATGTGTGCAGGGGATTGGAATTTCTAAAGAATCGGACTAATAGTTTTTAAAACATGTTGCTTCACAAATACCTATTGAGCGACGGGCAGACACGGAACCAAAAATGTTCTTCAAAATCAGAATGATATTATAGCTTCTGACATCCAATAATGTAGTATAGGAAGCGAGGGGCTACGGGCCTCTCTAATGGGAGACTATTTTAATTTGGAGACATATACAATTTTCCAGTTTTTCAGAATGATCTCAATTCCGTTCCCTGCAGCCGAAGCGTGGAGCCTAAACTACTGGGCCGATATGGACGAAATTTGGCATACATGCTCAGAAAATCATACCCCGAGGCGAAATCGAGAATTGAATTTTAGCTCTAAATTTCTTGAAAATTGGCCATACGATTTTGATTCAAAAATTCTAAAATGTAGCCCATTTAAATACCAATCTAAAGATATAAGCCGTTTTCCCGGGAATCATCTAGTTCCTAAGAAAAAAGTTTTAAATGCGGACGGAGAGAGGCCGGGTTCGATTCCTCACCGAGGAGAAGTTATTTTTATGATAAATATTTATATAATGTTCAAAAATAATTAAATGTATGTACAAAAACTCGAAAATTAACAAATGGAAACACTGGGCTAAGTATTTAAGAACTCGTATATGAGAAAGTTGGTATTAATCTCTTTTAATTTGCCTCCTATTTAAAAAACAACGCACAGAAAAATAGGCCTCAGATGGGTCCATACGTCTGCGCACATTTAATATTAAATTATAATATGTGTAACCCCCCCTGGGAATTTAAGCTACTACTTTGTTTTATTAAAATCATTATAGTTTCACCAGAATAAAATACGCTTAAATTGATACGATTTATAATAACAGGAGGGAAAAATTAAATTGATTAGACATTAATGATTTCTTAAAGCATCATTAAGTACGTTGTAGGACACCAACACCAGGATGCTATGTACCGCAATAATGAGCAGACTATGTTTAAAAGAACTGATCCGATTTTAAAGAAACTTGAATGGTTTGACATAAGTAGCCCAGATGGCCTCATATTAATTTCAACCGTTCAGCAAATTTAACACTACCAAAAAAATAAGTCTGGCCCCACTAGGAATCGAAAGAGATTATACCATTCGTTTAATAATATATTACTACGTTCACACATCGTTTTGAATACGATCCGCTAGTTCAAAACGCTGTACGAACGGAGATCGACGCATCGTATCAGGTTATCCGCTCCACCAAAAATACGTGATCCGAACGGGGGATCGGAATTCAAAACGCTCGTATGAACAGGTCGTGGAGGGGATAGAGATATCAGGTTATTTTACTCTTTTCCACTTTTTAATTTCTTTGTTTTCGTAAGCTTCCGTTTCTTTTTTTTAAACTGCAAAAACGTTTTTAAACAAAAGTTAATACTATTATAAAGAACCTGTAAAAACTTTTAATAACTTGTAAATAAAATGTAAAAATTCGGAAATGTAAAATTTAAAATGTAAAAATTCTCGGACATATTAGTTAACAAGAAAGTAGGTTTTGTCACCGTTAAGAAATATCGAAAACAAATATTTCGATCACCTGTATTTTTTGTTGTGTGAACGCAAATCGTTTTGAAAACGAATTGAATCCGAAACGCTTTCAAAACGATGTGTGAACGTAGTATATATAGAAAGCGAGGGAGAGGGACCTATGTGCCTCACTAATTGACAGACTATTTTTTAATTATATTATTATTGAATACTCCAACAACAGTTTACTTACAGTAATTTGTTTTTATAAAACTAATATTAATATATATATAATATATTTTTATTAATATATATTGTTTTTATATGTATAATCAATGTATATATATTCTTTATTTCCTGCAAAAGGTTTAAAAATAGTTGAGAGTTTAGATAGCAGTTGTTATTTTAATTGTTTCGCTTTATCGGTTTCTCCTCCAATCCCAGGTATCAAACCTCTAGAAGCGGTCTGTTACTCACTTCTCTTTACTCTAATGTGATAAGTACTTCTGTTTCTACTGAATTTAATAAAAATTATAATATATTATTTCCTTTCAGCCTGCCATCTATGTATTATCTCTCTTTCTCTTTGTGTACGCGATGTTTATATAACGGGAAATTATTGTGATAAAACAAAAATTACTTTTGTTTGCTGACACATGAGCCTATTTGTTGAACCTAGTTGCATAATATTTGTAGTTGCATACTAATCGTAAACCGAGAAAGATTGAGAAATTAATTTTGGGGTCTGAATTTCAGCGCGTTGAAATAAAAACTGATAAAAAGAAAAAAAGACTTCTTAAAAAAAAAATGTAGTGAAAAAAAATTAAATTACCGAATACGTTTTACTCAGATAGAGTATTTGTCCCCTCAAACATAATTATTTCCCCTCTTAGAAACACTATGTTTATTGACGGTAGTTTATTAACCCATCAAATTAAATAAAAATACTTTAAATGAAACACTCCTTAGTGAAGTACGGGAATCTGCCTAGTTATGTATGTATAAATAAAAGTTTGCTATGTGAAGTATCGGACACTTATTGTATTATTCCCTTTTTTGGTTTATGCTTCTATTATATGCTTAGCAATAAAATGCAATTTCGAATGATCATTTCAACAGTACTTTGAAATACTTATGACTTCTTCAAAATAAAATTTGCGGATTAATTTTTCAGCAACAAACAATTAATATTTAGGAACATAATGACTAGACAATGAAAATCTAATTTCCATGTAGTAACAGTAATGTAAAATCGCGTCATAATAATTGTTACACAAATAAATAGTGTTACATTACGTACAGCATTTTTACTGTTATAGAGAATAAACAACCAACCGATGATATATTAATTTATATCCCATGCTTTGTATTTTATTATTTTAATACTAATTTCCTTCGGCTCTTCGTTGTGTGGTAATTTATAAATACATAGCGCCTTAGTTTTCAAATAATTGTCAAATGAATTGAGGATTTCAGCCTATTGTAATGTAATGACCCCATTTTACTACTGTATTACTTTGCCCATTTACGTATTCCATTGATTTGGTTGTTTCGGGTTTCGTACTTTGACGAATTACCTATTATTGAATATTTTTAGAAATAATAAGCCTACCCTGCGAGGAAACAAACCTCGACTTCAGTTTAGTCAAGTTGATAGATAGGTTGCGAAGTATTGGTGTCAGTAACTTTTAAAAGACGTTATTTTGAAACCTTCAAAAGCGAATTGAAGCTTGATCAGTTCTTGCAATATTTTATTTGAAATGGTTAAATTACACAAGTTTTCATAGAAACGTCATTGTTGTTATTGTAAAACGTCAAAGTATAAAGACATTAACTCGGAGAATCCGATGTGTTCATTTTATGTATTGAGTTATCTTAATGTTAGATCATAGATTATAAACCGGTAACATCAGTGAATTCTACATTTTAATATCAAAATGCTATTGGTTTTTTCTTCCGAGCTTACCGAAGGTAACGGAAGGTATATGATCTTTCTAAAGAACGCAAATATTCTATGTCTCCGATTACAAAAATTCCAAGACAGAGATCCGTTTCAAACATCAGGGTATACATTTTTGGATCCGTGTTTGTCTGTCGCTCAATTTTTACAAACCAAAATACATATCCTTAAAACTACAAGTCCAATTTTAATGCAATTTGTATGGTAGTTCATAATTAGTCCATTGTTGGTCCCATATACATATAAGTTTCAACCTTCTGCGCCCATTAATTTCTCTTCAACATGCTTAGA
This sequence comes from Gerris lacustris, assembly GCA_951217055.1. Lineage (NCBI taxonomy): Eukaryota > Metazoa > Arthropoda > Insecta > Hemiptera > Gerridae > Gerris > Gerris lacustris. The sequence goes on along the minus strand of OX578276.1, from coordinate 98,422,634 downwards.
AACATACACTCATTCACACCAATATCTTCAAAAGTACTTATGTGATTTTTATGAAATTTAGATGGTTTGTCCAAAGTAGACCGCAGATAGCACCAAATTAATTTTCACTGTTTAAGCTCTTTAACTTTTGCTTAATTAATACTTTAATTCATGTAAAATATCAAAACAACTTTGACAGTTTTAAAAACCTAATCAATTTAATAAAATTGACAAATATAGGTTGTAAAAGCATAATATGCTTTAAGTATACAAAATAGGATGTGAGAAAGCTAGATATGTGCCACTCTAATAGGCAGACTATTTTTGGTATAACGTTTTACTATATTTATATCGTTAAATTTATACATTGTATCAAGGGGAAAAAATTGGTCGACGACCAAACAGGCAAACGTTCTCATATACGAGTTATGATAATCAATTAGTCCAGTGTTTTCCATTTTAATCCAGGGAAATAAGGTATACAAAAACCCAATCTGTGGAATGAGAGAAAGCAAGCTGAATTTTTTCAGAGACCATCGTTTTGATGTTCTAATGAAGCACCAAAAAGTTTAATATGCTCACCCTTGTTGGTCTCGAGATATCGAAGGTCAAAGGTCAGGAAAATAATTTTTTGCGAAAATCTCGCTTCCGGTAAGACTCAGTCTGAAGAAGTTATATCGAAACTTAAGTAATACAGTATTCTCAACAAGTTTGGTTTTATACATTTTTTCGTACCATCAACCGTTTTCGAAATATAGCATGAAGAAGCGAGAGCGCGCATGTTTACTTTCTCATAGAAAGAGAAAGTATTGTGATGGCGCAAAAATTCTATTTTAAGATATTTATGGAGTACAAGTTTTGAGGTCTATTGAGTCCAAAAAAGTGTTTTTTTTTAAAAAATGTAAGTCGTCAGTCTGTCGTTTGTCTGGCGTTTGAGCAGACGCATGGAGCCTAAACTACTGGGCCAAATTTGATGAAATTTGGCATACATGTTCAGAAAAATCATATCCCGAGGCGAAATCAAGGAATTAATTTTAGCTCAAAATTTGGGGGCAGAGGAAGTCTTATTTCTCTGGACTATTTATTGGTTTTCGTAGGTACATTTCCTTACTATTGAACATTTAATCATAATTTATCATAAAAATTACTTCTTCTCGGCGGGGAATCGAACCCCTCTCTCTGTCCGCGCTTAAAGCTATTTTCTCAGGAACTAGATTTTTCCGGGGAAACTGCTTATATCGTTAGATTCGTATTTAAATGGACTAAATTTTAGAATTTTTTAATCAAAATCGTCGGAACCGTTTTCAAGAAATATTTTTTTAACGTTTTTTCAGAATTTTTGGGGTAGCGCCCCCAAATTGGAGCTAAAATTCATTTCTCGATTTCGCCTCAAATTTGTTTCTTCAAAATCGTTCCAGTAGTTTAGGCTCCCGGCCTCTGCATAGATGATAGACAGACATTTTTTTAAAAAAAAAAAAACACTTTTTTGGACTCAGGGGACCTCAAGATGTGTAAATCCATCAAAAACTCAAAATCGAGTTTTCGCGCCATCACAATACTTTAAAGTAATAAAAAAAGAAAAAGGAGAAAAATACAAACCAGAAGAAATATGTACGTTTTAGAGTTTATTGATACTTTTAAAACTATTGTGTGTTCAACCTTCGCATTTAAACCAATATTCGAAAAGGTTTTCTTTGTTACAAGCTTTTATTTAAGTATCAATACTTTTATGTATGGATGTGTGTATATGTTCTTTGTTACAAGCTTTTATTTAACTATCAATACTTTTATGTATGCATGTGTGTATATGTTCTTTGTTACAAGCTTTTATTTAACTATCAATAATTTTATGTATGTATGTGTGTTTTATGAATGAATGGTGTATAATATAGTCCTGATTTTATTCCTTGAAGGCTTGGAGACAAAACTGTTACAAAACTGTAGGCATTTTATTTAATTGGCCTAGCTACATGTGAATAGGAAACATAGTCACTAACACCTAGCATGAGCCCCACGCACCGCGTGGGGTAAATAAAATATATGGGGTAGCTAGTATACCTATAATAGTACATTATAACGCGTCTAGTGCGGAAAGTAGCATTTTGGATGCGAGTGTGGAGTTTGCACCCGATTGATAAGTGAGGGTGGTAAAACCACACGAGCAAAGCAAAATGCAGTTTACGCACTAATCTAAGATTCTTTGATTTTAATAATAAATACAGAAAAAAAATTAATAAACTTCCTGTAATTTCGTATTTCTATTTTGATAAAGATGACATTAATTTGTTAGTTGTATTTTGTGCCGAATTAATTATTTCGGGAGGCGTATTATTCTCCTTATTTTAGTCATAATGGCATAAATCAATCATTGTTTTTCACTAAAAACACGATAAACAGTTAATTTAATTAAACAAACAGCTAATTGGTTTCATTAAATGTAAACAAACTCGCTTCTTTTTTACCGTACTAGGGCGGAAAAAAGAGGAATTATGAAACGAGCATGCGCAATGAATGCAAGTACGTAAAGAATCACTTTCTATGCATCTAAACAGTGATACAGGATACAATTTTTATATTTCGTATCAATCGAAGATTAAAGATATTTATATAATATGGACTACATAACTATCGGAGTCCATACACCGGTGATTTTAAAGTTAAATACAATATATATATATACATATTATGTGAAAACAATCAATCAGTAATATCATCAAAATCCGTAAAACTGCGAGTTTATATCTGTAAAAGATATTTAAGTATGGAATATAAAACTATCGGAGTTCATACACCGGTGACTTTATAGATATACATATAAATGTGGAAACAATCAATCAGCAATATCATCAAAATCGTAAAACTGATGCGAGTTTATACCTATAAAAGATATTTATATATTGTTAATAGGCAATATATATATAATACTATATCGGAGTCCACCGGTGACTTTAATGTTATATAAAATATACATATGTATGAGGAAACAATCAATTAATAATATCATAAATAATTTCAAGATAAAAAGAACTTTTTATATACTACGTTTTTAAATTTTCTGTTGAATCGTATGTAATGTTGATAATATAATTGTTATTGTTATATAATATATAATGTTAGTGAAAAAAAAAAATATATTTGCAAATTTATTTACTTCACATAAATGTCAACCATCCAGAGAGCTGATCTTAAACCTATAAAAGGATAAATCTTTGTACAACGGATCTCCCCAACACCAAATATAAAGCATGCCATCGATATGTTTGAAATAATATAAATAATATAATTCAATTTCCATAAATTCATTAATATAAATGATATTTCCTGTTTTGCTGTCATTCAATGTTTACCTATCACAAATTTGAGACCCGTCAAAATGAAGATTGCGTAAATATTGGACATGGCAAAACAAATAAAATAACTTGCGGAATTTATCCGAACTAACTTTCCGCACAGCAAAATTTGCTGAAAATTAATTAAATTTTGCTGAAAGATGGCTAAAAGTATTAAAATAATGCATTGTCATCGTGTTCTGAGCTATGCTAAAAGTTTCAAATGTCTAGCTATTCGGGAAGTTAGTTAGAAATCGATTGCCAGATTTGTACCGGACAAACAAACAAACAAACAAACAAGAATGCAAGCTAATAAAAACGTAGTAAAATCCGCCAACTTTAAGTTTATACCTTTAAAAGATATTCATATATTGACTACTAAGTTATAGGAGTCCACACACTTGTGACTTTAAAGTTATATAAAAATATTTATTTGTGGACTGTAAAACTATCGGAGTAAATACTCCGGTGACTTTGAAGTTATATACCATATATATTTGTGGAAACAATCAATAAATAATATTATCAAAATCCGCAAAACTTTGAGTTATGCCTATTAAATATATTTTTATATATGGACTATAAAACTATCAGAGGCCATACACCAGTGACTTTAAAGTTATATACAATATATATATGTGGAAACAATCAATGAGTAATATCATCAAAATTCTGTAAAAGATATTTATATATTGACTATAAAACTATCGGAGTCCATACACCGGTGACTTTAAAGTTATATACAATATATACATGTGGAAACTATTAACGACTAATTTTATCAAAATCAGCAAACTGTGAGCTTATACCTGTAAACGATATTTATATATTAGCTATAAAACTATCGGAGTCCATACACCTATGACTTTAAAGTTATATAGAATATATATATATGTGGAAACAATTAATTAGTAATATCAAAATCCACAACCTGAGGTAATACCTGTATATATATTTATATATAAACTATAAAACTATCGGAGTCCATACACCGGTGACTTTAAAGTTATATACAATATATATATGTGGGAACATTAATGTTTAATATCATCAGACATCGTAAAACTGTAATTTTACACTTGTATTAGATATTTATATATACTATAAAACTATCGGAGTCCATACACCTTCGAATTTAAAGTCATATACAGAGGGTGTTTCATGGCAACGTCGCATTTTTGTATAAACGGAAGCTATAATTCGCCGTGTTTGAACTTCAGGATATCGGAGGTAAGAACCCTTTGAAAAACGACTTTTCGGAAGCAGCGGAAGCCATAAACTCGTCGGAAGTCAGACTCCTGCGAAATATCGAAAATGGAAGCCACAGGCCAGCGAGTTTATATATATATATATATATATATATATATATATATATATATATATATATATATATGTATATATATATATGTATATATATATATATATATATATATATATATATATATATATATATATATATATATATATATATATATCTATATGTATATATATATATATGTATATATATATACACAATTTGCGAGAGACACCAAGGGATGTGCCACGCAAGCGTGACACATAGGAACTGTTCCAACATCAGACATAACGTCATTAAGATGTTGGCTCGGCATTATGCCATGTCCTGCATCGTTTCGTCTCGTCCGACTCATCAGGGGCCCGACGATGCCCACCCCAACTCTGGACCTATACTACATCAAGAAGATCAGATATAGGACTTATCAGAGACGAGGGTGCTCTCATACCGCCATTCTTGCTTGGCTGGCAAAACACACGTCTCTGATAAGTCCTATATCTGATCTTCTTGATGTAGTATAGGTCCAGAGTTGGGGTGGGCATCGTCGGGCCCCTGATGAGTCGGACGAGACGAAACGATGCAGGACATGGCATAATGCCGAGCCAACATCTTAATGACGTTATGTCTGATGTTGGAACAGTTCCTATGTGTCACGCTTGCGTGGCACATCCCTTGGTGTCTCTCGCAAATTGTGTAGCCTATTGCAGTGTGCAAAAACACGGTATTACTCTGCTGATGTATATATATATATATATATATATATATATATATATATATATATATATATATATATATATATGCATATTTCAGCTTTCTAGGTAGTCGGGAAGTGAGTCAAATTTAGGCTATAAAATTTGACGACAAATAAATTGATTAATAATAATTTAATATTTAAAAATTTGATTTTGTGAAAGTTTCGGCTTTCTAAATAGACGGAGAGATGGTTACATTTAGTTTACAAGATTAGGAGACAGATAACCAACAAAATTATTAACTTATCAATAAATAGTTAATTAATTAATTAACTATTAACTAATTATGGCATGGTCGTCAGAAGTAAATAATCTGAGCAAGTTTCAGCTAGCTAGGTAGTCAGGAGTAAGGGCAATTTAGATAACAAGACTTAGAGGTAAGTGGAAGTAAAATAAGATAAAAACGCAGAAAGACTTGATAATCTTAACTTCTTGATAATCAAAAGATGAATAATCTTAGCTATTATGAAGTATACATACATATTCTTGTCGGCGAAAGACAAAAGAGACTTGCAGGTAATGAACAATAAGCAATTAAAAATGAAAAATGGCGATGTGTATTGTAAAATAATAAATAATGTGTAATAGCTGCTCGCTTACATATATATATCATTCTATCACGTTCCCAAAGCCTTCATTGAAATTTGATTTCATCGAATTAAAAATAATTTTTCCATAGTTTGAAGGAATGCTTGTTCGAATTTGGCAGGATTTATCCTTGAAGTTAAAGATACGTAAAACTATCGATATAATTTAGAATAAACTATCGTTATAAATAAGAACGAAAACTCCTTTTAATCCAATCGAAAACTAATACTTCATAACAAAACAACAATACATCAAAACCTTGACAAAGAGCTGTCACTACAAAGTCATTACAAGCGACTTATACAAAGGATTTTTCATTTTTGGACTTCGCGAGGTCTACTGTTCACAGAACTACTAGTTAATTACTTGTCGTGAGGGTGTTTTTTTTATAATTTATTTATTACATTAGCTTAGATAAGATAAGATAAGATAAGATAAGATGTTTATTGTTTTCAGAAGATACACTTCTTGTAACAAGGAGTTCCATTACAATAATTTTACGTTTGTATACATATTACAATATTATAAGCATATTTAAATAAACATAGAACTATAAAAAGATTCGAATACAATAAATAAATTCTTCTCTACTGATTTAAGATATGTAAAAATAATAATGAATGTAATAAAATATTTTCTCGTACTTATATTTACATAGATAATTTATAAGTAATATATAATTAAATGTAAACATTTCCTTATTCTTTTAGTAATTTAAAAATATCAATCCATAATAAAATAAAACTTTATAATAAATTAAACTCAATTTCTACCTTTTTCATTTTTCATTTTTATTTTATTAATTTTTTTTTTTTTATTATTATTATTATTATTATTTTATTTTTTTTTTTTTTCATTTTTGGTATTTTCTTATCTATTTTTTATTTATTATTATTATTCATTTAATATAAAAGATCTAATTTGCAAGGAGTTAGTTACAAAGTTGTATACATCGTAGGCTTGTTTCTTGTCGGCTATTTCGAAGATTCTGTTTATGTTGTGGTGGTCTTCCTCATCATCAACAATTAGGCGGGATAAATATTGGCTCCTAAAGTGGTCGTAGGTTTGGCATCTTAAAATTATATGGGCCCAGTTTTCAATTTGTTCCGAATGACATAAACTGCTCCTGGTCGAATTTGTAGAGGTTGTTATTGTGAAATATTCTTGCAATAGATTCGCTAGAATTCCTTACCTGGGCGACAACCCTGACTACTTTGATAGCGATGGATAACCGCAAGTAGCTCTTTTCTTGAAGGTCCCATTTCCTGTCTCTGAAGAGTCTATTACATTAGCTTTTATACCTTCATTTGATACTATGTGCCCTAGGAACTGAACTTCTGGTTTGCCAAACACACTCTTTGCCACATTTATAACAACACCGTGCTCCTCAAAGCGTTTAAATAATTTCCTAAAAAGTTCTTCGTGCTCTTTGACTGAGTGTGAGGCGACTAGAATGTCGTCCAAATAGGCAATGACAAAATCTAGACCTTGCGTTACACGGTGTATGAATCTTTGAAAGGTCTGATCCGCGTTACGGAGACCGAATGCCATGCGCGGGAATTCATACAATCCAAAGGGTGTTATAACCGCGGTTTTCATAATATCGTTAGCTTCCATTGGGATCTGATAATAAGCTTTCACTAGATCAATAGTACTGAAAATTGTTTTACCCTCTAGATGTTGGGTAAAGTCCTGGATATGTGGGACAGGATAGCGGTCAGGGACTGTGACGGAATTTAGCCTCCTGTAGTCCCCACATGGCCTCCATTCTCCGTTTTTCTTTGGGACCATATGAAGCGGGCTGGCCCAGGGACTGTTTGAAGGACGGCAAATTCCCTGCTGCACCATGTACTGGAATTCCTCTTTGGCGATCTTGAGTTTTTCAGGAGCTAACCGACGAGCCTTCGCGAAAATTGGTGTTCCTATAGTTAAAATATGATGCGTTACATCGTGTTTGATTTCAGCCGAGACCGAAAGTGGTTGAGTAATATTTTTAAAATCTTTCAAAATGTGCGTGTATGGATTATGGTTTGACAGCACTGTTATTATTGGGTCCTCGGTGTAAGCTAGCAAACCTATAGAGGTTTTAAGGCTTCTGCTGTCAATTAGTCGGTTTCCTTTGATATCTACCAGCAAGTTGTAATGGTTTAATAAGTCCGCGCTTACGATTGGTTTGGAAACGTCTGCTATAATAAACTTCCATCTGCGTTGTAGCCCAAGGTCTAATATAATTAAGAGAGAGTGAACATTCGTTTGCTTTTTGTGAACGTTCCTTTCTACTGGGTGGTATCATGGAGACATCTGCTCCTGTATCTATTAGAAAACGACAACCTGACTTTCGGTCATCAGAAAAAAGACGGCATGAAGTAGATGAGCCCACGCTGTGTGTCGACTTTGAGCGCAGGCATCCTGTCTCGATGCGATCTATAGAGGAACCCGGTCCGGGGAGGGCTTTAGTATTAGATAATTCACTGACCTCTGGTTCTAGCGAGGAGTTAATTGTATCAGCTAGTGTGGCTAGATTATCTAGGGGTTCCTTGCTTACTGCCAAGATGATCCGAATTCGCCGTGGTAGGGCCTGTAACCATAGTGCTTGCAATGTATCAGTATGCATATTTGTGCCACTAGATAAACTCTTACTCTCTTTGATAAAATTGTGCTTCGACTGTAGCAAACCACATTTCTGGATCTGTGAACCAGAATGGTGGTAATTTGAGTGCAACTCTGTGTATTTGAGGATGTTCTTTTGAACCCATTCTAGATCGGGGTCACCACTAAATATACGTCAAACTAATTCAAAAAAAGAAATAAGGAATCTCAAGAGAGCTGGCTGGAGAGACTTCTGTAAGGGAATTGAGTCCCTACCAGAGGCAACCAGACTGGCAAGAATCTTAAGTGGTGAGGGTAATGGTAGAACTTTAGGCTCCATTAAAAGGCTAGACGGTACCTGGACTCTCAGTGTAGAAGAAACACTAGAGTACCTCCTACTCACCCACTTCCCAGGAGAAGGAAACGAGGTCGGAGACTCTCTAGGAGAGGCTCCAGGCGTAGAGACGAACTGGGATCTGGCGACCCGCCTAGTAACCAGAGAGTCCATAAAATGGGCCGTCGACAAATTTCACCCATTTAAGGCACCTAGACAAGACGAAATATTCCCAGCACTACTACAAAGGGGTATGGATCGTCTATTATCCAGCATAGAGGCAACTTTCAGTGGCAGTATAGCTATGGGCGTGGTACCGGAAGTGTGGAAAGCGGCTAGGGTAGTTTTTATCCCTAAGCCCGGCAAGAAGGACTCTACACAGGCTAAATCCTTCCGACCTATAAGCCTTACACCCTTCATGCTAAAGACCCTTAAAAGGATAGTAGATAAATACATAATAGAGGAAATTCTACCCAGAAAGCCGCTGCATGCCAATCAGCATGCATACTCAAAGGGGAAATCGACTGAAACAGCTCTCCACGCGGCCACTTCTAGGATAGAAAAGGCAATGCACAAAGGAGACTACACTTTAGCCCTCTTCTTTGATGTAGAAGGAGCCTTCGATAAGGCAAAATCTAGTAATATAAAGGAGGAACTGACGCAGAGGAATACTCCCCAGGTCATCATCAATTGGATAATATCCTCCCTAAAAGGGAGGAAAGTTAGTTCATCAATGACCGGCACTAAAGCATCTATAGTGGTGTCAGGAGGGTGCCCTCAGGGCAGCTGCCTCTCGCCACATCTGTGGTGCCTGGTGATGGATGGACTTATGAGGAAAATGACCGAGGAGGATATCTATTTGCAGGCATATGCAGATGATGGACTAGTCCTGATTAGAGGCAAGTTCCTAAGTACCTGCTGTGAAAGGATGCAACGAGCTTGTAGGATAATTGAAGGATGGTGTAGAGAGATAGGACTCTCAGTCAATCCATCAAAGACTGAGATGATAATCTTCACTAGGAAAAGGAAACTTGTGGATTTCAAAGCTCCCAAATTGCTGGGGCATGAGCTTACTTTGGCCAACGAGGTAAAATACCTAGGTATTACCTTAGGCCAAAAACTAACTTGGAAATCACACTTGGATAAGGTAGTAGAAAAGGCTACGATAACCTTCTGGCAACTTAGACGAGCAGTAGGGAAGACATGGGGACTGTCCCCGAAAATCCTCAAGTGGCTGTACACCGCAGTTATTAGACCTAGGATTCATTACGGATCCCTAGTGTGGTGGCCTAGGACTGAGGTTGCCAGCTCGGCTAAGGGTCTTAGCAAGGTCCAGAGGTTAGCCTGCCGTAGTATAACAGGGGCCATGAGGACTACACCTACGGCAGCCTTGGAAGCCTTAGTAGGAGTCCCCCCTCTCCAGCTATGGATCAGAGGAGAAGCCATCGCCTCGTATTTCAGACTAAGGGACAATGGACAATGGCTAGGTGAAAGGTTCGTTATAGGACACTTGGACATAGGAAGTTTCGCTGAACTTAAGGTCCCACTTACGGGGATCAGAACTGAAGCAGTGGACCATCAGCTTAAGCTGAAAAGGAGATATGAGGTAGAAATCCCACCCAGCGCCGATTGGGAATCAGGAGATATTAAATTTGATACAGAGACTCTGGTGGCATACACGGACGGCTCAAAGAATGAGAATGGTATGTCAGGTGCGGGACTTTACTTAGAAAGGTACGGCACCCAAGAGAGTTTCCCACTAGGGATATTTACCACAGTCTTCCAGGCTGAAGTCTACGCCATCCTAGAGGTGGCAAGAAGGCGAGAGGTGGTAGAGGCGAGAACTAAAAAAGTAGTATGCTCGGATAGTCAAGCAGCACTTAAGGCACTCTGCGCTCCCAGTGCAGACTCAGCACTAGTCAAAGAATGCCAAGAGGCCTTAGAGACGCTTGCAGAGTTAAAGAAGGTTACTCTGCTTTGGGTTCCTGGTCACACAGGGGTTCCGGGAAATGAAAAAGCAGATGAAATAGCAAAAAGGGGTGCCTCCATGCCATTCTGCGGACCAGAGCCCGCTATTGACTGGTCCAGAGGGCAAACCAAATCGGCCATCAAAAAGTGGATCTGGGAGGAAGCAGGGAAGGTGTGGACAAGAACTGAAGGATGCAGGCAGACTAAGATGATGCTGCCTATGCTAGATAAAGGGAAAACCAGATGGCTCATGGGACTGAGTAGACCCAACCTAAGAAAAATGGTGGGGGTCTTAACAGGTCATTGTCAACTAAATAGACATCTGGCACTATTAAAGATTGAAGAGGACCCCACATGTCCAGTGTGTGGTGAAGAAGAGGAAACAGCCTACCACCTGGTGGGAGCTTGCGAAGGACATGGGAGACTACGCTTTCACACCTTAGGATCAGGGATTATCAGAGAGGAGGAACTTGTCACACTTAAAAGGCAGGATATCCTCTCCTTTATTACCCAAACTAGGAGACTTGAGAGTAAGACTGAGGTGGTTCGATGGGAGTGAAAAACCAGGGGTTGGAAAAAAGGACCCGAGTGCGGTCTAGTTGCCAGGCTTGGCCTCCCCGCCCCCTTACTACTACTACTACTAAGTCAAACTATCGATATAATTTAGAATAAACTATCGTTATAAATAAGAACGAAAACTCCTTTTAATCCAATCGAAAACTAATACTTCATAACAAAACAACAACGGACTGACATAAATAAAAATACATCAAAACCTTGACAAAGAGCTGTCACTACAAAGTCATTACAAGCGACTTATACGAAGGATTTTTCATTTTTGGACTTCGCGAGGTCTACTGTTCACAGAACTACTAGTTAATTACTTGTCGTGATGGTGTTTTTTTTATAATTTATTTATTACATTAGCTTATTATATGATTTTTAATTTTTTTTTTTTTCATAAAAGAAACTAATATTTAATATTTGTCCGTTTTTTGCAATTCTGAACCACCTTTTTAAATAATATCCTTCGAAACCATAAAAAATAAGGGTAGTTTACGCTTGGTCATATTTTAAACTTTTCAAAAAACAGAACACCCTGTACACAAAATCAAGAAAATTGTATTATTTTTAGAGGTTTAAGAACAAGCAGGAGTTTTTATAAAGAATTACTTTTTTTCAAAAACCCAAAAATAAGATAATTTTTCCTCTCGGATACTCTATCTTGGGACACACTGAATATACAGGGTGTCCCCGGATCGACTTACCTATAGGTGTAAATGCAAAAAATTCTTTATAAAGCCTCCTGTGTGAATGAAGATATATCTTCTTTCTAAATAAATATTCCAGAAGAGGGGGCCGGTATTCCCGAACTGGAATTATTACAAAATTATTTAAAAGAATATAACATTGTAGTGTAGATACGGTAACAAAGGTCGGGACGTAATTTTCAAGGGTAATACCAATAGCAAAAAACATCTAAACCTCTTGAACCACCAAAATCATTATAATGTAATAACCTCCCTTACATCTGCTTTTGTTTGTCGTTTTTATTGCGAGGCGTGTCATGTACCCTTAAACAACATTAATAGACATAGGTGTGGCGGTACATGTCCCGGCTGCCAATAATCCCCACCTTGTTCTGACAATGACAAAATTAATTGCGATTTTTGTAAAAGATGGTTCCGTGGTCAGACTTGTTTTGATAACCATAAAAGATTAGGTTCGCTCGGAACAAAATCAGTTTGTATCGAAATTAGGTGCTGCGAAAAATGTTGCAAAACTGTACGTAGAAACCGAACACATGTTTGTGGAGAAATTTATTGCAAAGTGTGTGAAAAACATCAACCGTCCGGACATTTATGTTATATGCAACCTGATCACGGCAAACCCAAGTCGGACGACCTGATCTTTATTTTTTACGATCTAGAGACAAGGCAGGAAAGACAATTGAGTGATGGCTCGCTACTACACGAACCGAATTTATGTGTTTTTAAACAATTCTGTAGCGAGTGTATCGAAAGCACTCAAAAAATATGTCAGAAATGTGGCATCCGTTTACAAAAAATTGTATGTAACGACCCCATAGCACTATTTTTACATCACATTTTAAATATAAGAAAAATGTTTAAACGCGTAATAGTTATAGGACATATGCAAAGTGCACCGGTATGCAGTAATAATGCAGGTGCAGTGGTAATGCAGGTGGGTTTGACCACCAATTTATTTTAAATTATATTTTAACTCAGACCGATTTAACCCCCGAATTAATAACGCGGGGTACAAAATTAATTTTAATGACCTTAGAAAATATTAACTTTTTAAATAGTTTAAATTATTTCCCCATGGCCCTGTCTAAGCTCACCAAAGTATTTGATTTGAACGATTTAAAAAAAGGTTACTTTCCACATTTATTTAACACTTTACAAAACGAAAATTATAAAGGTCCACTCCCGGCAATTGAATTTTATTCTCCAGACACAATGAAGTCCGACGACAGAGAAAAATTTATCAAATGGTATGAGGATAACAAATAAACATTTTAATATGAAGCAAGAAATTGTGGATTATTGCGTTTCTGATGTTGAAATTTTAACTCAATCGTGTCTTAAATTTAGGAAAATGTTAATACAAGAGGGGGGTGTTTGTCCGTTTACCGAATCAACTACTTTGCCGTCAGCCTGTAATACAATTTTTAGAAGAAATTTTTTAAAACCCGAGACAATAGGTATTATCCCTAAGAATGGTTACAGGTGGCGTGACAATCAATCTAAAATTGCAATACAATGGTTGTTATGGGAGGAACACGCCAGAAATATAACTATAATTCACGCGGCAAAGAGTAGTGAGGTTTCTGTATTGGGTGTAAAGGTTGACAGGTTTTGTAGGGAAACTAATAATATCTACGAATTCCACGGTTGTTATTACCACGGTTGTCCGAAATGTATATCTCAAAATCGAAACATCCAGCTACACGATGACCCGTCGGACACACCAGAAAGTCGTTTTGAGGCCACCACTGTCAAAACACAACGCCTACGGAATAACGGCTACGACGTGATAGAAAAATGGGAGTGTGATTTCCGTAGGGAATTAAATGCAGATAAATTAATGGCTGACTACGTAGAAAACCACCCTCTTCTTGTGCATTTACCTTTGAACCCCAGAGATGCTTTTTACGGCGGCAGGACCGGTGCCGTAAAAACCTACTACAAAGTAACCGGTGAAGAAAAAATCAAATATGATGTTTGTTCGCTGTACCCCTGGGTAAATAAGTACGGTAAATACCCTATCGGTCACCCGCAGGTAATCATCGGCAGCGATGAATGCATACAACTAAATTTAAACAATACAGAGGGAATTATCAAATGCCAAATTTTACCACAACAACAACTCTACCACCCAGTGTTGCCGGTAAAAATGAACGACCGGTTAATGTTCCCCTTGTGTCGTTCGTGTTGCAAAGATATGCAAAATGAATACACGTGTAACCACAACGAAGAAGAGAGATCGTTAACCGGTACGTGGGTGATCGATGAAGTAAGAAAAGCTGTAGAAAAGGGTTACAAGATCATGTACATTTACGAAATTTGGAAATACGAAGTTGTACAGTACAATCCCGTCACTAAGTCAGCCGGTCTCATTAGCGACTACATAAGTAAATTCTTAAAAACGAAACAACAATCATCCGGCTGGCCTTCTGATTGTCACACGCAAGAAGACAAAAATAATTACATCACAGAGTATTACGAAAAGGAAGGTGTGCGACTTAACCCTGCGGAAATATCGGTCAACCTAGGACTAAGGTAAATCGGCAAAAATTTAATAACATCGTTTTGGGGGAAGCTCGGCCAGCGAGAAAACCAAGGACGCACCAAAATTGTCAACAGAACCGAGGAGCTGTACAAACTTCTATCCGATCCGGCCGTTTATGTCAACACAATTACACCCATTAACGAAAGTACTCTACTGGTTAATTGGGAATTTAAAGAGGAAAGTTACGACATACTAAGTACAACCAATGTTTGTCTGGCTGCCTACACCACCTCGCAAGCTAGGTTAAAACTTTACAGCTACTTAGAACAGCTAAATGAACGTGTACTTTATTACGACACAGACAGTGTCATATACATTTCCAGACCAGGAGAGTACGAAGTACCGCTAGGTTCGTTCTTGGGTGAGATGACTGACAAACTAGAGGGCTACGGAAAAAATAGTTTTATTACAGAGTTCGTGTCTGGAGGTCCGAAGAACTACGGCTATATAGTTTCATCTGGTCACAATGAATTCCACCAAACCTGTAAAGTCAAAGGCATTACCCTTAACCATTCATCGTTAAAAATTATATATTTTGACACACTGAAGAACATGATGACTAATGACGACCCTCCTGTATATATTGGCTACAATTCCATCAGACGAACGACCGAGCACCAAGTAGTAACTACCACCGAAAGAAAAATATACAGGCCTAGTTTTAGGAAGCGTAAACTTTTAGAAAACCATGATTCGGTACCATGGGGGTACAAAAAAACCAAGATTTGATTAGCTTATAATTGTAAATTTTTAAGTATGTTACAGAATCTATCTTTTATAATGTATTATATAGTTTGTAAGTTTTGTGATTATTAATTTAAAACTAGGTAAGAAATATAAGATTGGTATTTGTTTTTTATTCTGTGATAACTGTATATTTATATCAAGTAAGTAAATTTTTAGTATTTTAAACATTTTAATCACCTTGGTTACTACATTTTTCTTTTAGTTTTTATTATTTAAAACAAGAATAACTTGTAAATATTAGTATTTTTTAAATTTTCTGTGATAACTGTATATTTATACCAAGTAAGTACATTTTTAGTATTTTAAACAATTTAATCACCTTGGTTACTACATTTGTCTTTTCTTTTTTTTATTTATTTTTAATTATTTAAAACTAGGCCTGTACGGGTAACTTGTAAATATTAGTATTTTTTAAATTTTCTGTTATAACTGTATATTTATGTAAAAAATAGGTAAATTTTTAGTGTATAGCTTTAAGTATTTTAATTATTAGCCACAGTAAATACTTTTTATTAGCATTTTTAAAAAATTTAATTAGGTCTGACAGAATAACATTTATGTATAGCGGCTTTGATTTTTGTGTAGGGCTTTATTGTTAAAAATAGTATAAAATTATAACATCACTGCTAACTTTTTGTTTGACTTATTAGTTTATATATATATACTTTAAACTAGAGCTATTAACTAGTAAGTAGTATTTATTAACGGCTAGGTAAAATTATGTATTTTTTTGTTTTCTTTGTAAATTAATTAGTTTTAAAACTCCTCGATAAGATATTTACAAAATATATATATGTTTTTAACCAACATTACTGTTTAACGTTAAGTATAATGAATACATATAATGCAGATGTATTATTCATCTAACTTTTATTATTTTGTAAAACATACCATAAAACAATGTAATCCAAAATCGATATCCATTTTTACAAAGTTAATAACTTCACTTTTATCCCACAGTAATAACTTCACTTTAACCCGTTGTAATAATAAATAAGATTTTAATAACTTAAAACTTAGTTGTAAAGACATACTTATAGAAAGAACACATGATGTACTAATGTGTGTGTAGGTCATTCATTTTAGATAAGCATACAATGCTCGCTTTTGATTGGTTGTCTCAAAGCAATGGCCACTCAGCTGGAATTAGCTGAGGTTGCGTTTTGAGACTTTATTTTCTCATTTAAACATCACATCTTAGAATATTTAATCCAAGGGGATATTGGAATAAAAAATACAACAACAGTTATTAACAACACTTTTTATTGTTTTAAATGTAACTACAATACTATATATGTAAATAGAAAATAAGTTGACAATGTACATTATTTTTATATTAATTCAATTAAATATACAAAATACAAATTAATATGTTTTTTTCATTTTGTCAAGATTTTCCCAACTATTATCTTTAGAAGGTAACCCCACACCATTTTATTAATACGTCCTTACCTTTCGATTTTAAAATAGCTTCCACAAGGTAAGAATCGGGGTATTTAACAGAAGTCAACTCAGGTTCATAAAAGGAGCCGATTATCGGGTTTCCTCTGGAGTCTTGAAGCAGGTAGGTCACAGGTATAGAGTTTCTTTTAATTTCACTAACTTGAAATATCTCGGTGCTGAAATTCGCCTGGTAGCCTTTTGAGAATACACTCTTGAATTTTGAAATCCGCACATAGTCTCCAACAGAGAATTTAGGTGCTCTGATGTCAAGTTTTACTTTTCTGTACAAGTTAATTGGAGTCTGATGCCCCACTTCAACGGGTTTCATTTTTGTTGTAGAATGGACAGTATTATTATATTCTGTAACTAACACAGGTAAGATATCTAACTATCTAAAACTTCCCTGGATAGGAAACCTCTTCCACATTTTAGTTTATAATGTTCTGTTGAATCTCTCTACCATTGTGGCTTTTAGCCCAGAGTGGGTGGTATAGTGGTTGATACCAAGGCTGGTAATTAAAGCTTTAAATGTCTTGTTAAAAAATTCAGTTCCCTTGTCTGTATGGAGGTTCTTGGGTGTTTGTTCTTTAAATATTTTTCAAAACGCAGCAGTTACAAGTACACCCGATTTATTCTTGAGAGGTACTGCCATACACACATACTCCAGGTATACTGAACTTACCTAAAATGTTTATGTTTTTGTGCAAACATTTAACTATGTGTAGGACTGTTTGATGTTTTGACAAACAAGATGTTTGAGGTTTGATGTTTGACAAGATGTTTGACAAACAAGTAACTGTATATAGGGCTGTTTGATGATTGACAAACAAGATGTTTGACAAACAAGTAGCTATATATATAGGACTGTTTGATGTATGACAAACAATATGTTTGACAAACAAGATGTTTGAGGTTTGATGTTTGACAAGCAAGTAACTATATATATGGCTGTTTGATGATTGATGTTTATGCAAACATATGCTTGCATTAAACTTTGTACAAACATAGTAAATATATATATATATATATATATATATATATATATATATATATATATATATATATATATATATTACAAGGGGTATAAGGGCTTGTTGCACGTTATATTTGTGTCAGTGTTTAACAGTAGTTGGTCGAGGAAACACCTTAGCCCCATTCATTTTCTTACTTGTACGTTTATCATAATGGTTTTACCAAATAATAAGAAATTCTGGCGCGAGTTTATAGGGGCTTATCACAGCTTACCAGAACTATGGGATGTGAAAAAAGAAGTATATAAAAATAGAATTAAGAAGGACGAGGCGTACAAAAAACTGGTAGAAAAGATGAAAGAAGTAGAACCTAAAGCGGATATGAATCTGGTACGTAGAAATATTAATATTCTACGTACTGCATATCGCAGAGAATTGAAGAAAATCAATACCGAGAAAAAAACTCCGACTTTGTGGTATTTCGCAGATGTAGATTTTTTGAGAGGTCCAGAGGATTTAAGTAATTAAATCACATGTAAAACTATATAATCATGTTAAAGAAATACAAGGAGAGCCAGAAAAGGATTCGATCACCACCTCATTTAAATATATTGAGGGGTCAGATTCATCGCTATCGGAAAATGGAACGGACGTAGAAAAATCAAGAAATACACACCCAGCTATTGAAAATGATTCCGACTCATCCCTCTCTGACCCGGGGTTTGTACAGTCAGGAGATTTACACCACATGTGTCGAACAATTGTTAATTCTAATTATGACTTGAATAAAACATGTAGCTTTGATAAACCAATTAATTCAAATAGGAGCTACGAATTCTCTAACTCTAAGAAATATAATCACCCACAGTTAACACATCTAAATATTGATGATTCCGACTCATCCCTCTCTCACCCGGGGTTTGTACAGTCAGGAGATTTACACCACATGTGTAAAAAAATTATTAATTCTAATTATGACTTAAATAAAACATGTAGTGTTGATAAACCATCTAGTTCAAATTACGACCCCTCTGAGGTTACTCAACATAGACCTTCAGAGTTAAGAGAAAACGAACCATGTTTTAATACTGTAATGGAAATGTTACACCGTCTTGAATTTCTTTGGAGCTCCGACCAAGAAAGCAACTCTCATGGAGAAGAGATACAATATATAATTACTTCTTTAAGAATTCTGGGTGTCATATATTAATAAATTCTTTGTACAATAATTGTAAATTAATAAACTAACTAGTTGTGTTATATAAGTAGTCAAAACAAACAAGATCTTTTGTTTTTTGTAAAGCAGTTGTTTGTATTTTTAGAATCATTAGTTCTTAAGCGTTAAAATTTGTGTATAATAATGTATCTAACTATATATATAAGCATAACTTACAAACCTTTGTATTTTTTTATTTATATGTACCATACCCCCATTAACCTTTACAATAAATATACAAGATTAGGTTTAAGACTTACAAAACAATGCCAACCTCCAGTGCGTATTCGAAGTCAACGAGATACATTTTTCTGTTTTTATTTCCTACGTAGACAATCCCTCTGAATATCAAATCTAAAGTGCCTGATGTTGAAGCTACAACACACAATAAAATATGCATTAAATATTTATACAAATTATTATACAATATAATTTATACAAAAGTAGAGGTTTTATTACAAAATGCTAATTGTAATAACTCACTGTTATAATTATTTAGATCCTCTTTGCTAATTCTTGTCTCAAATCTGCTAGGAAGGATTACAGATACAGTACGCCCACCATAACGTATTTCAGCTGTGACGTAAGGCCCAAATTCGCCGTCAAACTTCTCAAATCTCAAAATGGGGTAACGTATATTTTCAACCAAATCCACTATCTTCATAAAGCTAGGACTGTTACCAACTTTCATATTTAATTTGTTAATGAACGAAGACATCTTCAAAAAATGAAAACACATGTAATATTAGAGGAATATGGTGCACTTTTTTCTACTACAGAGCACGGAATTTAAATAGTAATACTTGTTTAATATTTCTAAATATATAATAAAACTGAATTAATTTAACTGATGATACTTATATGTACTACAGAATGAAAATGATTTTACATACCTTGTGTGAGAAATGGTTAGAGGTAGTTTGAGGTTAAAGATACGGCAGGAAGTGGTTGGTCGTGGTTAGAGATGTTCACAGGTACAGTGGTAAAAGACGACTAAACACACCACATGTAAAAACACAATGAGGTGCTGTAGTGACCTACTTACCGGTCAATGACCCCCACCTCATGTACTGCTGACCTCAGCATTTCCGGTCCACCTAAATTCTACAACCGCTCAATTTGATAATTTAAATTCTTGTATATCTTGGAGGAACTACACAGATTCAGTTGTCATCCATAGACTGTGCTACAAACATCATGGCTCCAGTCAAGAAATCTTATAAATTTGCCGGTATGAAAGCCAAGATTGATTATCCCTATCCCTGGGTAGTTGTTTGTCTTGCTTCTGTACCCGGACCAGACGAGTTGAAGCTCCCCAAAGAGTTGACTGTCACCACACCAGAAATGACTTTTCACTATATACTACGCATCCCCAGTAACATGGTTGAATACGATGTCGGTTACTCATATAAAAACAGATAAAACGATGTAAGACCTTACTCTACTACAAGCTTAACAAAATTCAATGAAACTCTACCTTCCCATGTGGACAAAGCCCGTTTTGTGTTTGCGCACGGTAACATAGAGCTGATTGAAAGGATTGTGCAAAGGCCTGCCATAACTATGCACAACCTGGAAGGGTTTCAACAAATCTTTTCCACCAACCTAGATAATTGCACGTACCACACAGTTCACAATTCTTATTCAATTTGTACGCGGGCTGTAGCCAAAAATCTTGCCGCTTGGATCTACAATAATCCTAAAACCATAGCGTTTGTAAACCAGAAACATTATTAGGAAGAGGGTTTACACGTGGTAGAACCAGAGGATTTACATATTACAGAACCTGTGCAAGAGATAAAGGAGGATGTTTTACAAGGACCAGACTCAATGGAAGCCTCTACAAATCAAGAATTAGAGTCTACAGAAGAGTGTATAAAAATGTTATTACGTCAAATAGATTCTATGAACAAGGGTATTAAAGAACAGGCAGGGTGCATGCAAATGTTAACACAGGAGTTAGAGTCTGCGGAAAAGAAAATTAAAGGGCCAGAGGCTACAAAACAACAAGATCCACTCGATTTATTTTATTTAAAATTTTTATGACCCGGGTAAAAGGTTATATTTTGTAAAATTATATCTGTTGTACTTGTTAAATATACCTAAAAATTATAACACGTGTTTTTATTGTGTTAATCCAGTTCCTTTACAAAACTACATGGTTACATTCAGTTACCGTCTAAACACTGTACCGTAAGCATTATACTCGTAGCCAGGAATTCTTTTAAATTCCCCGGTATAAAAGACAAAATTCAATATTCCTACAATCTGGTAAGGTGACATGCACGAGATACAGGAACCATGTACAAAAGCTATAGAATTTGAGCCTAAGGAAGAGTGTATAAAAATGTTATTATCTATCCAGTTTACAGCTGATTTTGATTTTTTTAAAAAAATCATTATTACTACGATAATACTGTTTTTATTATTAATCTACTACTACTGTATAAATAAAAGGTTAGAAATAATTATTACGAACAGAATCTCTGAGTGAATCTTCGAGTGAAAAAAGACAATTAATGAGGTGGAGTCTACAAAACACAAGATTCAAGCGATTTAATTTATTTTAAAAAATTTATAATCTAGGTAAAAAGTTATATTTTGTAAAATTAAAACTGTTGTGAAATATATATATCAAAATTATAACAAGGGTTTTTATTGTGTTTACCCAATTATTCAAAAATACATTTTTTTTTTGTTAAGTAAGATGCGGGTGGGAAATCTACACCACATGTGTAAACACATATTTAGGTATTTATATTTAAAACACATGTATATATTAAGAAGTCTGCAAAATTTGATTGTAAACCTTGAGTATAAACTATTTTAGACAAGGTATTAATAATTATTCTTAAATTTATTTATAAATTTTTTCCAGTAATTTTTCCAGATAATAGTTTTATTTGTTAAGCCTTAAATAACCCGCTACTATATTATTTATAAGCAGCTGTATGCGCGGGACAATTTTCAAATATTATAAAAACAATTATTAAAATATATTAATTCTAAAATGACAATTTATATTAGATATAAATAAAGCAGGAACAGGCCTGAATTCAAAATAAAATATCATATTTAAACTATAAGAAAGAAAAAAGAATAACAAGAGAGAAATAAACTATTGTAATACCCCGGTAAAATGATTTAATTCAAATTAAAATATCCTATTTAATATTATCTGATTTCAAAATTAAACCTGTACCCCTCCATATGTGTGTGTGTTTGTAAACAAGCGGTAAAATGATTTAATTCAAATAATAAAAACAAAAACCAGATGTTTGTATTAGCTAAAGAATAATGTACGAGTGCGACAAGGTAATATAGGATATACATTAATAAAAAGGAAATATTCTACGTGTTAAAATGAAAAAGAAAATAAAAAAAGAGAACGCCGTTTAAATAATATGTAAGAGTGAGAAAGAAACTATATATATATACATATTTCTTTTTTCTTTATGCTGTCCCCTATGGTTTAGATATTAAGTTTATGCTTCGATGATGAGTCTTGAGGGGTAAATAAAAAAATTGTTTTTAGTTGATTAAAAACATGGTTGATATTTCATCCCTATTTTTTTGGGACATTCTCAAAACCTGAAATTTTATTAATATTTAAATTAGATTCTAATACATTTATGTAAATACAATTTTATTTTTTTAATAAAATATAAAAAATATAAAATTTAATATTTGGGTTTCTAAAAAATTAGTGAAAAATGTCTTTTATATACATAATCAATAATGAGACTTACTTTATTAATTTTATTAGCGTTAAATATATTGATAAAAGAAACTTATTAATAAAAATTATAAATGATTACCTTAAATAGATTTCATGCTGTTCCTTAGTTAAATAGTATAAAGTTAAATCATGTTAAAAACTTTACTAATTGTAAAGTGGTCAAAATATTAAGACATGGAACAGTCTGTTGTAGAGTCATCTAACTCCTGCACCTGACTGACTCCGACTACTGAACTAGTATTATTTATTTACCTAGTTAAAAACTAACCCAGGTTTGTTCTTACAGCTTTGCTTTACATTCCCTTGTACATACTGACTCTATTATATTTATTTAAAAATTAATATTTAATTTAAAATTTTTTTTCCATTAATTAATTTTAGTCATAATCACATTCAACTCTACCATTTAATAAATAATTTACTTTTTATATTTGCTTACATATTCTAAGTAAATATCTGACAATCGATTAAAACTTATATAAAATTAAAGGCATTAATAGCATTCAAATATTAAATTATTTAAATATAACTGATTATATTAAGCAACATACTAATCCTTGTTTTATAACATGACAACAAATTAACAATATAACAATTAAAATTAATTTCTGGTAGTAATATTAATTCTCGAATTTACAAAAAGTTTTATCAAATAAACAAAAAAAATAAATAAATAAATAAAAAAAAAATAAATAAATAAAAAATAAATAAATAATTTTTTTTTTTTTTTTTTTTTTTTTTTTTAACTTTTATTGAATATTGCAACTACAGTTTTACATGTTATAAGCAATAATGATAATTTGATTGTATGGCTTGATTTAAATTGACAGATATAAGACTCCTGTCCAGTGACAGAGCTTATTGACTTCGCATAAATTCTTTAAATTAACAAATGTCTTATATCATAATAGATCTCGGGGCCATTGCCGCTTCAATCGCCTAGGAGGATTGTCAGGAATGGTTTGGAATGACAGGTTTTGGATCAAAGGATTTGTGTGGAGGGAGACTGAGTGGTGGAAGGATCTATAGCGGGAAATAGCTAGGTCTCGGACAAATGGGACGTTTAGGTCAGTGTGTAGGATTTGGTTGGATACGTAATAGGGTGCATTTACTATAGTTCTGAGGATCTTTGATTGTAAGGATTGGATGCGGTAGGAGTTAGAGCGTTTGGTGCAGCCCCATAGTTCAATGCCATATGTCCATGCAGGTTTGAGAATTGTGTTGTATATTAGTATTTTGTTATGTGTGTTGAGTTTGGATTTTTTGTTGAGGTGTCTATGCAAAAGTTTATAGCGTGTGTTGATGCGTTTGCGTAGTGTTAATGTGTGGTGTGCCCATGTGAGTCTACGATCTAGGTATAAGCCGAGGTAGCGGACGGTACTATGGTGTGGAATTAGGATATGGTTAAGGAATAGAGGTTCGCAGTTTCCGTGTTTTAAGGAGAAGGTCACATGAACACTTTTACTCTCGTTTATTTTTATTCTCCATTTGTTTAGCCATATTTCAAGAAGATAGAGGTGTTCTTGAATGAGATCAGACGCAACGTGAGAATTTTTATGGGTGGAGAGTATACATTTGTCGTCTGCAAAGGAAGCAAGGATGGTTGAAGGATGTTGAGGGATATCATGGGTGAAAATATTATATAAGAAGGGAGCAAGGATGCTACCTTGGGGTACCCCTGCATTTATAGGGTAAATAGGAGATGTTGAGGAATTATAGGAAACATGGTAAAAACGGTTTTCTAGATATGATTTAAGGATGAGGTAATAGGTAAATGGGAGGATACCCTTGAGTTTCCAGAGTAAGCCAGCGTGCCAGACCCTGTCGAAAGCTTGAGCTTCATCCAGGAAGACAGCTGAGCAGTACTTTTTCCGCTCAAGGGTAGATGAGATGATATCTACAACTCTGTGACATTGTTGAATGGTTGAGTGAAAGGATCGGAAACCTAGTTGGTGATTTGGGATTATATTTAAGGACTCTATGATGGGGTAAATACGCCGAAGAAGTAATTTTTCCAGAATTTTACCCATGACAGAAAGGAGGCTGATAGGTCTATAGGAGGTGGGAATATGGGAAGGTTTTGATGGTTTAGGGATCATAATTATTTTTGCAAATTTCCAGAGAGTAGGAAAGTAGGTAGTTCGGAGAACAGAGTTGTAGATTTGGGTTAAGTAGAGGATTCCTTTCTTGGGAAGTTGTTTTAGGATACTTGAGGTAATTAAGTCGTAACCAGGGGCTTTATTTGAAGGAAGGTTTTTAATTACGTATATAACATCTGATGGATGGAAAGCTCTAGGAGGGGGGGAGAGTTGAAGAGGAATGGTGAGGTCTTCATCTATTGTTAAAGAATGAGTATGATCAAGAATATCAGGATGGGGAGTAAAAAGGTTTGAGAGGTGTTGACCAAAAAGTTCAGCTTTTTCTGTATTGCTTTTTGCCCATGAAAGATCGGGTTTTCGGAGAGGAGAGGGATTTATTTTGTGGTTTAGGATTCTACGAGTCGTGTTCCAAAGCGATTTGTCTTCAGTGGTTAGTCTGTCGGTATAGTCCGCGAATAAATAAATAAATAAAATATAACTATAATATAATAACTGATTTTATTAACAAACATAAAATTCCTTGTTTTATAACATGACAAAAAACTAACAATATAACAATTACAATTAATTTCTGGTGTTAATATTAATTCTATAATTTACACAATATTTTTATCAAATAAAGATTATATTTTTATAATATTATAAAGAAAAACTATTTCGACTATTATGATTATGAATATTGCTCTTTTTAAATTACTATGGATGGATGTGGTTAATAATTATTATAGCTTAGTATCCAGTTTAAGTGATTTGAAAATTCCTGCGTAATATTTATTTAAGTCTTTCGTGTCCGTTTTGAAGTTCATGTTTTGGGGGCAATTTGATATCAGAGCAGCTTCCAACATTTTCCTTTTCGCATTATTATTTTCTTTGTCTATTATTTTAGCTTTGTTAAAATCTATTCTGTGATTTTCCTCCAATGCGTGAATTGCGAGAGCTGTCTTATTATTCTTGCACCTTACATCTCCCTCGTGTTGTTTAATTCTGTTATTAAATGTTTGTCGAGATTCCCCTATATATTTTTTGTTGCAATCTCTACACGGTATTAAATACACAAATCCCATTTCTTCTTCTTTGGGTACTTTATCTTTTAGCTTGCTAAATATCTGTGTTTTAATTTTGTTTGTTGGCTTCATGCCAAACTTTATATCTTCGCAATCAAATTTTTTGAATGTATTTACCACTTTTTCTGTTAATCCTTTTCTGTACGTTAACGATTTATATTTGTACATTATATTTGCATTATCATCTTGGTTCTCTCTAAGTTGTGTATTATTATGTGAATTTAAAGCTTTGAACCATAATTGTCTTATTAATTTAATAGGAAACATGTTTTTAAGTAATTTTTTATAAATGTAACTTTTTGTATTTGGTAAATGGTTTTTATCAGTTAACACTATTGCTTTATGAATTATATTGTATGCTGCATTTTTCTTTTGGAAGAAAGGGTGAAAAGAATTAAAGTTTAGAAAATGTTTATTTTTTATTTCCTTCTCAAACCATTTAGTTGTGATGTCTCCTTCTTTGTTTTTAATGATTGTTACATCTAAGTAATTCAGTACATTTCCTATTTCAAGTTCTTTTGTGAATTTTATTTGATTGTTGTAGCTGTTTAATTCATTAAGTAATTTATCACATTGTGATTTTTTTATTATTACAAACAAATCATCAATATATTTGCATAACAACTTTGGTTTAAAAGGACAATTGTCCAGTACATTTTCTAGTAATGAGTTGACATATATACCCGCTAAATTGACTGACATACTACCCCCCATTGTTACTCCTTGTAAAACTCGGTATAATTCATTTTTCACTAGAAAATAATTGTTGTTGCAACAAAATTTAATTGTTTCTAAGTAAGTATTTTTGCATTTAATATTAGTGAAAGGTTCTATATTATTCCAATTTTTTTGTATTATTTTGTATAAATCTGTTAAAGGGATTCTGGTGAATAAGGATTTAATGTCAAATGATACCATTATTTCATCGTTGTCTATCTTTAAAGTTTTTATTTTTTCTTTAAACTCTATGGAATTTTTGCAATCATATACATTGTTTTTATTGAGGAAATTTAATGTGGGGTTTAAGAATTTAGTTAATTTTTCAGTGGGTGAATTAATCGCATCTACTATAGGTCTAATAGGTTTACCATCCTTGTGTACTTTAATTAACCCGTACATTTTAGCAAATCTGCAACTATTAATGTTTAGGTTAATTTTTTCTTCCATTGTAATATATTTCTTTTTTAATAATTTTTGTATTAGCTGTTGATACTCTTTTTTTATGTCATTAAGTTTATTTTGATGGTTACTCCTAACTTTTCTGTAAATCTGGTTATTTTGTAAATGTTCTGTCATTTTATCTTCGTACATTTTTTTAGTGAGTATTACAGTTAAATTACTTTAGTCCGTCTTACTAATTAAAATTTCTGAATTATCTTTTATAATTTTTTTTGTTTCATTCGCATCTAGCATTATTTGTTTTTCGAAGGAACCTAAAACATATTTTGATTTATTATTGTCGCTATTTTGAAAATTCATTATATTTTTAATAAGATGGCTACGTAACGCATTTATGTGGTTGTCGCTAGTATTAAGAGATCTTAAAGTGTTCTCTATATCTACTATAAGTTTTAAAATTTGTTTATTATTTTGGCAATTTTGTAAATTGAAATTATGACCCAAACTAAGGAAATTGAATACACTAATAGGGATTTTTTTATTAGTAAGATTAATTACCCATTTTTCTTTATATAAATTATTATATTGATTTAATTTATCTGAATCCGTTTTGTTTATATTTACTACTTTATTGTTGAAGTTATTTTCTTTTTGCTCTCTACTTTTTAATTTTATATTTAATTTTTTGAGTAAAACAATTATATAGGCGTTTTTAAAAGCTGTTAAATGGGTTAATATTTCTTCACTAGCCACTAGATTCATTTCTTTCAAATTATTCAATTCATATTCAAATTAATTATTAAGTTTGTTTAATTTCCAGTGAGCTTGTTTGTTCTCTTTATATATATAGAGGTGTAGATAATATTTTTAAATATAAATTTTCAAAAAGAGGGAGAGTAAGAAAAGTGCATAAGTCAGCAATATAGGCGACGGCACGAGTCTCGTTGACCCATAGCCAGACGCAGAGGCGTCAGTCCCCACTCCACTTCGAATCGTCCAGAGAGAATGACTCCGAGGCACGTGCCGCCTTATATACTACTTCTGGTTTGTATAATATCAACTGCCTCTCTGGTCTCGCGCATAAGCACTGGGCTCACACCCAGTAGCTCGGGGTTCGAATCCCTCTGACTTCACATGGATTATTTACGAATTGTATAAAGCGATATGGCTTATATACTAACTCTGGGTTGTAGATTATCAATTGGTATGCTTGTGTAGTGGTTAGCGAGTTGGACTGTCACCCAGTAGCTCGGGGTTCGAAACCCATCAAAGGCACTCCTTTTTTACAGGTATTTCTCTACAAGATGGTGGACCATGATATAGACCGGGAGATTTGAAAATTAAACAGGACCGCGAAATTTGAAAAATTCAAAAACCAAGATGGCCGACACGTGAGGTCAGAGGGTGGTACACCTGGAGGGTGGCAGGGGGTGGCAGACCTGAAGGGGGGTGGTAGACATGGAGGGGGGTAGTGGGGGAAGGGGGGAGGAGTGGGGGGTAGTGGTGGAAGGGGGGAGGAGTGGGAGGTGGGCGTGGCCTCGAGGAGTGGGGGTATGACGTAGGGGGTCAGGAGTGGGGTTGGTTTAAAGTGACATAATACCTACTAACATTACTCTCTAATAAATCGTCCGAGCACAAGCCAAAGTGGAACTACAATCAATTTTATAAGAAAGACGACGTTCCGCAACACGGAATATGCTGGTTTCACCGCAAATACGGACGCTTATCGCGTAACTTATAACTGTTTAGGCTCCGCCTATTCTTTGCATGTTTTTTAATTAATACTATTTATTTGTTAACATACCTTGTACATAATTCTTAAACCTAACTTTACACATAATTATATATTATTACAACACAGTTCAACACAACACTTCTCACATAATCTTCAATTCAGGGGAACAATATTTAGCACGACTCTGATGCGCCGTAAATCCATAAACAACAACAAATTGGAAGGTTGCAATAGGTTTACTGGAGGTTCCGCAATCCAGCAAGACCTCCTCCCTTTGCCCACCGGGTGCAACTCACACTCCACCACTTCATCTAAACAAAGCTCTTGCTAGCGGCTCCCGATCACGCACTTTCAGCGCTGAGTTGGTTAAGGCGGGCCGGTAGAAACCTACCCAGGTCGGTTACCATATTGAGCAGACAGCGTGAGTACTCTATTTTATGATTATATCTTAATTTAATATTTATTTGGCCATCTTAAGCGACCTGCCCTCGCAGAATTATTCAGCATTTATTATTTGTTAGACGTGCAACAAGGAGTTGACCGTTTAAACTAGTTAGAGCGGAGTTTCGGTGTCTTGGAAGTCCCGGCACTGTGCAGCCAAGGCCCGTTTTCGAGACAGTGGACATCCTGCCTTCTACGCCGTTCATTTCCTCGGACCGTGCAGTGTCAACGCATCGTGTAGCCTAAGTTTAGAGTAGTGGTGTAGCGACCTGGCCCGTCGCTCACTTTTTTGTATAGAATATTGTTACCACTGTTATTTAATTCTCTCCGTGTTGTGTGTCTAACTAATTATTTTCTATGTAGGTTCCCTGTTCCTGACTGGCAGAAGTATTTGTTTATGTATTGTCTATCTGTCCATGTTCCAGCCAGCCCAGGTAAGTCACTTGTCACCAATTAACTAACCCCCTCTAGCTTCCGCATACTAACCCCTGCTTGTGTTACTGTCTTGCTACTAACCGCTTGTTATTTATTAAACCTTATAATTATTCTTTGTTATTTATTCAAAATTGTTATATATATATATATATATATTATTACTTGTTAATTTTTATTATACATATTAATTATTTATAATTCTAACACAATAGTTGCTAATTAACCAATGCTTGCTTGCTAGCTTTATTCAATTATACTTTGCATTGAAATTTCATTATTATTTGCATTTTATTATAATCCCTGTTTTCTCCCGGCTTTAGCTTTGCTATAGGGATTCTCTCCTCTGGAGTGCTTGGTTCCCTCTTCGGTACCCATATCCGAGTTCACCTCCTATGGGCCGAAACATATAACAAACCATGTAAATTTAATTCTTTAAACTAGGATGCCTGCGCTCAAAGTCGGCACACAGCTTGGGCTCATCTACTTCATGCCGTCTTTTTTTAGAAGACCAGGTTGTCGTTTTCTAATGAATACAGGAGCAGATTTCTCCGTGATACCACGGACGTTCCGCAACACGGAATATGCTGGTTTCACCGCAAATACGGACGCTTATCGCGTAACTTATAACAAACCATGTAAATTTAATTCTTTAAACTAGGATGCCTGCGCTCAAAGTCGGCACACAGCTTGGGCTCATCTACTTCATGCCGTCTTTTTTTAGAAGTCAGGTTGTCGTTTTCTAATGAATACAGGAGCAGATTTCTCCGTGATACCACCCAGTAGAAAGGAACGTTCACAAAAATCAAATGAATGTTCACTCTCTCTATATGCTGCAAACGGGTCAGTTATACCAATCGGTTTCCAAACGGTTTCCAAACCAATCGTAGGCGCGGACTTATTAAACCATTACAACTTGCTGGTAGATATCAAAGGAAACCGACTAATTGACAGCAGAAGCCTTAAAACCTCTATAGGTTCGCTAGCTTACACCGAGGACCCAATAATAACAGTGCTGTCAAACCATAATCCATACACGCACATTTTGAAAGTTTTTAAAGATATTACTCAACCACTTTTTTGTTGTGTTTAGTCAACTTAATAAAAGCGATTACTAAGCTGAGAGTGAAATTTATATACTTGTTGTCTCTTATTGTTAATTATATCACTGGGAATAATCTATTTACCTAAGTTCTTTACCAGTGTTGTTTCTTTCTAAATTCTATTTAATTAATTTTGTATGTTTTATATTATATTATTTAATAACCCTGTTTCCGTATTGCAGGCATTAATCATTTTCCTATTTTAATTTTTACTTGCATATTTAGACTTTTATCATGTCCGATAACGAAACTGGAAGTATGGAAGAAGGAATAGAGAATCGCGATAGATTAGAAGAGCGGGATGATACAGGTCGTAGCAGCTATACTCGAAGGACTGTTAAGAGCTCTACAAGCACCCGGAGTTATTCCAGAACAGGTGAGCCACCTTTTCGATCGGACTCGGATGATCCTCTTAAGTGGATAGAACTTGTTGAGCGTTGCCGACAGGAATTTGGTTGGAGTGACCTCCAAATATTGATCTGTATTGGCAAGTTTCTTTTACACAACGCCAGGCGGTGGTTCGAACATTGGTGCCCGGACGTTCGCGACTGGCCGACATTTCGTAAAGATTTTTTAGGGCGTTTCCTAAAAAACGGAATTTGGGAAAACTTCTTGAGGATGTCGCTAATTACAATAGCTCTAAAGTGAACACATATGAGACCTACATTCTCGAAAAGTCGTCAATGTTGAGAAACTTAAGAGCCGGGTGGAAAGAGAAAGATTTGGTTGAGATTATCGTGTACGGAATAACCGAATCGGACGTACGCAACGCAGTTATAAATCGCAACTGTAAGACCATAACCGAGCTGCTCTCTTTCATATCGGCCTTCAAGAAGACCCAAAAGAGACTACAAGCTGAGGATTTCCATACGCCGTGGTCTAAGAAAAGACATACCGAAAGTAGGCCCAGTACATCTTCCCAGTCACATTCGGGGCCGAAATGTTTTCGATGTGGTCGATTGGGCCACATTCAGATTAATTGCCATGCTCAATGCTCAGTTACATAAAACCTCCAAGTTTTCGGAAACGCCAGTTCAAGCGGGCCACAAGGGCTTCGAATTAAAATGCGACTTTTGTTTTAAAAAGGGCCATTCTGAGGACAACTGTTTCACCAAGGCTGGGATTGAAAATAGACGTGATTCGTAACGCCAGGAGGGCCTTACGAATACTTGCGGATGTCTTTTGGATTGCGCCAGCAGTTTTTCAGCGAGCTTTGAACAAATCGTTAGGCTCATTGTGTTAAACGATAGCACAGTACATGGACGATATTTACATGGACCTTAGTCTACATGGACGATATTTTGAAAACACCAGTACAGGGACTCCAACATTTAATTCAAGGGTTATTTCAGGAAGTTTATGCCTGAACTTGCAACGAGGACAGCATGTATCACAAAACTGACGAAACAGAATGTTACTTTTGAGTGGGCTCAAGACCAAGATGCCGCTCGTGATTACGTAATTTACTGTCTGACATTAAGACCATTACTCGCTGTCTTTGACCCTAACCTCCCTACGTAACTGCATACCGACGTCAGCAGTATCGGTTATGTTGCTATTCTCTTCCAGCGTCTCGATGGTCAGCTCAGGTTAGTTTTTTTCTTTTTTAGTAGACGTACGACCAAAGAAGAAGGACATTACCATTCGTATGAGTTGGAGACGTTGGCGATCGTTCCCGCCCTCAAATACTTTATAACATTGCTATTAAATTAACCTTAGTCACAGACTTCAATGCAGTAATGTCAACTGCTCAGAAGACTTGGTTCCCCGTATTGCGCGATGGTGGCTAATAATGCAAGGTTTTGATTTCGATATACCGTAAGGGAAGTTACCTCATGTGGATTTCCTAAGCCTCAACCCAGTTAAAGTTGTTCATCGAGTTAGCCATAACAATTGGCTCTGCGTAGAGCAAAAAGGTAATGCTGAAGTTTGCGAAATGCTTGAGGCGTTGAAAGAAGGGTTGCCTTGATGGAAATCAGAATCCAGAAAAGGATGGTCTTTATTACCACAAGTTTAATAATTCTGGCGGTACTGAAAATTTACAGTAGTTCGTTCGACACCAAAGCCGCCTAGGTCTTTTACGACTATTCCACGACACACAATGCCATGTTGGAGTTGACAAAACTTTGTTGTCAATCACAGGAACATTTTTGGTTCCCTAGGCTGACAAATTTCGTCCGAAATTACGTTCGTAACTACTTGGTGTGTTCAGAATAGAAAACACGAACTGGTCCTCTACAGGGTTCATTTAGCCTATGGAGAAACCTGGTGAGGAGAATGGTCAAGTCGTGAGACACATGAGAACAATTATTAACCTTATCCGAATCGAAACAAAGGTAAGGTCAGAATGGTCGAGCGCGTATATTTATTTTATTTTTGAATCTTATGTTGATGTTTATGATGTTGATGTTTATGATGTGGATTTTTATAATGTTGATGCTTATGATGCAGATGCTTATGATGTTGATGTTTGTGAGGTTGATGTTTATGATGTTGGTGATTACGATGATGATGATTATGATGTGGATTTTTATAATGTTGATGTTTATGATGTAGATGATTATGATGTTGATGCTTATGATGCAGATGCTTATGATGTGATGTTTGTGAGGTTGATGTTTATGATGTTGGTGATTACGATGATGATGATTATGTAGTGGATTTTTATGATGTTGATGTTTATGATGTTGGTGACTATGATATTGATGCTTATGATGCAAATGCTTATGTTGTTGATGTTTATGATGTTGATTTTTATGATGCTGTTGTTTATGGTGTTGATGTTTATGGTGATGTTTATAATGTTAATGTTTATGATTATGTCATGGCTATGTTGGTGGCTCGCTCATTTTCGGTTGACGAGCCAGAGGTGTGAGCTGTGGTCTCACTGGTTATTTTGTCTCGATCTTTCGTATGACGAGGCGGAGGCGTAGACAGAGGTCTCACCTGGTGTTTTATGTCTGGGTCTCGCTCATTTTCGGTTGACGGACCAGAGGTGTGAGCTAAGGTCTCACTGATTATTTTTTGTCTCGATCTTTCGTATGACGAGGCGGAGGTGTAGACAGAGGTCTCACCTGGTATTTTATGTCTGGGTCTCGCTCATTTTCGGTTGACGGACCAGGGGTGTGAGCTGAGGTCTCACTGACTCTTTTGTGTCTCGATCTTTCGTATGACGAGGCGGAGGTGTAGCCAGAGGTCTCACCTGTGTGTGTGGTTTTTTTTTATGTTTGTGCATGTGACTCGAACATGTTGAATTTGTCGAGGCAGCGGTGATGACTGAAGTCACACCAGATAAAATTATCAGTTGTTAGTGTTTAGAAGATCGATCTGAGGTGTTCTTTTTTTTACTTGTTTGGTAATGATACTTTTGTATGTTTTGATCAGATCCTCCAGCTTCGAGAGCGAAGCTTCGGTCAGGGTTAGCCGTGTTAGCTATGCTACCTAGAGATAGTAGCAGTGAGGCCGCTGCTGAGTTTGGAGAGGCGTCGCCAGGAAGCGCCACCGTCGTTAAGAGCGACAGGCAGTCAGTCGGCACTGGGCTTCTGGAGTTTACGCATCGTCTCGTGTAGCGGTTCTCCACAACCAGGGTTCAGGCCGCCTCAATCTCGTATTATTTTCCAATAAATCACTGAAGATTAAACCCCGTTTTTGGTGTTTTTATTAATATAATACATTATCTATTTATAGCAATAAAAATTATGGAATCTCAATCTTTCATTATTCTACAAGAATATAGACTCTAGATTACATACACATCACCCAAATTTAAATATACAGAGGTAAATAATTATACACAGGCAGGACAACGTCTGTCGGGTTTTTCAAGTAAACAAATATATTTTATCGACGATTAAATCAAGATTGAAAAGCAGGAACTATTCATCTCAGCGTGCAATGAATGTTATTAGACATTCTTGGGTTATTAATCTCTTTAATGCTAAACAAATTTGCAAAGTTAAATTATTCTTGGTAATAAGAAGGGGCGGAGGGAACTTGCTTGGTCAGAGTTGAATGAGAAGAAGGGTATTACTTCCCTTGGCTATTATTAATTTATTCAAGAGAGGCAGTAAAGCTTAGAGAAAACCTTGTTTTATGCTAATTTTTAAGAACTGTAATCAGATCTTGTTTCCAGAAAGACTTTTCCAGGGTATTCCCCCTTGACGGTGTTCAACCCCTTCATACTTCTCAATTGAATTTAAATTAATGTCCTCCTTAAATAAATATAGTAAAACAAAAGAGTTGTATTTTTAGTTAACATTACTTTACCAAACGACCCCTGAATTTTTGTGTAAATATGAATAATTTAATAAGTTTATAATATTTTTAATGTTCATATAAAACTAAACAGCAGCATTTTTTTCTGTGCTTATAACTGTATTTATTTTAATTTAGAGCCTCAATTACACACGGCGTGTTTACTCGACACTGAATAAACAGCCAGCCTATTTCTTTTATTATTTTTTTTTTTTTCTTTTTATGGGTTGACACATACCTTTTGTCAACTGACAAGTTGTTGTCAAGTACGATTTTTAGGGTCTGTAGGCAAAACCAACGACCCTTATATTTTTCTGCGTGTGTCTGTCCGTCCGTCCTGTCTCGTGTTTTCACGGCTTCACCTTTCGTCCGATCACTTTGAAATCTGGCATGTATGTGTCTTGTACCTATCCACATATTTTAAAAATATAGCGACTTAAAAAAAAAATTAGGGTAAAAAAACTTAAGGGTTAAAATTAGTTTATTTTTTTTTCGACACCGTGAGGGGTATCATATGAAAGGGTACGTCGAGCTGATTACAAAAATATATAATTCTTTGAATATAACTTTGATAGGGCGAGCGTAGGCAAGTTTGAAGTGGGTGTGAACTCCCCCCCCCCCCTCTATCTCGCTTATGTGAAGTGCAAAAAATCTGAAAAAATTCCTGATTATTCTTCGACCAAAAGTAAAGATACCACTTTTTGGAAATTTCGAAAAAAATGTTATTTTATTTTTTATTGACAAAATACGTTTGTTTTATAACTATAGTCTTTTCGATGTATTTATATGGTTAGTCCGGTTCAGTGGCAAAAAAATTCTTTATCAGAGTGTGTTTTGAGAATATCAGACCCTTTGAATAGTTCAAAGTAAGCATTTTAGCATTTTAAAAAAACACTGTTTATACACCACAGTTAAACACTATATGTATAGTGTGGCCTACGGGCCCTCGCTGTGTGCTGACTAGCGCACACTTTACCTGTTTATTATTTATATTATGTAAATATAACTCAGATTTAAGCCGGGTCCACACACTGACTACATGATATGACTAGCGTCTGGATGGTTGAATTGGCGCTTGTGAAAGCGCTGGTGGAGGCCGTAGCTGGTGTAGGACTACTGGCGCATGTTCACAGGCGCTAGCTTACCAATTTTGGCGGCAATCTAATTGGCCAGAACCAGAACCGGTCTCCACCAGCGCCTTCACAAGTGCCAACTCCAAGAAGACTTGGGAAAGTGACGCTTGCCGAATCATATGGCTAAAGTCAGACCCGGATTTAGAGATGGATTGTTCGTGAACGAAAAGGTTTAAGTACCCGATCATTCGATAGAAAGGGCATTCGAAATCTTATGAACAAACGAACTTTCGCAATAGTTCGAACGAATGGGTTTTCATTTATCAGTCATAAGTCGTTTAGTTTGGTCAGTCTACTCTTGTTATTGTATTCGGTCACGCTTTCTAGGTTTGATGTTTTTTTGTTTTTCTTACGCGTTCTTATTATATAGTATTAGTTTAGAACGGATTAAAATAAGCCGGTCACGTGACTAGTATAAAAGCGATCCGTTTGTCGAAACGGGCAAACGGGCTACTTAGCTCATTCTGACATGATAATAAGTTTACTATTTTCATGTCAGGGTTGGATCAAGCATTGGCCTGGCCATGTGGGCCAATGTTTGATTCTAGCCTATGTGTTGGCGTTAGCTTAAACTGAATTGAAAAGACAATGTGGCAATTGTAGTCAGACATTTGTATTCCCTCTTGTGATATCTGAAAGAACTGCAAATGTTTGATCAATCATTGGCCTGGCCATGTGGGCCATTGTGTGGGCCTGGCTTTAGACTAACCTCAATACGATAAATTTATTCTTAAGATAGATCAGTGGCGACGAGGTAAACCGGAAAGAATATTATCACCGGCACAGATGGCCACCGAACTGACCGACCAAGAAATTACGAATTTGAAGAAAGCACGGTCAGCTATTAAAGGATATAAATGACTAGATTTTATGACAACAGAAAGACAAAAACCAACCTCGAAGACAATGATGTAACAACTAGACTGGACAACCTTGAACCGAGGTTAAATAAGTACCTTGATATACAAGACGAAATTGACAAACTGACTGACAATGACTTACTTTAAAATATATTAAATAGACTATCGTACACAAATTACCGAAGGCCACCATAAAATCATATCTAACAACTTGTCATTTGACGCTAGGTATGTGTCAGTCCTCCTCTCTTAATTGAAGAGGAGTGCAGCTGGAGATCTCCGTGTCAGGCCGCCACAGTTACAAATATTTGCTTTTTGCCTCCACTCCTATAGTTTACGATAGCACGCTCTTTCCCTGTATTGTAATACATGTATAATGCTTAATAATTTTTGTATGTATTCTGTATATACAGCTGTTTTTTGTTTTTTTTTAAATTTTATATATAGTATTTATTTTTATTTTACAATAAATGGATGAGTGATGGATTGATTGAAATATAGCTCAGTTTTAGGCTACACCTACATTGGATCAGTATTTCTCCCGACCCGACGTCGGCCAATAATCTGATCCTACGATTCCCGACGAGAGTGCCTACACTGGATCCGATGTCGCCAGACCGCGTGGACCTACACTAGATTCAGTTACTCCCGATCACTTGATAATGATATCGGACTGGAAACAAACATGTTTTGGTCGGCTGTTCCGTTGGCCCGATAACGGGAGTCGTCGGATCGGGAGGCATACGGATCCAGTGTAGGTACAGCCTTAGACTAACCATCAATACGATACTTCATTTTTGAGATAGATCATGGATCAAAAAAGCTCTCATTTCTGTGACCAAAAGTGCTCTATTTTGCAAAAAAAAAAAAAAAAATAAAATAAAATAAAAAACATCCCTGTAATCTGTCAATTCTCAAGCTATTGACAAAGCTAAGGGTACTTCTGGGGTCTGCCTACCGTATGGCGGTACCAAGATTGCCTTAACAAGCATAGGCGGCAGGTGTCAATACCGATACTTTTTAGGGTTTCGAGGTCATCCTAGAAACCCTTATGCTTTTGGTAGTTCATCCGTCCGTCCGTTCCATCTTGGAGTATATCTCCCGACCTACTGTAGCTAGGGATTTGAAATGTTGTATACCTACAAGTTAAACTTTTATGCCCAAAAACAGAAAAACTATTCCGAACTTAAACACTCAAAATTTCTGCGAATCAGCGATCAATAGAGCATTGATCGCAATATTTTATATTTTTTGTAATTTTTAAGTTGGGTATAATTTTAAAGGTATTAAAATTTGGGCCCATAACCTGTTGATAAATAACACTAAGTATGTTTAAGAAAAACTAATTGTATTGTAACATAAGAATAATAAATTGCGAATGTGTTTGGATGACAAAATTTCATCCTTTATATACCATTCACGGAACAGGTTTCACTATGTGACTTGTTTAACTTGTTGTTAAAGTAGTTTAACAACTGAGTTTATTTTTCAACACTCCCTCCTAAACTCTGCGATGACGTAGCTACACCACATTTCTTCACGAGTGTTTTGAATTGAGGTGAGGGTAGAGGTGAGGGTTAGTCAGGAGATCAGCTACTTGATTGCTCCCTTCAATGTGTTCTATGATGAACTCGTTGGTTGTAATCATTTCTCTTAAGTAGTGATACCTAACGTCCACGTGCTTTGTTAGTTTGTGAAAACTTGGGTTTTTAGCTAACTATACAGCACCCAGAGTGTCGGTGTTCCCTGGATGTTTTCTGTGGAAGATACTTCTTTTAGCAGTCTTCTTAGCCACATAAGTTCTTTAGCTGCTTCATTTGCTGCAATGTACTCAGCTTCTGTGGTTGACTGAGACAGTGACCTCTGCTTTCTGATTCCCCAGGTTATTGCTGTGCCTCCAAACTTTGAAATAAATCCGGATACTGATTTTCGAGTAACTGGATCAGTCGCAAAATCAGCATCTGAATACATTTCAAGACCTTCTTTTGAATTGCTGTAACATAAACCATAGTTAGTAGTACCCTTAAGATACCTAAAAATACGTTTTACCCCCAAGCCAATGTTTCGTCTTAGGTTTCTGCATGTACTGGGCAAGATGATTAACAGCAAACGTAATATCAGGCCTGGTTGCTACACCTAGGTACATGAGACAACCAATTGCCTCGCGGTATGGTGTTGATTTTTCTAGTGAAACTCCAATGTTACTTTCACCCTGAACAAATCCAAGTTCCATTGGTGAACTTATTGGATTAGCTTCACTCATCCTAACTCTTGATAACAACTTTGTAATATACTGGCTTTGTGTTAACATTATTTTGTTTTTTTTGTTTGTTTGACTTCCATTCCTAGATATTGTAGTACTGGTCCTGACGTGATCTTAAACTCCCTCCTAAGGGCTTCGAGTAATGAATCAACTGCTTCTTTTGATTCTCCTGCAACTAGACCATCATCAACATATAGTGCAACAATATTTTTTGGAATTTTTCGAATATACAAACACGGGTCCGCGGCACTTTGTGTTAAACCAATTTTCTTAAAATAATCTGAAAAACGTTGGTTCCAACACCTCGGTGCTTGTTTAAGTCCATACAGGCTGTGTTGAAGTCTGCAGCACCTATCTGTACCGTCAGGTTAACCTTCTGGTTGTACCATATAAATTTCCTCTTCTAGGTGGCCATATAGGAATGCTGTTTTCACATCAAATTGTTGTAGAACTAGATTTTCCTTTGCAGCTACTGACAGCACCGTTCTCACTGTGTCAAATCTGGCTACTGGTGAAAATGTTTCTTGAAAGTCTACACCTTCTTTCTGTGAAAAGCCCTTAGCTACCAATCTTCATTTATACCTTCCTGGTGTTCCATCTGCATTTGGTTTGATCTTGAATATCCACTTGCAGTTTACTGGTTTTCTTCCTTTTGGTAATGACTCTAGACGCCACACTTCATTTTCCATCAGCGATTTATACTCTTCATCCATGGATTCCTTCCCAATTTGTAGCATGTAAGATGATAGTGCTTCCTCAACTGTTTCTGGTTCTACATAAGTTACAAGACCCCAGTTTGAGTCTGAGTATCGATCCGGAGGTCTAAGTGTGTTCCGGTCTCGAAGGTTATATCTGTCATCACTTGGGATTTCTGACTCTTTTCCAGTGTGGTTTACTGCTTCCTGCAAACTACAATTATTATCTAAATGTTCAATGTCATCTGTGGTATTTGAGGCATTGATAGTACCATTTCTCCCTCCTGCCTCAGATTCCTTAAATGGTTCTTCAACGCTAGGTATAGCTGGCAACTCACTTTCCGCAACAGATACCTTCTTTTCTTTGTGTTTAATGACCCTTTCTGTTGACCTATCACATTCACACTCAGGTTTAAACACAACATCCCTGCTTTGCAATAGAGACTTAGTTTGAGGTTCCCAAAATCTGTATCCATCTTTGTTGTCACAGTATCCTACTAAGACACCCTTAATTGATTTCTTGTCCCATTTTCTTCGCTTTTGTTTGGGGACATGCACAAAGCATTCTAAACCAAAAACTTTCAAATGTTTTATAACGCTTTTTGTGCCTTGCCAAAGTTCCATAGGGAACTTACCCTTAACTGGGGTTGGAGCTGATCTGTTTAGAACATACACAGCTCTAGCTGCCTCCACAAGTGTCCTATTCTCTCGTTCTGCAGCA
Organism: Gerris lacustris; assembly: GCA_951217055.1. Classification (NCBI taxonomy): domain Eukaryota; kingdom Metazoa; phylum Arthropoda; class Insecta; order Hemiptera; family Gerridae; genus Gerris; species Gerris lacustris. The sequence continues at coordinate 98,381,950 of OX578276.1, read as the reverse complement.
CCATTTTGTTCCGGAGTTTAGGGCATCGTTATTCTGTGCTTCACTCCTGCTGCTTCTACTAGATGTTTAACCCCTGTGAATTCTTTTCCTCCATCAGTTATGAATTCCTTGATGGTATGCCCTTGTACTCTGACCTGTGCAAAGAACTGTTTAATGCAATTTAAAACAAGATATTTTTCTTTTAAAAAATAAACTGAAAAAATGTCTTGCCCCGCCTTGTGATCTTACTGGCATTGGCCCACATTCATCAGCTGAGATAATGTCCCCAGGTTTTTCTCCTCTTTGACTTCTTTTCCTAAATTTTAGTCTGTGTTGTTTCCCTTCGACGCATGCTTCACAAAACTCGTTGTCATCATCAACGAGTTAACCCCTGATTAGGAATAATGGTGTCACTAGACACCATTATTCCTAAGTTTTGAGAAATGATTTTACATACTTTGTTCTGATGACATAGCCTTTCATGCCAAACTTGAAGAGAATTCACATGAGAAACTGCAGCCGCCATCTCTTGGATCTGGACCTTCAAACACATTTTTTATAGTCCGTCTTGACGAATTGCAATTGCTCGAACTTCCTGTTGACTCTAATGTCTGTCTGAAACAAGGTGTTTTTCCTAATGTATTAAAACAAGCTGTAATAACCCCTCTGCATAAGCAAGGGGATAAGACTGACCCATCAAACTACAGGCCCATTTCTAAAGTATCAAATATATCAAAAATGATCGAGAAATGTGTACAATATATGTGTACAATCGAGACTGGTACAATATCTAGAAACTAATAAAATTATATCGAATAAGCAGTACGGTTATATTAAAAATAGGAAGACTTCGCACGCTGCATATAAACTGACAGATCTAGTTACCGATGATTTGGACAGGGGAATGAAATGTATAGCTGTTTTCATTGATTTGAAAATAGCGTTCGACACTGTGCCACATAAAATATTGCTGGAAAAACTTTATGACCTCGGAATAAGAGGAACGTGTCATAATTTATTTCGAAGCTATTTAACCACTATTGCAGTTTGGCATTTAGCTATTGACCCAGTAAATGTGACCTTTGGAACGCCTCAGGGAACAGTGGCAGCGCACCATGGTTGTTTTTGGTATACATAAACAGTCTACTCAAATTTGACTGATACTTACTCAGACATAATATGCTTTGTAGACGATACGCTATTATACTTTAGAGGCAAGACCTAGAGCGAGGTCTTTTTAAAAGCATCCACAGGTCTTTCTATAATTAAATCCTGGTTTGATCGGAACTTATTAACTCTGAATTTACATAAAACTAATTACATGTGTTTTTTGCACGATAAAAGAGGACAACCGCGCACCACCGAACCACTAAAAATACATGACACTAACTGTTCATTGTATAACTTAACATCATTGAGTACTTTTACCAACTCCGTCACAGATACTGACACCAAACAGACAGAGACACTGGCTCCTGTAATTCAATTGACCAAGTCGACAAAATAAAATATTTAGGTGTCATTGTTGATAATCACCTAAGCTGGAAACAACACATTGCTTGGATTACTACCAAAATAAGAAGAACCATGTACACATATATTCGAATACGAGAGTTTGCGAATAAAACGCTACTAAAATTGCTTTACCACGCATTTACAGAACCCATCCTAAATTATTGTATATTAGCCTAGGTTTTGTATATAAGTGCCTTACAGACATACTTAGAACAAGTAAGGATAATACAACAAACAATTATTAAAATATCACTAAAAAAACCTAGACTAACGTCTAGGTCTATATTCTCTTAAAACTGCAACTGCTGCAATCTAACACTAAGATAATCCGCGTAATAATGAGGCTTTCGAATCCGAGTCAGACGTTTACCTTTTTACAGTTCTATGTGAATGTATTATTCTTATCTTATATTAATGAGAAAAATAATAAAGTGTTTTCAATTTTTAAAAAGTTATATTTTCATTTGAATAACTTAAATCGTTACGCCACTTATCTTGCTTTTTCTGACTTCAACGTTTTGACTTAAGACTTAATATTTAAAAAAGCAGTTTTACTCAATTTTTTTCAGGAAGATACAAGACTTACTGTTAATCATAGTTACACAACGCGCTCTCGAAAACTTAACACAGTTCTGACTCCTTAATATTGTAACACAGGAAGAAAACAAAAACATGCTTCATACCTTGGCCCTGTTTATTTAATCAACTTTCGTTATCAATTCAATCCATAAAAACATACAATTCATTTAAAACTAGTATCTCTAAATACCTCTTGCACTCTATCAAACAACAATAAATTAAATTATTTCTTTTTATATTAACTTTTATCGTTCCTTAGTATTTTTTTTTCTATATACTATAAAGCCGCATGGCTAACTCACTCACTCACTCACTGACGTTAATGTTTACCCACTTCCAGAAGAGCTAGAGACTTGAGGTTTGCTCCATTCGACGTGTAATGTCCATATTGTGAACCAAAATAATTATAAAAAGTTTACTTTTCCCACTCCTTCCCCCCCCCCAATAAAAAAATAAAAATGTCCGACTTGATTTTTTAGCTATTTTGGGGCTTCTTGCGGCTAAACGGTAAGTCGTATTGGAAAACAGATAGCACCAGTCAATCAGGTAACTGATTTTAAAAGATCTACAACTTTGGTTCTATGACTCTTTGTCGTACCTCTATCGGTTGTACCCTAAATGCTGATAACTTTAGATTTTTTTTGTTTTTTATTTTTTCAATTGTTTCACTTGTAATGGCCATATATTTTACTATTGTAGACCGATTTTATTTCTGATTGGGGCATTTTTTCTCACACTTATGCTCTTTAAGTTGAGTATATTTTTTTTTTTTCATTAGTTCTTCCTACTTGCTGAGAACTTGAGAGTAAACTTTTTGCCATGTACCGTGTCACGTGACCACTTTTTTACTTTCTCATATAAAGAGAAAGTATTGTGATTGGTTTTTAATATTGTGTGGTATATCATTGGAAAGGTCTTGATTTGTACATTAAACCTATTTTATTTGTTTATTTTTTAAAAATCTTGTACACGTACTTTTGTACCGATTTATAATTTTGTTGTAGGTGAAAGGGTTTAAATAATTATTTGCTATTAGGTTTTTTATTTATATTTATTTATTAGTTAAATCAATGAATGCCCTTTTGTATTGTTTGTTTTTTAAAAATATAATTTTGGTACCCTTAAGAGTACAGGAGTACAAATGACAAAATTTAATCGTTTATAATATAATATTATGTACATCGTTATAAAGCTTTTGAATAGTAAGTAGATTAATTTCTGTTCGTTCAATTGTGTGTTTTTTTTGGGGGGGGGGGGTGTAAAATTGAAGAACTGTTCATATAGCGGTTTATACGTGTTGTTTGCTGTATTATTTGTTTATTAAATTATGTCCGACCTTCCCATCCCCTCCCGTCACTCCTGTCATCCCACATTACTCAATCCCCTCTATAATTCCGCAGTCAATCGCTTTCTTACTTTGCACTGTTAGTTTACTTAGTCATTTTTAGACTGCGAATAATTATAACTGTATTATTAACCCACCTCCTAAAACATTACCAGATCTTACGATTACCAACTACTATACAAGTACCTGGCCACTCAACTCAAGATAAAACTAAATGAATAAATAAATCAATAATAATATTAAACAAATTTTGTTTATATTGTATAAGATTAAATGTATATGAAAAAAAAATCGTTGATGTATAATATGTTTAAAGTAATTATATTGATTTACCATATTAGATATGTAGAGACAGGGTCCTGTCTCTAGGTAAAAACAACACCTACTGAGGCCCCTCACCATGTATTTTATTTATTTATATTTTTTTTATATATATGTATTTATTTTGGTGGAAATAAATATTATTATTATTATTATTATTATTATTATTATTATTATTTTAATAATTGTTTTTTAAAATTTGAATTTGAACATTTTACCGATTATATTATAATGTAAGAGTCTTACATAAAAAAGAAAAGTATAAATAAATTTAAGAATAATTATTAATACCCTACTTAATTAGTCTACACACACACACACACACACACACATGATTTATTACCGAATTTACACTTTTTAATATTACATGAATTATAAACATATATACCTAAATATGTGGAAGTGTGAATGAATATTTATACTTTTTTTTTGTAGTGGTTGAGTTTTAATAATTTTAATTAAAACCCTCGCATACACCTGGTTATAAAAAATATAGTGGAGGGGTAATTCAAGTCTTAAAAAATTAAAAAATGATATTTATTTCAAAGAAATTATTGGAAACATTTAATAAATAAATTTAAGAATAATTATTAGTAGACAGTCTAAACTAATCTATAGACACATGATTACAAGTGAGTTTTACAGACTATTTAATATTACCTAACTGTGCCGCCGCCAAGGCAGCACCACCATAAAATTAATATGATACCATAAATATCATAGACCAGGTAGGTGTTCAGCTCTGAGAAGAGTCCCACTGCTCTGTTCAAGACGAGAAACTTCACCAAGGTGAATAAATTAAGAGTGTTGGTAGGAAGTAGGTAGACAAACAGAATAAAAGATAATTTTAGTGAATGATGGACAATGTCCAGAAAATAATAATATAATTAAATGAAATTTTAAATTCTGGTATGGTATATCATAATACATTAAAAGGTTGGAGATTGACTCAAACCGTGGAGCGAGAGAAGAGAGAACAACACGGGTGAGTCAACTCAAAATAATAAGGTTGACTGAATTTAAACAATAAAAGGAAAAAACTGGTAGACTGGCCCAACCCTAACTGCCCTAGCGCCGCGTAACACCAAAACGGCTAGCCTTAACTCCGTCTCAGCTGGTAACGCCAAGGGGCTAGTCAACCAGAGTAAGAAACAAAATAATAAATAAAAAAAAGAAATATACTTCACGTTGGCGGGCATTCCCGCCACAGAAGGGTAAAGAAACAAAAAAATAAATAAATTACTTTTAAATCATAAATAAAACAGAAAAATTCTTTAAAATACTTCCAAGAAGTATAAGGGTTAAGACCTGTCCATGATTCAAAGTGAATGTCTGGAACAGATCACAAAATTAAAAAGTAACATAGCCGGACCTGGCATTCCGGGTTACTCAAAGTTAAATGCCAGATAAAAGGTAACAAGTACCCAAAGGTAATTAAATTGTAAAATAAACGGAAAGATAAAAGGGGGGGGGGGGAGAGAACATAAGATTAATTAAGTGAAGTTAAAATTCAGATAAGTGAAAGTTAATTAAACCAACTGACTCTACGTTAAGGGACACTATCCTAACCTAACCTGGCCTGGCCTCAGAAAGTCACGTCTCGCCCGCTACGAGAAGTGATACGTATCATCACAGGATATTCCCAGATTGATTTAAGTATACTAAGTTACACAGAAAAGGGACGGGACTATAAAATCAAACGTTATTACAGTTTATAAACGATACGGTAGGTGTGATTCATAGGTGACACGGTAAACGTAGTCTTCAGGTAAGTCGGGTCCACATGTCGTCCAAAGGTGAAACTAGCGTAGGTTTTCCCACGTAGATCTTGGCTGGCTAAGAGTCATGCCCCGATACTTGAAACTGGAAGTGAAAAAGTCTATAAGACACACTTCAATACGTTAGCATAAAATTAAACTTTAAAACAGAACGTTACTCACCGGTACGATAAGATACGAAATCTCCAAAGAAGTTTACGTTAGAAAAAGGTCATGAAGTTCATCTCCCGGTCAGCGTCTCTACTGGCTTACTAAACGACAAACATCTGTAAGAGATAACTTAGTTGAAAAGCCGATACGTAGAACTAAACCGCTAATAATTCCCTCGCAGTAATTAAAGAGAAAAAGAAGAGAATGAACTTACAGTTGTCAGAAGGTTAGAAAAGTTTTCCTCGAAAGCGTCAAAGCGTCACAAGCAACAGGTTGTCCCAAGATTATCCAAATCCATCACGAACAGGGAAAACTTAATCCGAACAGAAATGAATTCACACGGTAAAACTGATTCTGGAGAATCAGAATAAATCACTGAATATTACGATAAAAGCTGGCATTTCCAAAGAAACTTGGAAAGATGCCGAAAAAAAACTTAATCGTCAATCATGGCGGAACGGTAAAACGAGAGTGTGTGAGTCGCGTCTCCCCGACTCTCTAGCATAAATAATCAGCAGGCACTGGAAAGCTAAAATAATGGTTGAAAACAAATGGAACGGAAAAGGTCTAGAAAATTAAAGAAAGAGAAGATAAGAATTTAGATGCAAACGGGAATTTTCTAGCTGAAATATAAGAAAAGATATGAGAGAAAGAAAATAAAATATATACGATTTGGTAAAGAAGAACGAAATGAATATGTAGGACCTGTTCGAAGTGTCTCTCGAAGTAGTTCGTCGGATATTCCGCTAGATGGCAGCAGGTGATCGGCCCTGAAAACAAGTCTCAAAAAGATCCGAGAGATGGCGCCAGCCTACGGAAGTCATTCCAACGCGAAAACAACCGCCAAAAACTTACCACGGTACATAACTTATAAACATACATGGTGTAAATAATGTAAATCTAAATGGTGGTACATTTCTGGTGTAACATACATATGGTGTACATTTCTCTCTCACTTGTAAAAGAATACGTTATTGTTTTTCATGTGGTAAACAATTGTAATTAACCTCACAACAGTGTATTAAAAATATATAGTTTGAAAATAAATATAAAATATTTTTACGATACTTGTTTTTTTTTTTATTAACCCTCGCATTACCTCATTTTAAAATTTAAAAAAATAATATTGTTATATATAATGTTGAGTTTTTTTCTAGTAAGAGTTTTTAAAATATAATAAATTGATATGTTTTATTGCATACCGACGGAGGTCATTGACCTGGAAATGTTGCACGTTGTTGTGCCTTGTTGTTTTGTCAAAAAATTGCTGATGTCGCAGATTTTCGTCGAATGGACACTTAAACTAGGTCATCGCCACGCCACATTTTTTCTTTTTTGGCACTGACTTCCGTTTCTTTCTCCAGCTGAATTTCAACACTCAACAAGTCAACATCAATTTAAGTGAACCCTTTGTTAACAATTTTTGTAAACTTGTTAATTTTTTTGTGAATATTAAATTTAATATTTATTATAATGGAGAAAATTACCATCGTTAAGGAGGTTATGAAGAATGTCCGTCGTTTCAACCTTCGAGGAAGGACTACGGACTTCATAATTAACCCTGTAGCCGAGGACGCCGACCCTTTAGAGTGGACTAAAGAAGCTGTCTAAGAAATAATCCAGTACGTTACAAAAGATGTGAAGCCTGATGATGATCATGTAGGATTATCATTTTGTTCTAAAGACTTTAAAAATGGAGAGGGCTGGTTAAAATTCAGGAAAGCCTCTGAAATAACATTTGACAACCTATGGGATATTATTAGTGGTATATACCAGTCAAATTCTTCAAGTCTAAATAAAAAAAACCTTTTGTCTTAGTGCAGTGTAACGGGGGTTAATGGGGGTGGCAGTGTAACTCGGTGCCAGATCGTATGAAATGAAGGCACTCACTTCAGCCACCTCAAGTATTGGTCAACGCCTTCACGTAGCATTACTATGCGGGCGCCCCTGTTAAGTATAACTTATTGGTAAACAACAGAGATTGATCACAGACGAAGTTGGCATCTGAGATAGGCAGATGCCAGCATTACCACTACACCCTTTACAACACCACACTGACATTATACACAATACAATGTCCAGGAACAGTAGAGGCGTGCTACTGGGGAGGGTAGCGACTACCGGACTACCTAGCACATAACCACGCCCATCACAAACATATACACTACAAGGGTCAATGTTATCGAGGAGAGCTCTGGGAGGACCCGAAGGGACCGGTCCTGAGTGAAACGGGAACGGGTGTGGTAGCGCATTAAAATCAGAACTAGACAAGCCGGCCACCTCATAGTCAGTCTCACCCTTGCTGTGTTTACACATAGCCTAGTGTAGGGGACTGACCCATCAGGAGGTGAAAATCCTAGAGGGCGATAGTAGTGCCAGGTAGGCGCCTGGGTAGGGCCCTGCTGTCGCTCTCGGGGGGCTCTTGCGCGGCTACCGCCCTGGAAAGCTTAGGAATCCAAACTGGTCCTCTGGGAAGTCTTAAGTAGCTTAACAAGTAATACACCCACACTACACCACAAACATTAAAACATAATTACACAACCACACCCCAAAACATGGAGAAAGAAGATGAAGAAAACACCAATGTGTCTTTGTTACAGAAGGATACTGGGAGCCCAACCCTAAAAGATACAGTTAGGACGGAAAGTGAGATAGAGGATATCTTGCCAGGGGAGAAGGAGGAACAAGTGGAGACCTCTGGTCCCCTAGAGAAAGGAAGTCGCCCAGTGTCTCCAGTCAGCATGGAGGAGGACCACTCTAGGTCAGACTCTGCTGAGTGGAAGACAGAAAAGAGGCGAAATAAAAATAAGGCGAATAAGCAGAGGCAGAGAGAGAGGTCCAGGAGAAGGGCTTTGGAGGAGAAGGCAAGGAGCGGAGAGGGAAGGTCCTCGGGGACCCAAAGTCTCAAACTCCGGAGCCTACCGTCAGGCCCCCTAGGACCGGTGAGAAGCCGAGGGGAGAGGACTTCCCAACCCTGGAGGAGGCTAGACAAGTCAGGCATAAGGAGAAAGCACCTCATCACCCTAGGAAAACCACAAGGGGCCCAGGTGCCAGAGATGCCGATAGGCGGAGAAGGAGGGAGAAAAAGAAGATCATCCTCCCAACTGCCCCTAGATCGGTCAGGGAAGAAGAGGAGACGCCTCCACCAAGTAATAAGAGGCCGAGGGGAGCTTTGGGGACCACCTCCTCGAGGGATCTAACACCCAAATGAGTGAAGGAGACAGGTGCATCACCTCTTAAAAGTGGGTCTTCTTGGGCCTGATCTTGGTGTCAGTACATCGGGTCCGAGGAGCACCGGCCCCGACAAGGAAACCTCCCACGTTAGAGGAAAAGGGCGGAGGTAGAAAGGACGACGCTAGTGGCAGACCACCTAAAGCAGGTGGAAGCTGCTCGCAAAGAAAAAATTAGGATGGATTAAGGTAAAGCAAATTAATTTATAACATAGTCGGGACGCTGTAGGTGAACTACAGAAAGCCTTGACCATGAATGATTCATTAATTGTTAATTAGGTCTAACTTCAACCATTTTTCACCGAAGGTATTCATGGTTGACCCATTAGCTGCATACAGTTTAAAATCTGTTGGAGGACTTCTTTTGTGGCACTGATGAACTGGGAAAACGGATATATCAGCTCCAGTAACGATTAGGAAACTTATGTTTGTATTTCTATCGCGTACAAAAAGGCGGCTGCCTTTTACATACATTGATTCAGATGAGTGGAATTATTAGCATTTGTATCCGGATTATTGATCTGATTGATAGTTGGCGTGGTACTAACTAGTTTGTCGGCCAACACAGCTAGTTTATCTAAGTTACCTTCAGCTACGGCGAGAATAGCTTGGAAATTGGTAGGTAGTCGTTGCATCCAATGAGTTTTGAGAACGCTCTGTGACTTTGTTAGCTGCTAAGCTACGCATGTTACGTAGTAGAGATGATGGTTTTTGATCCCCTAGCTCGACTTCGTTTAGCAGTTTTTTTAATTTTCTCTCTTCACTTTCGGAAAATACCGCTAATATTCTATTTTTTAAAGCTAGATATTTATCGACTATAGGAGGATTATCTAAAATGTCACTCACCTGTACCAAGACTTCAGCATCTACTGCTCCAACAACTGAATAATACTTGGTGGCGTCTTGAGTTATTCCCGCCTTGGTGAATTGGGCTTCTAACTGGTGAAACCAAATAGCGGGATTGTCCTTCCAGAATGGTGGTAATTTGACCGATACTCGATGAATTTCTTTATTTCCCGTTGCAGCAGGCTGGTTGGGATTAACGTCCGGATTCATATTTAGTAGTCAGATCACCGCTGTTTTCTAACTCAATCTAACGTCGGGGTCGCCACTGAGAGAGATCCTTTATACGAGTTAATTACACATTGGAAAATGTTTTCTTTATTTGACAAAGAGTGGCAGAAACGTCAAAATAATATTTACAAAAATAAACTAAAATATAATAATTCAGAAAATAAACTAAATTAATTATTTGTGCGGATGGCACAACAATAAATAAATCCCGGAGTCAAAAATTATCTTTTGTTGGTGTGGATCTCATTAGTACTTTGTAGTATGTTATATTTAATGAAATAGCCTACTCAATTATCTAATATGACATTAATATGCATAAAATAGTAATAATACATCCACTGATTGCAAGCATGAACCCCGCGCGACTGCTTGTCTATATATAAGCTTTTAAAAATAATTATTTGTTAAAAAGTTAATATGAAGTTATTTCTGAAATTTTAAATATATTTGTTCTTTATAAATACTATTTTTTCTCATCGAAAAGGACAAATTAATAGAATCAAAAATACCCGATTATAACTGCATAAGTGAAAGGTTTAAACAACCGATCGTAAATTAAATCGGTCAATATTTGCACGCTTGAGAGCTCTAAGTCAAAAATTTAACAACAAAAAATTGATCAAATTTACTCTATTAAGGTAGAACCGATTTTTCACAAAATAAATAAAATTTGTCACAGTGTTAACATATTGGAGTAAATTGTTGGCCCTCTCATGAAATAAATTACATTATATTTGATTTGTTTTATTAAAGAATAATAAGAATAACAATAATAAAGATGGAACCTCAGTTAATTTATTTTATTATTTATTAGTACTCTAAATTAATTAAACATAAGTAGAAAAGGTCGAGGTGAAATAATAATTACATATATGTATAATTAAGCTACATCATATAAAAAGAAAACAATGTCGAAATAATTTGACATATTAAGGGGCTTCATTATAATCTAGAACACACAAATAACTATAAATTACCCTAAATAAACTAAAACATTCATTTAAATATAGTAAAACTACATTTTAATAAAGTAAAACATTCATTTAAATATACCAAAACATTTATTTAAATAAAGTAAAACATTCACTTAAATAAACTGAAATATTAACTTAATGTAGAATTTAACAAACTATAAATCAGTTCATTCTAGTAATAATAATATGATAATAAAATCAATTTTAAAAAAAAGTAAAAAATTAATTTGAATAAACTAAAAAAATCATTTAAATAAACTAAAACATTCATTTAAATAAAGTAAAACATTCATTTAAATAAAGTAAAACCTTCATTAAAATAAACTGAAATATATCAACTTAATATAGAATTTAACAAACTATAAATCAGTTCATTCTAGTAATAATAATATGATAATAAAACAATTCAAAAAATAGTAAAACATTTATTATACGTAGTTTTATGATGGACGGTGAGTTGTAAGAATATACTAAACTCAGAAGTTATCTCATTAGTGAAGAGACGTTTCGACTCAATAAAAAAGTAAAACATTTATTTAAATAAAGTAAAAAAATCATTTAAATAAACAAAAATTAATTTAAATAAAGTAAAACAAATCATTTAAATAAACATAAAAATTCATTTAAATAAAGCAAAAAAATCATTTAAATAAACTAAAACATTTTCTTAATATAGAATTTAACAACCTATTAAATACAATTCTAGTAACAATAATATAGTAATAAAAACAATTATATAAATAGGAATAAAATTATACCTTAATAAAAGTCGGTAGTGTAACAAAAGATGTTGGGGTTAGATGTACGCATCACGGCTGCATTTGTTAGACTGAAGTCAGCGAGAGTGATGGCAAAAGAGAGGGGGCATTTGTTTACATAGTGTGTTTACGGGGAAACTAATGTATGTATTTATTATCTTTTACCTATCGAACAACATACTTTATTATTCAATATTTGTTTATATTTATTTATTCTTGTTTTTAACTATAACATGTTATGAGCTTATAAAAATGTTTATTTGTTAAAAAACGTAAACATGACGTTATTTACTGTATTTTAAATTCGTTTTTTCTCTATATATATTCATTTTTCTCGGCAAAAAAGACAGATCATTTGAAAAATAAATACTCGTTTTAAAGAGCATTAGTGTGGGGTTTAAATACCCCAATCGAAAATTAAATCGGCCAATAATCACGGACGCCATAAGAGCTCAAAGTCAAAAATTTACGAAAAATTATCAAATTTTCTCGATTTAAGGTAGAACCGTTGGTCGTACGACAAAAAGTCAAGAGACCAAAGTTGTAGATCTTTTAAAATCAGTTACCGCTGGTGCTATCCGCTTTTCGATACGACTTACCGTTTAGCCGCAATAGCCCTTTGAAGATACCCTTCAATTAGCGTCCACCGTTTTTATTTTTTTAAGGGGGGTAAAAATAATTTTTTTCGACTTTTCAGATTTTTCTAGTCGGTTTGGGCCGATTCGGGACCAAACGCAAAAAACCGCGAGTCTCTAGGTGGTCTGGAAGTGCCCAAACATTTTGATAACCCGATCAGCTGATTAGCCACTTTATATATATAATGAAGACATTAAGTAGACTTAAGATGAAGACATTGATTCGATAACACAAAAAGTAAGAGACGGATTGAAGGAAATAGGAATAGAAGATAGTTATGAACAATTGTTTGAGTTTATTTATAGTAATTCATCTTTATATAAAGACTAAACTTAGAAACGTTAGAAAGGTACCAACATGGTAAAAATAGACATGAGAAGTAAAACAGGAAAACATCCCTTCCGCCAAACTATTCAACAATAATGTGCTTAAATAGAGTCAACAGAAAACTGGAATGGCAAAGAAACGGGGTTAACATTAACGGAAGATGATTGAACAGACTAGCTTTTTAAGACGATCAAGGATTGATAAGAATTTGATTGATCTAAGAATGTGGAGGAATGATTACGGAATTAAGAACCAAAAGTCTTACAAGTTGGGTTGGAAATCCATACTTATAGCAAAACCAGTTACGACTTTTAATGTCGGAAATTAAAACATTGAGCAAGAAGGAGAAATTATTGGAAATGTAGATACATTTGTCTAGATAGGGCCATTTGATAAGTAAAGAAGGAGAAGGAAAAGAATTTGCAAGAAGAATAGCTCTTGCATGGAGTCGTTCAACAAAAATATTAACATATTTTTTCAGCAGCAATCAACATGTCTCTAAAAAAGAAACTATGGAATAGCTGTGTACTGCCTGTCCTATATCATCTGTAAGCGAAAGAGAGGAAGACCAACTACTAGTTGGGATAGGGAAATGAAGCAGTTTTTCGGCGACGAGACATGGAGAAGAGTAGTATGGGAGAAAAAGGAATGGTAAGGATGAGAGAGGTCTACATAAGTGAATGGTTGGACTGGAAAGACACTATAACTGATAAATGAAATTAACGTAAATTTGTGTGTTGTCATGGGCGTATCATTTAATCATTAGATGAATTATTAAAGAAAAAATAAATTAATAAACTAAAATGGAGGTCCAATTGACCATATGCATGTATATACTATACCTACTTATTTAGGTATCTGATAATGGTCAAAAATGACCTAAACTACCCACTTATAATATGCAAGTACTTACATTTAACATACATACATTTACATTTAAATAGTCTATACATCAACAAGAAGACAATATAGGTAGTTTATAAATCACATCTTAACCATGCCTAAACCTTTACTAACATAATTATCACCGCTTCTTTAAAACGCTGAAATTAAATCTACGAGTGTATACGTAATATGGGTCATTTCAAAATTTCGGTACAATTCGTGTCACAGGGCCATAAAAAGAAAAGTGTTTATCATAAAGTTTGAATTTTTTTTAAATAGTACCTAAGAACATAAGTGAACACATCCACTAAATTTTTGACAGGCCGGGGTCCACTACTAGGGAATTTTAAATTTATAGATATATGCTATTTTCTCACTCCCTATCCTATCACAAGCATGGGGTGGCCAAGTTCACCTAATTATTTTTACTAATCTAGGAACCAAAATTTAATTAAACAATACGAGAAGTTGTGAGAGTTCACCTGTGTTTTCCATAAAGTGAAAAGGGTTCATTTCTGCTTATTAGCTTACTAATAATCACATTTTATATGTGTCACAAGGTTTCTACCTCACTCCCTAGAACTTTTTAAAAATGACCGCAAAACTTGTAGAGAAGAAATATTTGCTGCTCTAGCTTCATAAAGAGGCAAAACTAATTCAACATGCTGGATAGAAGTAGGTTTTATCAGGTTACAATCCAGGACTTCTTATCTTTTATGGTGGTTTAGTACTGATTGTTAACAAGTATTTTTATTCATCCTCACTCCCTAGCACATAATAATTGAATGAAGGAAAGTGATTTTTTTTAGTATTGCTTTTAATTTATAGAACAGTTTTTAGAATACAGTCTTGGACATAAGCTGGATCAACCTGGAGTCATCCCTGTTTACATAATATCTCATTTTGCACTAAAACCTCACTACCTAGCCTCTCACTCCCTAGTCTGATAGACAAATTCCATTCACCTAGGGAGTGAGAATCTTGATGAAACAATCATATTTAACATTCTATTTCAAATATTTTTACTATTTTTTAAGTTGATTTACTTCAACTCTCAAGATCTCTTCAAGATCAAGAGAAGTCTTCACGATTAGATCTGGCAACAATGTACATTCTACGCTTAATTGTCGAATCTAAGATTCCATAAATAAAATAAATAAATATATTCTTTATTATATAGCCAATTTGTATCGGATATAACATGTCATGTATAAAAACAAATAATCATACAATATGAAGGTTAACAACAATGAACAGAAACAGAAACAATGAAATGTAAAATAAATAAATAAAATGAAACATTAAAACTCTTAGTAGATATTATGTATCAGATAAATATTCAGATATTGAATAGTAAGCTTTATCTTTAAGCATTCGTTTTAATTTGCTTGCCAATTTGTCAGCAGGTACAGTTTTTATTGGTTTAGGAAGGTTATTAAACAAAATTATAGCTGAATTTGACGGGGAGGATCTATATAATTCTGTACGACAAATTGGCAGCACTAATTTGTCTTTATGCCTAGAGTTTTTATTGTGTATGTCAGAAATTTTTATAAATTTTCCTGGATTTCTTGCTGCATACAAACAGGCTTCTTTAATAAAAATACTTGGAAAAGTAAGGAAACCATGTTTCATAAAATGTTCTTTGCAGGAAGTCTTGCTGCTTCAACCTAGAATAGAGCTTATTATTCTCTTCTGTAGCATAAAAACTCTTTTAGCTTCTGGTCGATTACCCCAAACTAACACATTATAAGCTAGATGTGGATATACTACTCCATAATAAATTAGCATTAGAGTCTCTAACGAATTATGTCTTTTAAGTGCCCTGATCATAAAACAAGCTCCTTTCAGTTTATGGAGAACAGATGATATATGCTGTAGAAAACGAAGTTTATTATCAACTAAAACACCCAGGAATTTAAAGACCTCCATTTTCGCGAGATGGACCGAATTTATGACAACTGTTGGAGTTTTGACGTTTTTTAGAGTGGTAAAGACTACGTGAAAACTCTTCGAATTATTAATGACAAGTTTATTAATATTACACCACACAACGAAAGCTTTAATTATATTATTAATAAACAATTCAAGTTCTTCAACAGTCTTAGTAATAATAATTATAGATGCGTCATCGCAATATAATGTGATGTGACAGTTAGGACATACTTTTTTTATGAACTTTGGTAAATCATTAATAAAAATAAGAAATAAAAGAGGTCCAAGAATGCTGTCTTGAGGTACCCCTATGTTTTGCAACTGGGACTTTGAACGTGTATTATTAATTGTAACAGAGAAGGAACGATCGGCGAGATAAGTTTTTATTAAATCGAATATTGGACCCCGGACTCCCATTTTGTACAATTTATTTAACAGTATATCCCCTGGGACAAGGTCAAATGCCTTAGAAAAGTCAAAATAGAGACCGGCAACATGTAACCGAGAATCGATAGACTTTAAGATTTCTTCGACAGAAGAGATAGTTGCTAATGCAGTCGACCTATTTGGTAAGAAACCATGTTGTTCATTAGCAAACATTTTGTATTTATGAAAGAAATTTAGAAGTCTAACGTGTAAAATCTTTTCAAAAACCTTTGAAAAACCACTAATGAGAGCTATAGGTCTATAGTTATTTGTTACTGTTTTATCACCAGATTTAAAAATCGGTCTGAGACAACTCAGACAAACTTTCTCATATACGAGTTTATAATTACTTAGCCCAGTGTTTCAATTTATTAGTTATAAAATGTACATTTAAATATTATTGCACATTTCATCAAAATTTATCATAAAAATAACTTCTCCTGGGCGGGGAATCGAACCCGGGCTCTCTCCGTCCGCGTTTTAAGCTAATTTCTCAGGAACTAGATTTTTCCCGGGAAAACGGCTTATATCGTTGGATTCGTATTCAAATGGACTACATTTTAGAATTTTTTAATCAAAATCGTCGGAACCGTTTTCGAGAAATAATTTTTTTTCATGTTTTTTCAGAGTTTTTGGGGGGCAGCGCCCCCAAATTTAGAGCTAAAATTCATTTCTCGATTTAGCCTCGGGGTATGATTTTTCTGAATATGTATGCCAAATTTCGTCAAAATTGGCCCAGAAGTTTAGGCTCCAGGCGTCTGCACAGACGACAGACGACAGACAGACAGACATTTTTTAAAAACCACTTTTTTGGACTCAGGGGACCTCAAAACGTGTAAATCCATCAATATCTCAAAATCGAATTTTTGCGCCATCACAATACTTTCTCTTTATATGAGAAAGTAAAAAGAGGAATAACTTTGGAGTGTTTAAGGTTGGAAGGAAAAACCCCAGGACTGAAACAGTCTTGGACTACGTTAATCAAAACGAATGTTGTATTACAGATATAGGTACTTCGTCAGGACCACACGATTTCTTGTTTTTTAACTTGTAAATGGTTTCTTCTAACTCTGTAATACTAACGTCGTGAAAGTGAAAGGATTTAGATGAAAATTCGGTTAAAGTAAAAGTGGAAGGAGCAACGTATGGTAATTGTGAAGCAAGTTTAGCTGGAATGCTTGAAAAATATTTGGAAAATTCATCGGCAACTTGCTGAGGTTGGCTAAGTTCAGAGCCGTTAATATTTAAGGTGATATTATTTACACTATTTACATTGTGGCTAAGGCCGTGTTTGGCTAATTTCCAACAAGTTTTGACCTTATTTTCTGAAAATTTTAATATATTAAGTACATGCTCGGATTTAGTCTTTAATAAAGTTTTTTTATGCTGACGCTTCAGGACTTTGTAAGCGGCTTCTTTGTTATCGTCGCCCGATTTTTCTGAGAAAGCGTATCGAACTTCTCTACCTGCTTGGACTAATTCTTCAGTAATCCAGGACTTGGATTTAAACTTCAATGGTTTGCGTTTAATTTTCGGAAAAGCTATGTTAAAATAATGGGAAAATGTTTCATGAAAAACTGCAAATTTTTCCCCGGCATCGATAGTTGCAAACACACGTGTCCAGTCGGCCTTACTTATTAACAGGTTAAAATAAGTTAAATTGTTGGCTGTGAAACGTCTAGTGAAACTTGGTTGCACTTCTGCTGAAGAAGAGTGTGAGGGTAGCTCAACACAAAACTGCTGGCCTGAGTGATCAGAAAAACCATTGTGATCTACATTCAATGATTTGTTAAAATTATTTAAAGAATTGGACATATTTGACCCTAAAGGAATTAAAGATAAATTCGCATAACACCTGAATCACAAACAAGAGTCCAGTGAGACATGATTCTATTCATGCGTTTAGTCATCTATATATATATATATATATATATATATATATATATATATATATATATATATATATATATATATATATATATATATATATATATATATATAAATATATACATATATATATATATATATATATATATATATATATATATATTTCTAGGCATGTGGCTACATAAACGATAAATAAATAGACTGCCAATAAGTGTGGCACATAGCTTCCTCACATCCTATTCACGAACTTGATTTTATGCTTTTACAATACATTATTGTCTAAAAAAAAAAAAAAAAATTGATAATTTTTACTTTTCCTCACTACTAATAGTAGAAAAAGTATTGTTTTCACCAAAAAAATTTTATTATTTATTTTAAAGATTAATATAATTATTTATTAGTGCGATAATTTTGATGACGTCAAGTTTGTTTACATCTGTCAAAATACCGCCAAACTTCAAATAATTAAATAAAATATAGGTATTAAAAATAAGGTTTTTTGAAGAATGATAATAGATCAGTTAGTTCAGAACGGTCACCCATCCAAGTACTGACCACGTCCAATGCTGCTTCGCAGCAGGAGAGGCAACTGTAGTGGCCTCTGAAGTGAGGAAAAGTTCCGAGGTACCCTATACCCGATTTTTTTAATTTTACCCCCTCAAAACTAGAAATACCACAAAATAGAACGTAACAAAATTTAATCTACTATTCAAGAGCTTTTCAAAGATATACATCATATTATAAAAGATTAACTTTGACATTTGTACCCCTGTACTTTGAGGTACCAAAATTATATTTTTAAAAAATGTAATGGGGGGGAAACGCGGCCTAGGACCCCCGAAACGTAAATATGCATTCGCATTTAATCCAAAGTGAATAAGAGTCAGTAGAAATGTGTGGGAGCTAGGCGGGGCAGAGCGCGGTCAGCACATTCTCGGCCGTCCCACCCCGAGACGAAGAGCGGGAGCTCAGTCTTGTGCTAGATTGATGCGAGTGAACATATATATATATATACCAAGTGCTAGGAGCAGGCGAGCGAGACTCAGTATGGACTATATTGGATTAGTACTTTTCCTGATACCCGGTATCTGTGAGTAAATGAAATGAGTTATAATTACTCCCCTTTTTGTTCCTTCTCTGGTTGGTAGGTGGCGACCTATAGTAAAGGGAAAGTTAGCGAGTGCTACAAAACACTAGGTTAATTATATGCATTAATAGTAGTTAGGATATTTTGGAAATACTAAATCATTTGTTTTACTAAAGGGGTAGATATAGGGGGTTTTATAATGAAAGATATTGGTGTTATGCTTGATTTTCCTTAATTAAATATAATGAAAGTAATAGAGGATGGGATGTATTAACTAGATATAATATACCTAATAATTAAATGAAAGTAATAATTAGTATAATATAACCCAACTCATAATTAATTGAATGTATCAATTAAGAGTAATATAACCCGTAATGAATTGAAAGTGTTGATTGAATATACAATTTATAGTTGATTTCTATTACTAAACAAGATATATTTTATAAAGTTTCTTTTATTAATTAAACATTTGTCAAATAAAAATAATATACTTTTAATTTTATAAGAAAATTATATATGTTTCGTTCTATGGAGTAATTATTCTTTATTTAGTATAAGACCCCTAGCCCCAGTACAATTGGTGTCAGATGTGGGGTTACCGGCTGCAAGAATTGCCGGATTATTATTTTATTAAGGAAGCTAGGTAGTAAGTTAGGTCAGCCTGGGGAAGCTAGGTACGCCAGACCCCAGAGCAGGCGTGTATTACCGGTCTAGTATGCCGACCAATATTTTATGTTAATTATTAACTATACTTTTACCCTTGATTTAATTCTTTTGTTTATTTAATTGTTCTTTTGTACTCTGTCGTTATGTTGTGTAAACTTTATTGTCAACGATAAATATCCTGTATCATAAGAGGCAGGAGCTGGTTATTGGTTATTGTTTTGAGCTTTGTGTGCGTGACGGTCCTCGGCCAAGATCGAGTTGTGAGATAGGACTTAAACTTAGAATTAGTTACTTATTAAGAGAATAGGGTTGCGGTGCTAAGGCATATAAATATGGAGGAGAAAGTTAAGGAACTTGAGGGCAGGATAGGGGAACTCCTGATTGCGAACGCCCAGTTCGCGGCCCGTGAAGTCTCTTCTACCCCAAGAAGAGACTTGACACTACAGAATCTTATTAAACCATGGTCGGGGGACATAAAAACGGATATACCGGTAGAGGACTTTATCCGGAACATAGAAAGGGCTGCTAAAAATGGGAGATGGACCGAAGAAGACAAAGTGATGGTCTGTGAGGCTAAACTAACGGGGGCCGCCGCCACTTTTGTAGCTGCGTGCCCGGATTTGAAACCAGAAAACACAGGCTTCTCCGACTATAGTCGGAAACTGAAAGACCGATTTGGGGAAACCCGTGATAGGGAGTCATTAGAGCAGGACTTCCACGCAGCAAGGCAGACAAAAGGAGAGGGAGTGAGGGAGTTTGCGGATCGATGCAGTTCTCTCGGGTTGAAGACTCTTAGTGTATACCCTTCGATCGAGGAGCAGGAATGGGCGAAAAAGGACTTGAGCAGGCGGATCTTAGCCGTGTTCATAGCCGGATTGAAGGGAGAGGCGGCGCGGCAGCTGCGATACCAGCCGCCTGTAGACCTCAAAGACGCAGTGCTGAGAGCCGAGAGGGTTGAACGGGCCAACCAACTAGAGGTCAAGGAGATTACACCGTCACACGTGTTTGAGGTGGCCACTAATAGGGAAAGACCAGACCCCGGGGAGAGTGGGGCCCCGTCCTTACATGCAACCGCCGGCGTGACGATGGTAAACAGCCAAGCGACAGGGGGTAGGTACTTGAGGGGGCCTCGGGCCAACGGCGGCTGGGGGCAAGGTTCAGGGGGCGGGTCAAGGTCCAACGCCGAGTGGGGACAAGATCCAGGAGGCGGAAGGAGATGGAACGGACCAGGAAGGACCGGAAGTAGACCCAGAGTTCCATTGCGATGTTACGTCTGCGGAGCGGATCATTTAGCTCGGGAGTGTCCCAGACGCGTTCTGGTTTGTTATACGTGTAATGGAGTGAACCACCTGATGAAGGATTGTCCCCAGAGAGGAAGGGAGGCCTGGGGCAACCAGCAACGGCCTTTAAGGGCCCTCCCTCCACCGGACTCCGCCCCAACATCATATAGGGGTCAGTCGATACCTTCGGGTCCAACACACCCAAACGCCTACCACCTAACAGACGCCCCACTGTTGGGTGGCCAAGGACAGGGGCAAGGGACGCCTACGTCCCGAATGTGATCGTGCGGCGTGAAGGAGGAATAGGATACGAAGTGGAAGTTCAAGGAAAAAAACTCGTGCTTTTGGTAGACACGGGTGCGGATATCTCGCTCCTTCGCTCGCCGAGACCAGGCGTGCGACTAACGGAGGCCAGAATCCAAGCCCGAGGAGTGACAGGAGAATGTATGCCTGTCCAGGGACACCAAGTCCTGGAGGTGACCCTAGGAGGGGTGCAAACCGAACACGAGTTCATCATCACCGACTTTTTCCAGGGATATGATGGTATTCTAGGGATGGACCTGTTACGCAAAGTAGGGGCCGTGATTGACGCGGCCGGAGGAGATGTAAGGTTGACAAAACTTGTCGCAGCCAACACTGTGACAGAAGAAGGAGAAGAGGAGGAGCTGGAGAGTTCATACGTCCCTAGGCCTACCGGCCAAGGAAGAGCATGTGAGCAGACAGAGCGGACCCCGAAATCTAGGAAAGGGAAAAGGGAGGGGGAACCGAGTACAGGAATGGTACCTTCGGAGAAAGCAATGGCGATAGACGTACGACCAGAGGAAGCCGGTAGAGAAAAGAGACCCGGGATTGTTGTAAGGAGAGTAACCGCGTATGGAGCCCAAACGCTCCCACCGTGGTCTGAGGGATTGGTTAAGGCGGAAATAGAGGGAATGACCGGGGAGATTTGGTGCGAACCAGTTGCACAACCGCAACCAGGGTTCCGTGTTGCGAGGGTTTTGGGAACGGTCCAGGATGGAAAAGTATATGTGAAAGGGGTAAATCTAACTGGGAGGGCTGTTGTCATTGATAATCATCAGGTTTTAGCAGAAGCCACGACGTACAGAGGTAATGAGAGCTACAAGTCCGTAGCTAGTACCACCATGTTACCGCCATATAGAGAACGGGAGGGGAACACGGCGAGGGGTTTAGTAAGGGAGAAACTCAAGCATCTGTCCCAGCGGGATGCCGAGAAAATAGGCCAAGTGTTTGAGGAATATCAGGATGTGCTTTTTGAAGGTTGCGATGGAATCTTGGGCTGCACCAAAGGAGTAGCCCACCGAATAGAGACGGGGGACTCGCCCCCGGTGGTAAAGAAGCCCTACCGGGTACCATACCACCTTCGACAGGAGATGGAAGAGCAGGTGGACCGTATGCTTGAAGAACAGGTTATAGTTCCCTCCGATTCGCCTTGGTCGGCTCCAGTTGTATTAGTCGCGAAGAAAACGGAAGATGGAACGACGAAATACCGATTTTGTATTGACTATCGAGGGTTAAATGCAGTGACGCGTACTGACGCGTATCCTCTGCCAAACATAAACGAAACCCTGGAAGGGATGGGTAGATGTAGATACTTCTCCACGCTAGACCTGGCAAGTGGATATCACCAGCTCCCAGTACACGAGGAACATCGGGCGAAGACTGCTTTTTCCACACCGGATGGTCACTACGAGTTCCTCCGCATGCCGTTCGGATTGGTTGGGGCTCCTGCGACGTTCCAGCGCACGATGGACCGCGTCCTACACCACCTAAAGGGAGTAGAGTGTTACATATATTTGGACGATGTCATAATATACAGCGAGAGCCTAGCCGAGCACGCGGAGCGGCTGCGACACGTACTGCAACGATTTCGAGAGGCCAACCTAAGAATACGATTAGAGAAGTGTCAGCTAGCTCAGTCATCAGTTGTATACTTGGGTCACGTAGTCTCTTCAGAGGGCGTGAAGCCCGACCCGAGCAAGGTAAAAGCTGTGAAGGAATATCCGATGCTTTACAATGCCAAGGACATTCGATCCTTCCTAGGGTTAGTGGGTTGTTACCGACGTTTCATCCCTCACTTTGCTGAAATAGCGAAACCATTGACTGAGTTAACAAAGACGGGGACTAAATTTACCTGGGGACTTCCCCAAAACGAGGCCTTCAACCGGTTGAGAGATGAGTTATGTAGCGACGCTGTTCTCTGTTACCCCGACTTTACACAGCCTTTCATCCTCGCCACGGATGGCTCAGCAACCGCAGCCGGAGCTGTACTATCCCAGATACGGAACGGGAAGGAGAGACCAGTAGCCTATGCGAGTAAACAATTGAAAGGGGCGGAGAGCAGATATACTGCTACAGAACAAGAACTCCTGGCGGTCGTCTGGGCTGTGAAACATTTTAGATGTTATCTCTATGGGCGACGATTTACTCTCATCACTGATCACGCTGCCCTGAAGTGGATGTTAGGACTGAAAGATCCCAGCTCCCGGCTCATGCGGTGGGCTCTTCGGTTGGCCGAATACGATTATGAAGTGATACATAAACCGGGTAGAAAACACACGAACGCCGATGCATTGAGCAGGCATGTGGCCCCGGTGCAAGCGAGCTCGTGGACCAGAGAGAATATCAGAACTGCTCAAGAACAGGACGAAGATTGTCAGAAGCTACGGAAGGAGACTAGTAAACACCATACCGATGACGACGGAATACTCTACCAGGAGCAAGAGCTAGGAGCGTGGAGACTGGTGGTGCCAAGACCTATGAGGAGCCGAGTGTTACAGGCTAATCACGATGCGCCGGCGGCAGGCCACCCAGGGGCGGCGAGAACGCAAGCTCTAGTCGAGCGAAACTACTACTGGCCCGGTTTGGAGAGAGATGTTCGGGATTATATCAGGTGTTGTACCTCTTGTGCCACTAGGAAAACGACGCGAAAACCTAAAGCCCCGATGGGTAGCCCTTTCCCTGTCACGTTACCCTTCCAACAAGTGTCGATGGATATCGTAGGTCCTCTGCCGACCTCGACCCAAGGGAACAGGTATCTCCTGACGTTCATAGACCATTGCACCCGATACCCGGAAGCCATACCGCTGAAAGACCAAACCGCGGAGACCATTGCAAATGCTTTCGTCACCCAAATAGTGACTCGACATGGAATACCCCAACGACTGCTAACGGATCAGGGAAGGAACTTCGTTTCCGAATTGATGCAGGAGGTGTGTAGATTGCTGAATATTAAGAAAGTACAGACGACTCCATACCATCCGGAGTGTAACGGTATGATTGAGCGCTTCCACCGAACTCTAACTGATACGCTATCACACTTTGTCCGGAAGGATGGCCGAAATTGGGACAGGTGGGTCCCCTACGCCCTGATGGCCTACCGAAGTATTCCTCACTCGACTCTCAGGAAATCTCCCCACTATCTCCTTTATGGAACTGACATAACCAGCCCATTTGAATGTGACATATCCCCTAAGATGAGTTCCGAGCCAATTCCCCACATACAGGAGCTCCAACGAAGGTTAGGAGAAGCAAGGAAAGAGGCGTTGAAACAGGCGGAAAAGGACCGGGAAAGGAATAAGGAATACCATGATGCCGGTGCTAAAATCCCCACCTACGGTGAAGGTGATCATGTATACCTACACAACCCTGTGTTAACGCCAGGGCATGCGAAGAAATTCCGCCACCCTTGGGAAGGACCCTTCCGCATTGTGAGGAAATATGGGGAGCTAGACTTCGAGATCGACAAAGGAAATGGGAAAACCACTATTGTCCATGCGAATAGGCTGAAACGCGCTCATGGTGAGAACCTGCGACTGACAACCACAGAAGGGGAGAGTTCGAATAACGACCTAGATCTGAGCCCTAGGCTGGCTGAAGCCCGAAACCCCAATCAAGATACCGACGACCAGTGGACAGCGACGATGCCCACCACCGAGGCATGGGAGGGCGGTTTCATCCCGGTACTCGACGAGCTACCCTCAGGAGCAGAACAGGAGAAGGAACCGGAAACACCTGCGGCCTTAGTAATTCCACGAGGGAGTATTACGGGGGAGGAGGACGATGACAGTGTAACTATAAGCAACGAGGACCCCCATGATTTTACGTGGTTTCCTGAAGACGGAGGAGATATATTCTCACCCCCAAGTTCCCCCCTCCCAGCCTCCAACCCCAGTTCTCCACCCATAGCTAGCCGGCTTCGGCCAAGACGGAGAAACTGATTCTATGCTCTATGTTACAGGGGGAGAGGTAAGAGAAGGACTAGCCTTCTTACCGCTAGGCCAAGCACTGGTTGTCGGAGGCCAGTGGAGGGTAATAACAGAACTAAGAGTAGAAGGATACAGAGAAGATCTTGACGTGCTCTCCCGAAGTCTAGAAGGAGTACGAATAACCTTAGAGGAACAAAGGATGAACGGGGCGACGACCGACTTAATGCTAGCAGGTGAACTCCGGCGTGTGACCCAAGCTATGGAGGAAGTACGAGGGTATGCGGAGGAACTAGTGCAAGTGTTACCCACGCGTCGAGTCAAGAGGGGCCTGATTAATATGGGGGGGTATGCCCTTCAAGCTTTATTCGGCACGGCGACGGAGGAGGAGCTAGGGCGCGTAGCGACAGATTTAGAGGAATTGGAAACGCATCAGGATGAAATCATCCACTTGTTAGACCGGCAAATTAGTGTTAGTCGTAAATTAGGACTACGCGCGGAGGACGCAACGAGGAAGTTGTTCTTACTTTCAGAGACTCTGCAGGAACATATAAATTTGTCGATAACCGCACACAAAGCTCTCACGGACCATTTAACTATATTAGAAAATTACGTCAATATAACGACATGTTTTAGAAACTTAGAGTTCATGATAGGACAAACTAAATATGAACTAGGGAAACTCAGGGGTGCCTTAGACGTAGTAGCTCTAGGTAGGCTCAGTTCGACTATAATACCCCCTCTCGAGTTGCTTGCTATACTCACCAATATAGTCGCCCACCTACCCGAAGGATTAGGGATAATGTCCAAACTTATCGTAGAGGAGATATACCAATATTATGACGTATGTGAAGTAAGTGCTTTTGCTGCCCCCGAAAAGGGCCGTCTGTACATCATGTTAAGCGTACCCCTTGTTACCACCCACCGCCTATTCGATCTGTATAGAGTGCGTGAGTTCCCGATATATCGGAAAGACATTAAACGAACAGTGGTAGTGCGGACCAGTGTAGAATATATGATAGTCAACAAGGAGAGGGATGGCTATGCCTTCCTACCTCAGGAACAATATACCTCTTGTAGGACGGGAGCGATAACTCTATGTCCCTCAGCATTCCCCATCTTCAAAAGAGAATATGAGACCTGCGAAAGCCAGCTATATTTTGGGAAAAGATTAAGCGCACTAACAAGTTGCAATCAATTGGTGCTTCTCAGCGAGTGGGTCCCGTATTGGATCCCAGATACCAGGAGCAGTTCCTGGGTCTACAGTCTACCCTCTCCCACGCTAGCAGTTGTTAGCTGCCGAGCTGAAAATGGCACCACTACCACCAAGGAGATGACTTTGGCCGGGCATGGTTCCATGCATCTGGCCAAGATGTGTGCAGTGCGCACATCGCACTACCAGCTATACCCCAATTGGCAAGGAAGTAGTACAGCGGTAATCCCCAGCCATGCGGGGGAGTTCGCCAAAGAAGAATTGAAAATTCCTCCTACCCTCAACCACTCGTTAATACATGGGGAGCAGGAGCGAGCTTTGTTAGAGAAGCTACATCAACTGGGGGAGGTAAAACGGGGACCCTACGCAGACCTGGAGGTTCCTCTAGACATCCTAGAGAGGGAATCGAGAAATCTGCACGACCACTTAGACCAGAGGCGGCGGTATATTCTTTACGGCAGTAGCGGTGGGACTCTAGCTTTCACGCTGATAGTTGTTGTAGTCGTTGGATTCTGGATGTACCGCCGATGTTCCCGGCCCCGGGAGACCACAGCCACCGAGGCGGAAGGAACCACGACGGAATTACAAGCCACCCCGACCCCCTTTCCAGTGTGTTACCCTCGCAGTTGCCCGGAGGATCCGTGACACCGATCGGAAAACAGAGACACTAAGAATGTGTGAACATTCGCTAGGTTTAAGTTATTTGTATATATATTTGCTATCAGTTTTACTTGTTCTGTTTAGGTTTATATGTACACTTCTGTTTGTACAATTATGTAATAGTTACAGTATGGTTAAGGAGTAGAGAACGGCGCCTGCCAGTCAGAGGGGAACGCTCCAACTGTCCCACAGCTCAGGGGTGTTGAAAGTGCTGCCATTGGCACCACTTTCGTTTTGCGGGGGGGTAGTGTAATGGGGGGGAAACGCGGCCTAGGACCCCCGAAACGTAAATATGCATTCGCATTTAATCCAAAGTGAATAAGAGTCAGTAGAAATGTGTGGGAGCTAGGCGGGGCAGAGCGCGGTCAGCACATTCTCGGCCGTCCCACCCCGAGACGAAGAGCGGGAGCTCAGTCTTGTGCTAGATTGATGCGAGTGAACATATATATATATATACCAAGTGCTAGGAGCAGGCGAGCGAGACTCAGTATGGACTATATTGGATTAGTACTTTTCCTGATACCCGGTATCTGTGAGTAAATGAAATGAGTTATAATTACTCCCCTTTTTGTTCCTTCTCTGGTTGGTAGGTGGCGACCTATAGTAAAGGGAAAGTTAGCGAGTGCTACAAAACACTAGGTTAATTATATGCATTAATAGTAGTTAGGATATTTTGGAAATACTAAATCATTTGTTTTACTAAAGGGGTAGATATAGGGGGTTTTATAATGAAAGATATTGGTGTTATGCTTGATTTTCCTTAATTAAATATAATGAAAGTAATAGAGGATGGGATGTATTAACTAGATATAATATACCTAATAATTAAATGAAAGTAATAATTAGTATAATATAACCCAACTCATAATTAATTGAATGTATCAATTAAGAGTAATATAACCCGTAATGAATTGAAAGTGTTGATTGAATATACAATTTATAGTTGATTTCTATTACTAAACAAGATATATTTTATAAAGTTTCTTTTATTAATTAAACATTTGTCAAATAAAAATAATATACTTTTAATTTTATAAGAAAATTATATATGTTTCGTTCTATGGAGTAATTATTCTTTATTTAGTATAAGACCCCTAGCCCCAGTACAAAAAACAAACAATACAAAAGGGCATTAATTAAACTAATAAATAAATATAAATCAGAAACCTAATAACAATAAAATATTTAAACCCTTTAACCTACAACAAAATTAAAAATCGGTACAAAAGTACGTGTACAATTTTTTTTAAATATAAGCCAATAAAATAGCTTTCATGTACATATAAGGCCTTTCAAATGATATACGACAGAATATTAAAAACCAAATAAAGTGGTCATGTGACACGGCACCCGGAAAAAAGTTTATTCTCATGTTCTCAGCGAATAGGATGAACTAATGAAATAAAATATAATCTATTTAAAGAGCATTCGTGTAAGATTCAAGCGCCTCAATCAGAAATAAAATCGGTTAACTATGGCCATTCTAAGACATAAAGGAAAAAAATAAAACCAAAAAAATATTAAAATTATCTCTATCTAAGGTACAACCGATGATGATACGACAAAAAGTCATAGGACCAAAGTTGTAGATCTTTTAAAATCAGTTACCGCTGGTGCTATCCGTTTTCCAATACGACTTACTGTTTAGCCGTAATAAGTTCCCAATACAGCTTAAAAATCAAGTGGGCCATTTTTATTTGTTTAAGGGGGAAGGAGGGGGAAAAGTGAACTTTGTATAATTATTTTGGTTCACAATATGGACGTTGCGCATCGAATGGCGCAAACCACAAGTCTCTAGCTCTTCTGCAAGTGGGTAAACATTCATATCAGTCAGTGAGTCAGTTATGACTCAGCATTCGGCTTTGTAGTACATAGACATATTAATTTAGCACGATTTAAAGTGCGCAGACGGTTGAAATTAGGCAGGAGCTATCTGCAGGCTACTTTCGACAAACCATAAAAATTTTATAAAAATCAGATTACTTTTAAAGATATAGCTGTAAATAAATTTATATGTGTGAGCATGTGGAAGATAAACAAATAAGTGCAGAAGGTTGAAATTTATATAGGACCAGCAATGGGCTAAGTATTACCTACTAACTAAATTTCATTAAAATCGGACAATTAGTTTTTAAGATATGGTGTTCGCAAAAATTGAGCGACAGACCGACAGACAGACACGGGACAAAAAATGTTCCCTGATGTCTGAAACGGATTTCTGTCTTGGAGTTTTTGAAATCGGAGATATAAAATATCCTTTACCTTCGGTAAGCTCGGAAGAAATAAATAATATTGTTAAAATACTCGTACATATTTACTTTTTAGGATGATAAGACCTCAATGTAAATAATATCATGAAAGTTCGTAGCTTGTTTCCTTCGTTTAGTTTACTTCAATAGTTAAAACCCTTTAAGGAATTAATCAATATAATTGGTTTAATGTATCTCTATACTAAATATATTTCGCCCTCTCTCAGGGCATATACGTTATAAACCGCGAGAATACAATTAACTTTCACGTCTTGAACATAGATGATAAAAGCATTTAGAATATATTATATTCCTTCGTCAAACGATAAATAAATAATATCAGTGGCCAGTATTAAAATAAAACTAACTTAGATAAATTAAAAAACAAAAAAAAAACATTCGAACATAAACAAGCAACGAAAATTAATAGAAACCCACTTGGAAGGTAATATTTATATTATATATGTATTATCATAATATGTTACGGTACAATCATATGATTACAAAAAGGGTTAGGCGGGAATAATTTTTAATTTGAATTTCTTAAATTGGCACTGTAATATGTGTCTAGTTCTCTTAATCCTGCTTGTGGTTAATATTTGTTTGTTCATTTGTTAGGCTCATACAGCTCTCACTTTATATGAGGATCTAAGTAATATGATTTCCAAGAAATTGTCTGAAATGAAATATATGAATACCCAAAGGACCACCCTAAAGGGAAAAATAAAGTAATACGAACAAAAGAATTGGTTTAAAGAACGAGCATTATAATATAAAAAAAAGAAATAAATGTGGCACATGCCACGATGTAAAATGGTAACCAGCAGTTGTTTTACAGATTTAAAAGGAAAGTGAAGTTAAATTAGATTAATTGTCTGTGTTTGTTCCGAGACCAAATACAGACAATTGATCATAAAAAAAAGGAATTTAAAGAAAGTGAAACTTCATTCACACACTCTCATACAAGTGATAAGAGTTGTTGGCTTCTTCTAGTTACCATGATTGTTAATTTATATAGATGTTAGTTTTTTAACGTGTGTTACTAGTCTCTTTATGTTATTATTATTTTTTATGTTGAATCTCTAGTCTGTCCCGTTACGGACGTAGTGATGTTAAGTCAATTTAGACAGGATGTTGTGGAGGAGATGATAGAATGTTGACGACGGAACATATTATTATACCTTAATAAAAATTTTGTATTACCACCTTAACGATCCTCACAACACCGATTTTTAGGTATGAGTTTACACTTGTAAGTTAGTTCTTGATGTATTGTTGGTAATGAAACGACTTTTTACAGCAAATAAACTATATTTCAGGCTTGAGAATGGCAGGATTGCCGAAACGTTGCCGTAGATAATCGACGTTTTTATTATTACCCTAAAAGGATGTTCACTACAACTCATATTAATAAAGGGTACCACTTTAGACTAAATGTAAAATACAAGTTAAAGTTAAGTTATACAAGGCAAAATTGTTTCACACCAAAACAATCATTCACACACACATTTAAGTTTATTATAATTACATTATATTAGTTTATTATAATATATCATTAGTTTATTATAATTACACTGAATTTAAGTTAATGATACATAAATTTTAGATTATAAAATGGACTTAGCCGTGATGACTTAGCTGCATGCTGCGACGATGGCTGCAAGCTGCAAGTTACGATGTCTTCTTCCCGGACTCGGTGGGAACAGAAGATGTGAATTGAGTTTATAAAGATGAAGCTGAGGGCCCTGAGACTAAGTTAATTGAAAGTTATTAAAACATGGAGATTTGGAAACTTGGAGACACGTGCACGTGTCCGGAAACGCTTCTACCAGAAGCGATGTATGTCCGCGCTCAGCTTGAGGTCCAGTGTGTGTAGTGCGTAGTTCGTAGTCGAACATGAACGTACGTATGAGTATCGATATACGTACTCGATATAAGTATATCGAGTCTGGGAAACGATATCCGAAATTCCAGCGAAGAGTGATTGATGCCTTTCTGAATGTTACAAAGGATGTTCTGTATGAAAGAAAGGAGGTTGCATCGTGGTTATCCCAGTAAACAATGCTATTACGTTATTTATGATAAATCAAGTTAAACGAGATTTAAGTGTAGAAAATGATGTGTTGGTTTGAAGAAATCTTGTGCTAAATAGTGCCATTTAAAGAGAAAGAATACATTATAAATAATAAGGTAAAATACAAATAACAACGGTTGGTCTCCAACAAATATGTATAGCACTTCTAAAAGTAATCTATTTATACCTGGGGGTACGGTACTCCAGATAATATTATCTAGTTCAATTTGAACACCCACCGACATTTATCACCCCCGAACAAGAACAAAGAAAGAAAAAAGGCCTAAGAACAAAGAAATATAAACGAAAAATTGTTTGGAGCAATAACAAATTACTTACAAAAAGAAGTGAAATCCCAACAAAAACACTAGTGTAAAAAAATAAGCCAAGTCTCGCGTAAAAAGTTGTGAGATCATAGGTTTAGCCAAGTCTCCCACTGTCCAAGTAAGTTCTACTAGGTCTAATTTGCACACCACAAAGAGGCTAAAATTAAATGCAGTGTCGTAAAAAAATTTGTATCCTTGTGCTGCGACGCTCAAATGAAAAAATAACATTTATTATTTGATTTAAGTTTGGTAATGGAAACTATGCACCCAATCGTTCCGCAGAAGGAAAATTTTTCCGTGGCAGATTTCCGATGTAGACATCAGGGAACATTTTCGGTTTCGTGTCTGTCTGTTGCTCAATTTTTGCGAATAACACGTGATTTAAACCACTCGCCCGATTTTTGAAATTTGGAGGGTAGGTCAAAATAGTCCATTGTCGGCCCTATATAAGTTTCCACCTTTTGCGTTCATTTTCATCTCTTCCACATTCGCACAAACATACATTTATTTACACCTATATCTTCATAAGTACTCATCTTATTTTTATAAAATTTGGGTAGTTTATCGGAAGTAGCCCCAGATTAATTTAGACTTAGACCGTCTGCGATCTTTAAAGTTTGTCATATTGATACTTTCATTCATGTTAAATTAAAACAATTTTGACGGATTTAAAAAACGGGGGGAAATTTAATAAATTTGACAATAATAGACTATGAAAGCATAAATCCAATGTATTTGCCAAGTCAGAAAATGTTTTTAAATTTAAACGTGTAGAGTGATTTGGGAAAGAGAATAGAGAGAGGGACAGACAAACAACAAGGATTTGCACTGGATAAATTAGACCTAGTAGAACTTACTTGGACAGTGGGAGACTTGGCTAAACCTATGATCTCACAACTTTTTACGCGAGACTTGGCTTATTTTTTTTTACACTATTGTTTTTGTTGGGATTGTTATTTTCTCTTTTTAATATTTTTGAGTTTTCGAATTTGAAGTCATGATTCTCAGCATGTTGACTTAGAGTGGTTTTTCCATTTTTTGCTTTAACATCTGACTGGTGTTGTACTTTGCTATTACTCTAAGTTTGTTGGGTTTCTCCAACACACACTCCTTCAATATTACCACAAGGTATTTGGTAGACAATGCCCATTGCATCATCCATTAGTACCGGTAGTATCTTTCATTTTATATTAAAAGCTGTTTTGTAGTTTGTTAGATGGTTTGTGTGCTATCATAAGGTTAAAGCAGTCAAATTCCTTAAAAAGTTTGGTAACCTGTTCCGAAAGGCCGTTTATTTAAACTAAACTCTAAACTTAAAGAATAGGAACTTGAAGAATAGGAAGTATATTTAAACTACAGAACTAGGATCGTATAATAGGAATCGTAATTCCCGTGCGGTTAAAGTTTTTGTGCCAAAGGCTTTTTATTAACTTGAGGGGATCAAAATTGTCTATTAATCTTTGTTTTAATTGCTGTAATAAATTGAGGGTCCGTTAAGGTGATAGCTCTTTTAGAGATCAGAAAGGGTGATTGCATTTAAAGTTAAGTTATCTATTGCCTTTGATTATTTTATTGTTCCATTTTGTGGTTAAACTTCCATTTCCCTTTTTGGTCACTGTTACATCTAAAAAGTTAATTTGGTCATTGATTTCCAATTCTGAAGTAAATTCGAATTTTGGGGCGAATGAGTTTAATTCATTTAGAAGTTTCGGTACAAATTTAGATTTTATATCTAAGAATAGATCGTCGACATATTTACAGATGCATTTTGGTAATGACTATTTATATTTAGATCAGTTTTTTATTTTGAGAAATGCATTTTTTAGTTATTAATTTATTATATTCTTTTTTTATATCTTTTAATTTTTCTGTACTACTAGTTCTAATTTCTCTATAAGTCGATTTGTCATTTAATAATTCTAACATTTTATCTTTGTACTGCTGTTTGTTCATGTATGCCTATGTTATACATTCCTAATGTTTTTCTATGTTCAGGGCGTGATAAATTAACTGTTTTCTCGCCACTTATAATGAATATACCCTTAGGGAGGGCGAAATATATTTAGTTAAACCAGTTATATTGATTAATTCCTTAAACTGTCGGAACTATTGAAGTAAATAATATCGTCTCAGTTGATTGGAAGCAGACAGAGCTGGAAGAATATTAGGAATAATATAGAATTTAATAATTTTTTAATAAATGAAATTGACAAAAATATGGAAAATGAAAATAATGATAATGCTTACAAATATTCTGAAGTACAAATAAATATTTGCTCTAAAAGATTACTAAATATAATACAATATTATGTAATATACAAAAAATGTGGGTGATATTTTTGTATCTGGTCAAGACACGATAAGAAGCTTAACGTTATTTTATTTATTTATTTTTTTTTTTTTTAAGTTTCCCTTTATATAGGTTTAAAAAAAGCTTAAAGTATAACCTATATTAGGATTAAATGAAAATAATTAAATAAGAATAAAAGGAAAACTGAGATAAAAAGAAGGAAAAAAATAATTGCTACATGACTTGGGCAAAAATATATAGTGCAATAGTTCAGGTTTTAGGTTTTTGGGTATTGAGTTTGGGTCAAATATAAAGGCAGGTAGATTTTAGATAAGTAAATCCTTTTTACATAGGACCCGAGATTACGCCCTTCTCTTATCGTTTGCCTAATCTCCCGATTAATGAGAGTTTTTGCCCTGTGGAACTGGAGAACAGGTAATACATAATACCCAAGCCCTTTTTTTTATATATTTAATTAAATAAATACTTTTAACTATGTACAAGGATAGAATAATAATTTATTCAATTCTGAAAAAAAAAAATTACTTCGCATTTGCCAGTTTCAGAATACAAGTTCTTATAAGTTAAATTTAGTTGCCATAGACATTGTTTGACAGAGAGACGTATATAATACTGTTTACATTCACTTTCATTAGCATTAAAGTCCTCTTTTAGGTTTATTACAGAACAGGGGATCCAGCCACCATATACACGACGAGATCATCAGTGTCAAACATTTCTCTCCTCTCTGGTATTCGAACTTACCATCGCTGTTTAGACCTGGGTTCGGCTAAAACCCTCATAATTATGTATTATTATTATTTGTAGTGTACTGCCTCTTGTTTAAATAAATTTATATTTGTAATCCATTCGATTTTTTAGGTCTTCCAAAGAAAGTTTCCTAAATATAACATGTAAAAGATGTCGTCTACGTTGTCTCGAATGTTAGCTTCTGAGCTTACCAAAGGTAACAGAAGCATTGAGATTATTCTGAAGAATGTTTTTTTTTTTTTTTTTTTTTTTTTGTTTTTTTATCACACAATTTGCTGGGTAGAAATCCGCTTGAGACGACAGGGAAAAATTTTAGTCTCGTGTCTGTCTGCCTGTACGTAATTTAACATTTTTGCAAACTACCATATTATATTACAAACTACTCGTCCGATTTTGATGAGATTTGGATAGTATGTCACAATTAGCCTACTGGTTCCTCTTTCATATGCCAATTTATAAGGAATTAGGATGGTTTTGTCGAAAGCAGCCTACAGTTAATGTTAAATTGATGCTCATGTGAATAAAGGCACGTAGCAGACAAGTTAGCTTGGCAAGAAAATTAATGAATTCTTTATTATAATAAAATGAATCTGAATCAAAATGTCAGAACAAAAATAAATATAAAAATATACAGGTGCATCGAAGCCACCACAGGATCCCCCCCCCCCCCCCCCCCCCCCTCTGAAGCGGAACTTCTTTACAGCTTGAAATGGACCATTTTTTTAAATTTGGTTGAGGGCATCGGGTTGTCTTTTGAATCGGTTAGTATGTAGGCCGGTTTTACACGTTCCAGAGAGATGACCTTCTCTTTTCCGGAGACAATAATTGTAATCGTCTTTCCATTGCGATGGAACCAAACAGGTTACCAAACTTACTTACAACTTACTTACAGGTTACCAAATACTTACAAAATACGGTCCGGAGTAGGGTTGCTACAGGGGCTTGCGAACTGAGTCGTCTCTAAGGAAAACATGAGAACACGTGTTTTGGTCTTTATGGACAAATATTTGTCTTTTAGATGCGTGTCTAGACGCTGAAACTGGCCTCATGTTCTCCATAGATTGCTTTAGTCGTTGGCAAAACTCGTCGGGTAGAACGTGTTTATTTGATACGATAAAATCGTAAGGCAAGCGAAGCACTTCCCGTGTACCACTTCTGCTGGGCTACATTTCAGATCTTCTTTTAGTATTGCCATTCCCAGTAACACTGAAGGCAAAACGTCGAGTCAATTAGATTTTTCGTGGCATTTGATCTCTGCTTTTAATTGCCGGTGCACGCGCTTGATCATGCCGTTAGCCTCGGGATGATATGTTTGTACGGTTGAACGTACCTTCTTGCTCACGAGAAGTTTGGCCAGAGATTGAAAGAGTTGCGACTTAAACTGCCGTCCTTGGTCGCTGACATTAGTTCGGGGTGTTCCAAAACGTGCAATCCAGTGAACAAAAAACGCTTTCGCTACCGTATCGACGGTGATGCCATGCATTGGAATGACCTCTGGCCATCGAGTGTATTTGTCGATACATGAGAGTAAATATCAGTAACTTGAGCACGAAGGTAATGGACCAACAAGATCGACGTGTACTGTGCCGAAACGTTTGGTGTCCAAGTTGGTGAGGAGTACACTTATTGTGTTTTTGCTGAAATGCGTACAATAGAGACTTGTGGTCTGTGTATACTCTGAAATCCCGCCCTTCCAGGAGATGTTGAAAGTACTTGATCACAGAGTACACAGCAAGGAGGAGCTCTCTGTCGTATGTACTGTAACGTTGTTGAGCTTCGTTGAGTTTAGCTGAGAAGAAACCGAGAGGTTTCGTTCTTTTTTTTTCAATTTGATGGAGCGCTGCACCGATTGCTTTGTCTGACGCATCTGTTACTAAAACGAGTTGTCCCTCTGATTTAGGAAATTTGAGAGCAGTGGCATTAGCAAGAGTATTTTTACAGTCGTTGAAAGCTTCATTCGTAGCGAGCGACCACTCAAATGTATGTACTGGAGTCATTCTTTTTTTTTTTAAACCTTTTAATCAGATCTGTGAGACGTGACTGATGATTCAAGATTTGTGGAATAAACCGATGATAATAGTTTATTAGTGCTATAAATCTACGATCCTTCTGTAACGTTTTTGGTTTTTTGGAATACTTAATGGCTTGGACGCGTTCTGGAATTGGTTGTGATCCGTTCTTTGAGATTTGGTAGCACATAAAAGTGACACTTTCTTTACCAAAAATACACTCGGAAGCGTTAAGGGCAATTTAATATGCTTAGAGACGTTGAAAACCTTGTTTCAGGTGATCTATATGCTCTTCTGATGACTTAGGCCTCTTTCACACGAGGCAACTTCGTTGACTGGCGGTTGAAAAGGAGTGTAGGCGAGTAGCAAGTGTTAAGAAATCGCCCGAACCCCTTCACACAAGTCAACTCGTCCGCCCAGGCGACTAGGAGGCCAGGCACATGTGCCGCTCGCCTTCTCCACCTCACTAGTTGATTCAACTAAAAAGACACTATAAGGCACACTTGTTCGATATGGATACCACTTTCTCTTCCAATTAAATTAAAGAATTTATCCTCGTGGCTTAGTAGTTTCGGATATAATTGTGAGAAAGCGCCCGTTTCCCGATTCTCTAACAAGGGATGAACCCACATTCTTCGACTAGATTTCCTTCTTTTTAGGGTTTCGCTGGTAAAACCGAAAAAAGAACCCCTTATAGTTTCATTCCTCTGTCTGTCTGTCACTCTGTACGGTTCCAATTACTTGAATAATTAAAAGAGATTAATACTTGAAACTTTCCAGTATTAAAAATCGTTTTGATGCACACACAGGAAAGATATAGCAAACTCAAAATTATCAGCTGTTCAAATTCAAAATGGCGGATAATTCATGTCACGCGAAAAAAATATTTTTTCAAATTTTGAGTGGGGTATCAAATGAAAGGCAATCAAGATATTACAAACATATATAACACTTGAAGAAATTAGTTAATTTTCCATGCCATTTTGTAAAAAATAAACATTTTGCATGCCCCACCCCCCTTATTCTAACTAATTTTCAATTCATAATACCAACGAAACCCTTTTTACGTGAGATTTCACGGAAAACCAATTTTTTTGCTCTTCTTCTTGCAGAAGAGCAAGCACAAGAAGTAGGTACTCCTGGTTCCTCGGGTCCTAAAATCGTACTGACCTCCCGTTTGGAAGAGAAGTTGAATCAACTAAGTTGCCTTGCCTCATGTGAAAGAGGCCTGAAAAAGTCTTCACACGGGCAGTCAACTAGTTGAGAGTCAACCAGTCAACTTGTTGAATCAACTAAGTTGCCTCATGTGAAAGAGGCCTAAGAGGAATGTCGTCTAAGTTTTTTTTTTAACAAGTTCTTTATTGGCATAAGTAACGAAAAATTATTTGTGTTTACCGGAGCCATTATGTTTCTTTGAGAGGGGTTATTTTGTGTCTATTTTAATTTTTTATATTTTGTAAAGGATTGGAGCTTTTTAATCAAATTTGTGGAAGGGTGTAATGGACAATTTTGGATTATAAATTTTATTTTATTTTTTAAATGGAAGCTTTTAATTGGATTTTTATTAGGGTTGTTTGCAGGTATTTAAACGGGTATCATGGGCAGTCTGTGGACTGACTTAAGAGTGGACCAACCTTGCATTTGTCTGGTAAATTGAGGGAAACCACAGAAACCCTTAATTAGGTTGGGCGGACCCGAGTCCATCCTAAGTTCTTCCTATGTTTTCCCTAAGTAATATATATATTTTTTTTTTAATTTCGTTTGTGGGTTTCTGTTGGTGAGTGGTCTCCAGATTTTACAATTTTAGGGAGTAATTTATTTCTTTTACGAATTTTAGTGTAAGTGTAAATTTTTTTTTAATTTTGAGAAAAGTATGGTCTTGATTTTTTAATTTTCATCTTGAATTTCTTGAATATTGAGTTCTTGGAATAATAATTTGCTACTTTCGGATTTATACTTAGGACATTCCAATAGGATGTGAGTCGTATTTTTATCTTTATCTGGGCATGTATAACATATAGGCGAATCACTTAGTCCTATCATATAGTTGTATTGAATGCATCTTGCATGGTAACTTGAATCTATTAATTTTGATTATATCCCTACGTGGTAGTTTGATTTCCAAAACCATGGTTTAATTGGAACTTTTTTGACAATTGATTTGAAATTCCTTGCTTTTGCTGGTTCTTCTTGAAGTTTTATGTTCCATTTTTCAAACATTTTCTTTTTGGATAGTGCTATTAGATTTCTTATGGTATTTTTTTGTCTGATTGTTTTGGCAAGTTTGTCTGCTTCCTCGTTTTCTTCAATTCCTTAATGTTATTTCACCCATAAAGTCTATTTCTTTATTGTTTCTTCTTATTTCATAAAGATGTGATCCAATGTGTAGTGTATGAAATGTTATCTAGTTTTTTAAGAACTCCCTGGTTGTCACATGCTATTGTGTATTTGTAATAGTTATTTTGTAATGTGTTGATGTATTCTAGTGCTTGTAGAATGGCTAAGCTTTCTAATGTATTTATACTAGCTTGTTGAGAGCATTAGTAGCCAATGCCTTGTTTTAATTGAGGGTCACAGTATGAGTATTCTGATATCTTTTGTTGTTTGGATCCGTCTGTAAATATATTGTAGGTTATTTTTGGGTTCAATTAGTAAGTTGGTCTTGAAATGTTATGTTATTGTAAGGATAAGTAAGTTTGGGCATATGTATATTCGGTTGTTGATATAAGTTTTCATAAGTAATTTGATTAATTGGTAGTAATTTCTGTTGGTATTTAGTTTGATCTAAGTAAGGTAATAGAGAATTGTAGCTATTTTTTAGTAAGGGTGTAGGTTTATGTCGCCAGTATCTGTGTCCTCTGTTTATTTTATTTGATAGTTCTGTTACGGATGTGTATATCTCAGAGTTTAGAGTATATAACTTTAATAGTAGTTTGCCAGCTAGATGTTGTCGTCGTAAGTCAAGTGGTTGTTCGCAACATTCAGTTAAGGTTCATATTACGACTATTGGTGTTGATTTTAAATATCCCATAGATATTAAACTGTTCCTTTTTTTTAAATTTAACAACTTTAACTAGGCACTATTCAATTTTTTAAAAAAATATATATAAAATAATCCACTCACGTACATACAGGAAATGTTAGGAACAAGGGGGTTTTAAGGGTGAATAAATCCTTAAAAATGGTTGAATTAACACATAAAACACAATAATACTAATATCAATTTACAAAATAAGAAATATGAACCAAATTATTTCGTAAAGTTTCGGAAACGCGATGTTGAAACCCATAATGTAAACAAAAATTAATTCGTTTTTACTTTCTCATATATTACTTTCTCATATAAAGAGAAAGTATTGTGATGGCGCGAAAATTCGATTTTGAGATTTTGATGGATTTACACGTTTTGAGGTCCCCTGAGTCCGAAAAAGTGGTTTTTAAAAAATGTCTGTCTGTCGTCTGTCGTCTGTGCAGACGCCTGGAGCCTAAACTACTGGGGCGATTTTGACGAAATTTGGCATACATGTTCAAAAAAATCATACCCCGAGGGAAAATCGAGAAATGAATTTTAGCTCCAAATTTGGGGGCGCTACCCCCCAAAAACTTTGAAACAACGTGAAAAAAAATTATTTCTCGAAAATGGTTCCGACGATTTTGATTAAAAAATTCTAAAATATAGTCAATTTAAATACGAATGTAACGATATAAGCCGTTTTCCCGGGAAAAATCTAGTTCCTGAGAAAATAGCTTAAAACGCGGACAGGGAGATCCCAGGTTTGATTCCCCGCCAAGGAGAAGTTATTTTTATGGTAAATTTGGATGAAATTTTCAGTAATAATTAAATGTACATACAAACACTAATAAATGGAAAACACTTGGCTAAGTAATTATGAACTCGTATATGAGAAAGTTTGTCTGAGTTGTCTCAGACCGATTTTTTTTTACTTTCTCATATAAAGAGAAAGTATTGTGATGGCGCGAAAATTCGATTTTGAGATTTTAATGGATATACACGTTTTGAGGTCCCCTGAGTCCAAAAAAGTGGTTTTTAAAAAATGTCTGTCCGTCGTCTGTCGTCTGTCGTCTGTCTGTGCATACGCCTGGAGCCTAAACTACTGGGCCGATTTTAACGAAATTTGGCATACATGTTCAGAAAAACCAGCTTCTAACTTTTTCCGTGTTCTAACTCTTTCTTTGTATCGGATCATGATATGAAAACCTTAATCCATCGTTTTTGGCAAGTTGAAGAACCACCATCTTAATAGCAAAATTACTAATACAGCAGACCTTCACTGCAAAGAATATTTTAAATCTACTTTTTTTTTCTTTTTTTTCTAAATTTTATGATCCATTTATTTAAGCAATTTAATTTACAAACAATAAGAAATTTTGATCTCCTTCTACTATAAAGAGATGTCTCTTTGAGTCGTAGAAGGAGAGTAGACCATTCCACAATAATAGTGATAACAACTACTAATAATCTAACAATGCTTGTTGTTTTTTTACCATATCTAATTTATAAACGCTCTAGTACCTTCTTAACAATACACTATATATAAACAAATGAGAAAAAATATTTCTTTACATTTAATAATACACTTATATTATTCTATACATAATTTAAATTTTATTTGAATCTTTAAACTCTTTAATTTATATTTAATTTTCTCTAAGTTTTTGAGTTTCCTAGTTTTAATTTAAAAGTATAGTGTTTTTAAAATGGTTAGTTCTATAATTTTATAGTTAAATGAAGCTGTTTTTCATTGGTATGCTTTAGAATATTTATTATTGTATCTTTTTTGTTTCAAATATAGTGTTATTTTGAAGCAATATTAATTATTATTATTTTTATTTTATTTATTTATTTTTTCCATGTGTTAAGTTAATGTTATATTTTATTTATATTTACCTAATGATCATAAATAACCACATTATTTGCTTATTTGTATAGTATTTTTTTTCTTCCCCCCCCCTTTTCTTTAAGTTATACAGTGTGTTCATAAATAAATTATAAAAGGTTAGTATTTTGATAATTTATTCCTTTATTTACCCCCCCCCCCCCCCCCTTCTATTTATTTCCAATATTTTTTCTTACACCGTTAAACTTGCTGTTTATTTAAGAGATATTCTTTTAGACTAATTTTGAACGATGTTACTGTTTTTATGTTTTTAAGTGTGAGAGGTAATTGGTTGAAGGATTTGATGGCAGAGTAGTACCAGTGTCTTTGTGCTGTCGTGGTGTTAACATGTGGTACTAAAAGTGTCGCGTCGTGCGCTGCTCTAGTCCGTCCCTGCACTCTGTCTAAGTCGTCTAGTTTTTTGTATAATTGTAAATTAATAACCAGTTCCCACATGTTGTCTAGTTTAAGTATTTTCAATTGATTAAACAGTGGCGTCGACGGAGCGTATTTGTCTTTGAATGACATTATCCTAATTATGGATTTTTGTAGTAAAAATATTGGGTTTTTGACAGTGGACGGTGCTGAGCCCCAGGCAGTGAGTCCGTATCGTATTACCGAATCAACGATTCCATAGTACAGCATACGTCTCTGATCTACGGTTAAGAAGCCTCTAGCTCTCAGCATCACGTATGTCATCTGTCTTAGCTTTTTTTGTAAGTTATTTATTTGAAGTTTCCAGTTCAAGTTGTTATCTAAATATATACCTAAATATTTCACATGATGGTGAGTTTTTATTTTTGGGCAGAAACAGTGTTGTGGGAATGTTGTGGGGCATGTAGTTCTGTCGTGTAAGCTAATATAGTCGATGTGTGTTTGTCCTCGTGCTGTAAGTGAGAAAGTGAGTATTTTTGTTTTTGTCAAGTTGATAGTTAGTAGGTGAGTGTCAAGCCATTTCTTCACCTTGATCACATCCTCCTCCATCATCTGTATTGTTGATTGTAATTCTATAGTCCAGCCAATGAATGCTCAAAAAGGGGTGTAGAGGGAAATGGAAGGAACACAATTTTTGACTTTGGGACTTTGTTTGGACTAGTTAGGAGGTAAACATACTAAAAGTCCTCACTCCTAGGAGGTGAGCGGGGGGAGGGGGGCACGTAGAAGGTCCCTATTTGCGGTTTTTCACTTATATCTTGGAAACGATGTGACCTAGCGATAAGACTATTCTATATACAATTAAAGCTGACAAAATGTACCACAAGATTGATTATAAACATTTTTTCGCTATCTCACATAGTTTTAGAGATATCCAAGCTCGAATTTCGCCAATTTTTAAAAAAATAATTTTTGCCTTACATTTTTTTCCTTATTTGACTAGCCAACTCTTCGGCCCTTTGTCCTGCAAAGAATTTATGAGAAAGAAAGTTATAGAGCATTACATTTTCTTTAAGAATATATATATTTTACTATTTTATCTCTATCCGTTCATAAGTTAGAGCAATTTTAACTTTATGGTTAATTTAGAGATTTTGCAGAAAAACTTGGCTTTCGTATTTTCAGCTATACCACAGCTCTTACTCTATATTCTACATTTAAACCAATTTATACTATCTTATATTTATGAATAGTATGTACTGTATATATATGTGGCACATAAAGAAATGATATACATTCATATGTACAGGTACATATCACGGGCGTACTCATTGTGTACATTGTATAATGTACATTTAATAGGTATATAATATATAATATATTATATTATGTAGTCTTTGGAGCGAATGTGCACTTAATATAATATGCATGTTATATATTAACTGTACATTCGTTCCACAAAATCATTGAGGGTAGGGTGTTTCCAGAATCAACAACAATTGTACATTGTAATAGTTTTTTAACTGACCTTCAAAAGAAAATATTGGAATTTCTGGACGGTAAGATTGGATCATCACCTATTCAATAGGATGAACATTTTTTTTCTTTAAATAAAATTGTTTAGTAAAACCAACAGCGACACCACTATGAATTAATAAAGATCGTTAAAATTATTAAAGCGGACCTAAATGTTTAAAGTAGAGAAAACAACGTTTTTACTAATATCTTACGTTCTAACAAACGCTAATAAAACTTTATATACATCGCCTAAAGTTCAATTAAAAGAGGCATGAAAAATGTTAACTTGAAACAAACCCTAGTTTTTACATGGTAAAGTGATACATTTTATAATAGTTGAAAAGGAGATATGTGGTTAGTAGAATAATAGTAAGAATGCAGGGTGGTACCCTTACTACTACTGCCTCTCTCTGTACTAGTTTCACACGCTATAACTATCAACTCATCATGATTTATTTTTATCTATTTTTTAAATATTCAATACATATTTATTACTATACGCTCGCTTCAATGATAGAGCCACGCGATGCCTAGTATTAAATAGTTTAAGTGAGTGTGAGTGTCTGTCGGATGTATGCTCTTGCAATCTCATTGCATACATATACAGAATAGTAGTAGAATA
The DNA here is from genome assembly GCA_951217055.1 of Gerris lacustris. Lineage (NCBI taxonomy): Eukaryota > Metazoa > Arthropoda > Insecta > Hemiptera > Gerridae > Gerris > Gerris lacustris. The sequence continues at coordinate 98,337,887 of OX578276.1, read as the reverse complement.
GCACACACATGTACACATGTATTAAACTTGTATAGCGACTAGCACATACGCACTTGTTCCCCCCACACTCTTTCTGCCGCTGTTGATTTGAAAATTGATTTGCAATTTGAATTAGACCCTTTCCCTTTGTCCTTCTTCAATGAGGGTGGGATGAGGAAATCGACAACGTCAGTTCTCTACAAACAACTCAATGTGACAACCAAAGATGTAATAGAAGGAGGACTTCTCATGCACAAAGTTATTTGGCATAGAGGTTCCACGAAACCTGCTATTTGTGATGGGTACGCCAATTTGTTGAACTGTCACTATTGGGGACGGAGTTGTACTATAGTGTTTGATGGGTACTCGAGCTCATCATCAAGTACTAAGGTCGCTGAGCAGCACAGGCGGTACCGGCTCAGCAAGACAGCTGACATACATTTCGATCAGGAGACAGTCATAAATGTGAAGCAGGAAGACTCTGTCTAACATCTAAAACAAAAGTCGGCTGCTGATAAATATGGCGAAAGTCACACTTTAGGCACATGGAGTCAGAACCCTTCAAGCACAGAACGACGCAGACGTCCTCAATGTAGTCACGGCTGTGGAGTTGTCCCACACCTCCGCTGTTGTTATTGGTGAGGATGTCGACCTAATAGTCCTGTTGATGGCCAATTCACTTGGTGACCAGGACATAATTTTCGTCAAGCCTGGACGTGGAAACAAAACCGCCACTGTTTTCTACTCATGAGCTTCAGACCCAGGGGCTGCGAGATATACTATTTGCACACGCCTTCACTGGGTGCGATACCACCTCAGCAGCCTTCCGAAGAAGTAAACTGGAATTTATCAAACTGTATTTGAAGTCTCCAGACGTCCAGGGAGCTGCTGCAGTTTTCTCAGACCTTTCCTCCACCAAGGATGATACAGAGAAAGCTGGGAAACCGTGTTTTTTGATGTGGTACAGGGCCCCACCTAGAGAGAAATCTCTATACGCTTACCGTTAACATTCTTAAATCGGTAGCCAATACGGACACCTCACGCCTCCCCCCAACTGAGGGGGCTGCAAAACAACATTCACTGCGGCCAAATGTGGTTGGGACATGAACTGCCTCCTCAGATGTATGGGTGGGAGCTAACCACCAAAAAATGTCTAACCCCGGTGCACAGACAGCAACATGCTGAACCAGATGAAATAACAAAAAAATAATTTTTGTCGATGCACAAAGGATTGTGCCACCACCAAATACGGATGCAGAAAGGCATCTCTTAAGTGTTCCCCTGCCGACCAAAACTGCCAGGGGAACTTTCTTAGTGGGGGCTCTCTCTTGGACAATGAGGATAAAGAACTTGATATCGATTTTCTTCCAGTCATCCTCGAAGATGTATCACCTTTCTTAATAGATGAAGAAGAAAACAAAGCAGAACACATCCCAGGGCCAAGTGTCCATGACGAGCCAGGACCGTCCCACCCCGAGAGAGTCAGGAATTGATAACAATTAAAGGTGTAAATATATTATTTAATTAAATGTAACATAGTTAAAAAACATAAAAATGTACAAAGTGTTGTTGATTCTGGAAACACCTACCCTCAATGCTTTTGTGGAACGAATGTACAGTTAATATATAACATGCATATTATATTAAGTGCACATTCGCTCCAAAGACTACATAATATAATATATTATATATTATATACCTATTAAATGTACATTATACAATGTACACAATGAGTACGCCCGTGATATGTACCTGTACATGTGAATGTATATCATTTCTTTATGTGCCACATATATATACAGTACATACTATTCATAAATATAAGATAGTATAAATTGGTTTAAATGTAGAATATAGAGTAAGAGCTGTGGTATAGCTGAAAATACGAAAGCCAAGTTTTTCTGCAAAATCTCTAAATTAACCATGAAGTTAAAATTGCTCTAAATTATGAACGGATAGAGATAAAATAGTAAAATATATATATTCTTGAAGAAAATTTAATACTCTATAACTTACTTTCTCATAAATGTTTTGCAGGACAAAGAGCCGAAGAGTTGGCTAGTCAAATAAGGAAAAAAATGTAAGGCAAAAATGATTTTTTTAAAAATTGGCGAAATTCGAGCTTGGATATCTCTAAAACTATGTGAGATAGCGAAAAAATGTTTATAATCAATCTTGTGGCACATTTTGTCAGCTTTAATTTTATATAGAATAGTCTTATCGCTAGGTCACATAGTTTCCGAGATATAAGTGAAAAACCGCAAATAGGGACCTTGTACGTGCCCCCGCTCCCCCCGCTCACCTCCTAGGAGTGGGGACTTTTAGTATGTTTACCTCCTAACTAGTCCAAACAAAGTCCCAAAGTCAAAAATTGTGTTCCTTCCATTTCCCTCTATAATCATTTATTGACTGGACTACTATGCCTGAACACATAAGCGCGATGTCATCAGCAAACCCCACTAAAGTGCTAAACAGTTTAATTCGAAATATATCCGCTATATATACTATGAATAATACAGGACCTAATACTGTGCTCTGGGGTATTGACTAGCTAGAGTAGTACTCCTGGCTAAGAGTATTGTTTAGTTTAACAACCTGTGGCCTATTTTCTAAATAACTAATGAACCAGTTTAAAAATGTTCCATTTACACCGGCTAGTCTAAGTTTATCTATTAGGATGGTATGTGAAACTGAATCGAAAGCTTTGGATAAGTCTAGGAACAAACCCGCCGGTTTGAGGCCCTTATCCAATTTTTCCGTCAGGTAGGAAGTAACTTCTGACACCGCATCCTCAGTGCTCAGGCCTTTTCTAAAACCAAACTGTGTTTTTGGTATTATATGGTTACGTTCGAGGTGGAGTATAATTGTTTTTTTTACTATTTTTTCAAGGATCTTAGCAATATTAGATAGTAAGGAAACTTATTACCGTGCTTCTTCCTGTAACTTTTTTGTTAAAGTTCCCTTTAAAGGCGATAGGCCAACCTTTAGAAATTCTTGTAATGTGGCTTTAAAAAGATTTTATTCTCTAGAAAACAAACTTGCTAAAAACCCTCTGTTGTATCAAGAATACTAATACTTTATGAATGAATACCTTTCATTAGGTCACATGGTCCCTACCTCAGAACCCTCGTCGGCATGGCGTATGTGATTCCACATCATGCAGTCTTTAAAAGTGGTAAAATCTATGTGATGTTCAATGCTTCATGCCAAACCAGTAATGGGTCTTTGAATGATAATTTATATATAGGTCCAAAACATCAACTGGATATTTATTTAATTATATTAAACTTTAGACTTCACTTAATAGTATTTATGGCAGACATAGTAAAGATGTTTCGTCAGGTTCTTGTGGATCCAGTTGATCGATCTTACCAACACATGCTCTGGCGGTCTAATAAGTCAGAGCCTCTTCAGACGTTTGAGTTGTGTACTGTCACCTATGTACTTGCTCCTTCACCCTATTTGGCTATTATGGCTCTTTTCACCAGTTAGTGAAGGATGAATGTTCTCTTTACCCTTTAGGTTCTAGGGCCATAGAAGAGGACACCTATGTTGATGACATAGGGACTGATTCGTCATTGGAGGATAGTGCTTTACGCTTACAGCAAGCGAAAGCTCTAATTGATCTTTTGAGTAGAGGTGGTAACTTCCACTTGAGTAAATGGTCGAGTAATAGTCTAAAGATCTTGCAAGCTGTTCCCGGTCATCAGAAGGAAGACCCTGTTTCATTTGTAAACCCTGGTGATTCTATTGTGAAAATACTTGGTCTTCAGTGGGACCCTTAAATTGATGCCTTCACTTACAATATTGAACCTCCTCAGCATATTTTTACTAAACGGGGAATACTTAGTGGTATTGCTCGCTTGTATGACCCCCTAGGTTTTCTTGCCCCTTTGATCTTGGTTCGTAAGATAATATTTCATTTTTTACAAGTTATTGGTAGTATTCATACTACGAAACGTTTAAATTTTAATTTAAGTCAAGTTATAATTACTATTTATAAAGGGAGACAGACAGAGAAAAATAGACTTCAGCGCCGGGACTCGAACCACGGACCTCCCCCTCATATCCAGTGTGCGGGAGCTCTAACCAACTAAGCTACACTGAAGAATAATTTCCTCTGATGATATCGATACCTAATCCCGGATTAAGCTTTCAAATGTTTCTACAAGTCTTAGAAGTCAACAAACGACAATAGAATTAGACCGAGAAAAACGATGGTACTAATTGAGTACTTTATAATTACAAGCGTAATTAATACCTTAATATGTCCTTAGAATGTCAGCGTTAGTGTTTTTCAGATGCTTCAGAGAGGGCTTACTGTGGTATTAGTTGCTTAAGAAGCCCCTTGTAGCTGCCCCTTTAAGAACTCTTACCATACCCAGACTAGAACTTTGAGCTGCACACTAATTAAGCAAAATATATTCTAGTCTGACTCCATTTCTCGAGAAAATATCTTGTCGCACAGTTTACTGCTTTTCTGACTCTACTATTGTGTTAGTCTGGCTGAAGACATCACCACACCTATTAAAGGTTTTTGTTGCGAATCGAATCGTTGAGATTTAAAATGAACTTCCAGATACTCTGTGGTTTCAAGTCAGGTCTCAAGATAACCCTGCTGACTGTGGCTACAGAGGAATTTTACCCTCCCAATTGCCTCAAAATGAGATATGGTGGAACGGACTTCATGGGCAAGTCAATCCATAGAAGAATGGCCAGTTTCAACACCCACGAGTAATCTGGAAATACCAGAGTTAAAATCTACTGCAATTACTCTTATGTCTTCTAGCCTTATAACAAAACCAGATATCATTATTTTATGGAACAGTTTTCTTTCTACCCTAAATTACTTCAAATAATAGCATATTGCTTAAGATATACAAATAAAACTTCCAACCCTGACCAGCTGCGGTCAGGTCCTCTTCAAGTTCTTGAACTAAGAATGCAATAAAGAAATGCATGTATAAAAGCTATTCAGGCATTTTACATTAAAGACAATTCTACATGTCTTAGATCACTTTCTCCATTTGTTGATGAGTGTGGCCACCTCAGGGTGGGCTGCCGCCTTAAACATGCAATGCTTTCTTTTGATCATAAACACCCAATAATTCTCCCTAAAAGTTGTCATTTTTCATCAATCTTGATTGATTACCTTCATATTTCTTATCTTCATGCTGGTGCAACTTTACTTATAGCTCTTTTCAGACAGCAATTTTGGATATGTTCAGCTCGGAGTCTGATTAGACAAAGAATCTTCAAAGGTTTAAAGTGCTACAGCGAAGGCCGTTATTCAAACACCTTACATGGGACATTTACCCCACTGTAGATTTCAGGAAGGTATTGCATTTCAGCATGTTGGATATGATTATGCTGTATATTAATTAGGTCCCTTTGTGGTGAGAGACTCGTTACGAGCAGCAGTAAGCAAAGCCTACCTCTGTTAATGATAGTAGAGTAAAAAGGCAGCAGTAGAGGGTTCTACTTGAGGTCTCTATTTATTTGATTAAAATAACTTGGATTTAAAGGAAATATTTTTTAGTTCACTTTAAAACAATATTTAAACAAGAATGAATTATTAAAAATAATACATGACATTAAGTCATTTGTCAGATTGCCAGGTGGAATCTAACAGTTTATTTGTTTGTAAGACCACCAAGGCTCTAACATTTAAAAGCTGTATCAAACCTCACATCCGATGCATTTTTAGCTAGTTTAGATCGTTTTATTTCTCGCAGAGGAAAACAAGTCAAAGTTTATTCGGATTGTGGAACAAATTTTGTGGGAGTTGTTAAGACACTTAACTGGCAGTTTAACACTTAAGAGTTTATTACCTGGTACCAGTCATCAACCAGCTCACTCCTATGAGCATTAGTTGGTCGTTTCATTCCGCCCTATGCTCCTTATTTTGGTGGATTATGGGAGGCTGGGGTGAAATCTGTGAAAGTAATATTACGTAAACTTATTATTATTACCGATCCTCCTTTCACTTTCAAAGAACTTACAACAATGTTTTGTAAGATTGAAGCCTTGCATAATTCAAGACCTTTGTATTCATTATCCCAAGATTGCGACACATTTGATTATTGGACTCCAGGTCATATTTTAATTGGAGCCCCTTTAACCAGTCCTCCAGAACCTTGCCTGCTTGACATTCGTGAAAATAGGCGCTCCAGATAGCAGATGATTCAGATAGCAACGGTTTCAGCATTTTTGGAATAGGTGGCGGCTAGAGTATGTCCACAAACTTCAACAGAGATCAAAGGGGACAAAACTAAATGCTAATCTTAAGGTTGGAGATTTAGTTCTGCTTAGTGAAAGTCAGTCATTACCCTTACATTGGCCTATAGGTAGAGTAACTGAGACTCGTCCTGGTGAAGATGGAGTAGTGCGAGTAGTCACTATCAAAACCTCATCAAGAATTTTTCGCCGTCCTGCCACTAGAGTGGCTCCTCTTCTTCCGCCCAACGAGCAACAAACAGAAAATTAATTTCCTTTTCTTTTCCTTTACATTAAGTTTTTCTTTTACATTATTTTCAGTGGTTAACCTTGAAGTTTTAGTTTTCTTTTAAATTTTCTTTTACCTCACCAAATTTAAGATGGGCGGTAATTTCAGGCAGGAGCCCTTTTAAGATCTTTGTTATTGTTTACATTAGGGCTTAGTAGAATTGTGCCTTATCTTATCTTTTTTCTTTCTTTTCATTATCTGAATGTTTACTCACTATAATTTATTTTAACTATTTTTATCTCTTATTTTTTATCTTCTTATCTAATGAATACTTTCTTATCTCTACTATTTTTATGAGGAATAAATTATAACAATAGCTTTTACCTTTTCTACACCTTTAGTCTGAAGTGAGCTTCGAACTGTGTGCAACTCAACCATTCAACCCTTTAATTAAACTTGTCACTTAAGACCTGTTTAGGGTTCATTCCTGGTTCAACTCTTCACACTCAGGCAACCTTCTGGCCATCTTCTTTTATGAAAACCACACCATTTAAAACAAACTACACCATCTTTTGAACTTCTACTGGACATCATACTGGACCTAGACTGCGTATTGTTAATCTTATAATTTACTCCTCTCTTTCTTATATTATTATATTAATTATTTTTCTCAATTTCTTTTAATTTATTATTATTATTATCATTCTTAATTGGAATTTATAGATTTTTCTTTTTGCTAATTCTTTCTTTACAGTTCACTTTATTTATTATAAAAGATAGTCATTTCTTTAACTTTATACAGTTTATAACTTTAATTTTAATTGTAATTATTTTTCTTTATTAAGTCTAATTTTTTTTTCTTTTTCCTCGTATCTTAAGGAGGTGGTCCTTTCCTTTTTTTATCAGCGTTTCCTACAATTTTTAGTAAGGAGACAATTGAATGTTCAGCCTGAACCCCACTTCCCCCTACAAGTATAAACAATAAACAATGATATCAATGAATAACTATTTATTTACTAACCGAGACTTATAATTATCAAGAGTGGAAGGTAGAACAATTTTTGGTAAAGGCAAAAGAGGTGAAATAGTGTTGACCACAACATCTTCAGTTGATAAGGTGTATTTTTCCTTCTGTATGGGAGTTAGTGAACAGTTCACACATCCTTTCATACCATCCAGAACAGTTTGACCTATACCAGAGCATGATCCTATTTCATGGTCCAGTTGTAAGAGAGTTACTGAGAAAGCTAGGCGACTATATACGCGTCATCTACTTCTGTGGTATTACCTATGTTTCCTCATTCCATCGGGAAATACCGACCCAGAGGGCTCTAAAGCGTTCTGAAGGAGGGAAATCACGCCTCCACAGAAAATCTGAAATGTAAGACGAGAACAGCGCTCTTTCCGTACCATATTCCTTTTTGTGGCGGGCTTTAAACTTTTGCCACGTGCCCTCGAGAGTGTTTGTATGGATACCTGAGTCTGGATCCACAAAATTGGCCGAATGATTAACCACATAATGGCTATATCCTTCTGCAACAAGAAAGGACAGCACACTGAGAGTATCAGTAGGGGTCCCTTCAGAAATTCATGAAGATTGAAAGAAATTTAATTGGATAAATTGAAGAAGTAATAAGTAAAATACGTCTAGGTAGGGGGAATAAGGTAAACAAGTACCTGGCAACGATTCAAAACCACCGTAAGCAGCCCAACCGTCCGATATTACTGTTGATCCAGGTACGATATGCTTCCTGAGTATAGCCAGAAGAGTTGTTGCGCATTTCACTGGTCATCAGGTTCAATGAAACATCGGCCACTGCCACGTTCAATCCCCCCAAAGTGCCATTGTTCTCTCACCTCGAATATAAATGACTAACTAAATAACTATTAAGATAAAGTCATGTTCAGTCCAATGTACTTTGGGACAAAGGAATATCACACTTCTGTTTTTATAAGGGGAGTAACAGCCTAAAGAAGAACATTCTGTGCACCTTCTTTAAATTGTTACTCCCCTCTGGTTTTTTTTATAAGAGGAGTAACAATGTTGTTTGGCACTTCTTTAAGCCAAACAAAATAAAATAATTTGTTATTGATAACCTGAAAAAATTACTGTAGTCAACTACTGTAGCTTCAGACAGTCTGCCGTTATTAGTCCGCTTTAATTAATGCCTAATAGTATCGTGTATGTATGTTCCAACCGTCCACAGGTAGCTCAGCAAGAAGATATCTTTTAATATCAGTCGCGAACGCTCAAAAAAAGTGCCGGACAGTGCGCATAATGACTTGCGGCAGCGTTTTCTAGGGCAGCACCAGGTTCCATACTGGCGATTGCCAACAGGGGACCGAAGATGCATAGCACGTCCGCATCCCTCTCCAGGGCATAGTCGGCTTGCCGGGAAAGCTCCAATTTCTAGAAAAAAAGAAAAAGCAAGAGAATTATATTTAATTATTAAACGTTTTTTAAGTATTTATGCAATAAAATTCTGTAATAAAAAATCTTACCTTGCAGCCAGCAATAAAGTCCCCAACTGTCGTAAGAAGATATTATAGCATAAACATCCCGCAAATTTAAATCTAGCAGAGCATCCATTGTCTTGTGTTCAAGAGAAATAATTAAATAATGCAATAATGTCACAGTAATTTGACAAATTATTAAAAAAAAAAAAAAAAAAAAAATACAGAAAATGAAAACATAGCAACGTAAAATAAAAAATAAATAAATAAATACTTGGTTACTCCCACTGTCAAAATGGTCTAAAATTTATTTGAAACGATGGTGTAAAAGAGACTCGTCACTTATTTAGATTGTATTTTTAAAATATAAATGGATTTGTCTAAATAACTATTAAAACAAAGAGCTGTTTAGTCCAATATAATAGGGACAAAGGAATATCACCCATCTGTTTTTATTAGGGGAGTAACAGTCTAAAGAAGATCACTCCATACACATTCTTTAGATGGTTACTCCCTTCGGTTTTTATTAGGGGAGTAACAGTCTAAAGAAGATCACTCCGTACACATTCTTTAGATGGTTACTCCCTTCGGTTTTTATTAGGGGAGTAACAGTCTAAAGAAGATCACTCCGTACACCTACTTCAGATGGTTACTCCCCTCATTTTATCTTGAATATGATCTTTTTATATCTTGTCTTTCCCCTATACTCACCCCAACAAAAGCCCTAATGCTTTTCTACATTCCCAAAAACGTTTATTCGGTGGAAAAATAATAATTTTTTTGGAATGTTATCAATTCATATAAATAAGTAGGGGAGTAACAGTCCAAAGAAGATCACTCCGTACACCTTCTTTAGATGGTTACTCCCTTCGGTTTTTATCAGGGGAGTAACAGTCTAAAGAAGATCACACCGTACACCTTCTTTAGTTGGTTACTCCACTCATTTTATCTTGAATATTATCTTTTTATATCTTGTCTTTCCCCCTATTCTCACCCCAATAAAAGCCCTAATGCTTTTCTACATTCCGAAAAACGTTTATTGGTTGCAAAAATAATCATTTTTGGAAATTTATCAATTCATATAAATAAATTAGGGGAGTAACCAATAAATTTAAAAAAGGGAGTAACCAAGTAATGTAAACACAGGGGAATAACCAATTAAAGAAGGTTATGGGGGAGGCTTATTCAGATGGTTACTTCCAAAAGGGGAGTAACCATCTGAAAACTACGATTTTCAGGACTACTCGAAGATGACTTTGACTAAGTATTAGAAGGCGATGGGTGCACCAATGTGTGGTGCAGTGCCGGATTTACCACTAGACCAACTAGGCCGTGGCCTAGGGCCGCGGGCTTAGGGGGGGGGGGGGGGGGCGCAGATATGGGCAATATATTGATATGGCTTGCCGCTTAGCACCTTTGGCACAGTATATTCTAAGGAGTATTTCTTGAATTTGAGTATGATCCTGAGTACTAAGTAGTTAGTAGACCAAATATTAAGTTGATTTTAGCTTGTCACTTGATGGTTAGTTATTCCATTATTACTCCAAATAAGAGTGGTCACTTATCAAGTAACAAGCTAACATCATCTTGATTTTTGGTCTACTAACTATTTTTGTACCCAGGATCATGAAAATCACATTTTTCACTTTTTTTTTTTTTTTTTTTTTTTTTTTTTTATTAAATGCCTATTGCCAAGCTGACGAGCTTATGTATGCGTAAACGAACTTAGCCGACCACATATATTTTACAGGGGCACCTAAAGATTAACTTGAAGTTAGTCAATTATAAGTTTTTAAAAAAGGTTCTACAAATAAAAATAAAAAGTGTGAGTTTTATCGGCATATTTATTAAAACCTAACCACATATTAAGTATGTAGTACGTAAAACCAAATTATAAAGTATTTCAAGAGTTAAAAAAAATCTTCCAATTCATTATAGTCATTATACTATTTTGACGACATTAGTTAAGTTAAGCCTACAAATATTAACTTACCATAACGGTTTTGTAAAAAAAATCCAAGTAAACCCAATTATACTTCTATAGTTCATAAAAACTAGGTTAAAAAAACAATGTGGGGGGGGGGGGGCTAGTAAAATTTGGCCAAGGGCCTCAAAGGTCCTAAATCCGGCACTGGTGTGGTATCTTTTTTGACAAAGAAAGCAAGTATTCTTTGATGTACCCATTCATTTGCGCTATGATTTGGTTGTAAACAATTTTCACAACGCCTATATTCTTTAAGTAATTTACGTCGTGTATCTATTGACTCATTTTTGAAAACTTGACACACTTCCAAATCGGATGTTCCATAGAGCACATAGGACATTTGGGGAATGATGAGACAGAAGTTGTTTTATTAGGTTTGAAAGATTTAAAATTATTTTGTTTCGCGGGTTTTGGAGCAAGAAGACATGTTGAAGTGGAACCTTTATTTGGGCGAAAGCCCTTATTACTATTGTAATCAGGCTTCAACGTCATTTCAGGTTTGTACTCAGAAGAAAGTTCAAGTGGTTAAAGAATTCAGAAAGGCTGTCAAAAGTAGGAAAATCAACACCGACATTTTCTATCTCGAACGCTGTTGAGGAACAATTTTATCTTTTTATTTTATTTTATTTCTTTTCCTTTTATAAAACCTCTTATCAAAGGTTTTCCACGAGTGCATAAAATGCTTCAAACACGCAGGTGGACCATAACCACCAATTATGTCTGATCTTCCAAAATCACGATTTATGAAAAGTGATCCCTTTTATTACACAGGTGTCGTAAGGGTGGTGAATGTACGCACAGCAAGGAATACTTACAAAAGACCTACTGCTAAACTCATTTCTTTAAATCATATCCTTAAACCTTCCTCACACCTCCAAACTCCTAGCGACGAATCCAAAACGTGAAAAAAATTATTTCTCGAAAACGTTTCCGACGATTTTGATTAAAAAATTCTAAATTGTAGTCCATTTAAATGCGATATAAGCCGTTTCTCGGGAAAAATCTAGTTCCTGAGAAAAAAGCTTAAACGCTGACCGAGAGAGCCCGGGTTCGATTCCCCGCCCGGGAGAAGTTATTTTTATGATAAATTTTGATGAAATGCTCAATAATAATTAAATGTACATACGAAAACTAATAAATGGAAAACACTGGGCTAAATAATTATGAACTCTATATGAGAAAGTTTGTCAAGCCTCTGTAATAAAACATAACATATACTCGAATATATAATAAGGTAGCCTATAATAATAATCCTGAAAATCGTTTCGTGTCATTATAACCTGAGACCACAGTTTTAACTTAGCATAAAAATCTCCGACGTAATTTTAGAGTTCAAAAATCGGTTGGTATCAGCCCCATTTCCTACACCTCTTGCCAAATACAACCACACAACGCCAAATTTCATATGTTCGACCCTGTTACGGACCTCTCAGTTTCGTATCATTACTGCAAACAGTATAATTATTTTCCTTGGGACTTACACCTATTGCTATAATTAAAAAATATAGTCCACATATAGTTCATTACATCACATTCACATTGCATTGCAAGAATCGTATCATAGTGCAATGACAACTTTTAAACATACCTTAAAGCCAATCGTAAAACTCCTACTCGTTGAGACTTTCTTTATGAAGAATAACCACGCTCATATTCATTCCATTAAGTTGCTCCATCTTATAAGAGTAGTCTTCAATAATTTGAATATTTTAATATTTGGAACCAACCATTCGCGTAAAAATTTCATAAAGGAAAATATTTTAATAAAAAAAAAACTTAACACATCAACATAAAAAATAAACAAGTATTAAAATGTATCCTATAAAAACAACATACCATGTATCTTAAGATGCGTGATAATAGTTATGTTGACCCCCTTCCACACGGCCCCACAATTACTAATGAGAAAAGTGTGATATTCCTTTATCCTAATTTACATTGTACAAAATGTCCATCTGTCTTATTTGATTGTTAGGCTAACAGATATTTACACTTTCTATTACAGAAGTGTAATATTCCTTTGGCCCAAAATACGTTGGAGAAAACGGCCCTTTGTCTAACTTAAATATAATACTACTAGATATTGTAATTTTATATTACTAAAATATGATATTCCTTTGTCCCAAAATAAGCATTGAACAAAACGGCTCTTTGTCTAACTTATATGTAATACTAATTAATATTGTAAATTTAAATTTCACCACTGTGATATTCCTTTCTCCCAAAATACATTAGACAGAACGGCCTTTTGTCTACCTTAAATATAATACCTACTACTGAATATTGTAACTGCGATATTCCTTTCTACCCAAATTTCATTGTGAAAAATACCCCCCTTTGTCTTATTGGATTGTCAGGCTAATTGATATTGTTATTTTCAATTACAGAAATGTGATATTCCTTTCCCGAATGTACATTGTACATGGTAATATATGCCCCATTGTCCTATTTGATTGACTAAAATTTTGCCTACATAGCTCTGTGGCGGCATATTATTTATATTTGTTTATTTTCATATACTTCTTTTTGCTTCCGAGCTTACCGAAGGTAACGGAAGCATTGTGTTCACTTTTGAGAACGAAAAACTTTTATGCCTCCGATTTTAAAAATTCCAAGACAGAAATCCGTTTCAGACATCAGGGAACATTTTTGGTCTCGTGTCTGTCTGTCTGTCTGTCTGTCAGTCTGTCTGTCTGTCGGTCTGTGTCCGCGAATTATGAAACGTGCGACGATAACTTGAGTAAATGTTGACCGATTTTGATGAAATTTGGTAGTAGACATGTTCATTTTACCAATGCCCAGGACGAGTTCGTTGGACAACGTTATCCGTTCAAGCGTTCACGAGCAACGCTTGCGTAAACGTGAACTTCAAATTTAAAATTGGAATTTTAGGTCGAGAAAAATAATCTAACATCATCTATTCAATGAGACAAACATTTTTTTCAAATACAATTTTATAGTTAAGCCAACAGCGACACCGCTATGAAGTGTTAAAGATCGCTAAAACTGTTAATAGTTTTTACACAATAAACAATATAACAATAAAGTAATTTAACAATAATTTTAATGTTAATATAACAATAACGTATATGATATGATGTGAGGAAGCTATGTGCCACACTAATTGGCAGTCTATTTTTTGTTTTTGATGTCACATTTTCATTCTTAAAAAATATATTATGTTAAAAATATCTGTGTCGCTCAGTTTGAAGCAAATCACTTATTATAAGTTAAGAAACTAGTTAGTTATATTCAGCCATCCATAGCTCTTTCTATACATGGTTACCTACATTTAAAATTATATCAGTGGGTAACCAAGTAAAATGTTGCCTATATAGCTCCTTCTTTACTTGGTAACCCACTTTTAAAACATATAGTGGGTAACCAAGTAAATTGTTGCCTCTACGCACCGGCAACCTAGTAGAGGAGTACAACAACAATATTTTTGCACTTATGTTATCATTATACATTTTTTTTTTTCTATTTAAATATTATGCAAATGAGTAATGTTTGTATTCTGTAACTATGTAGTATTATGTATTATACAATAAAGTATGTTGTTAAAAAAAAAATAAATAAAAAAATAAAAAATATAGCTCCTTCTTTACTTGGTTATCCATAGAGTTGGGACAACCGACTAGAAAAAGCAAACGAATGAATAAGTATGCGTATAGTTTGGGAAAAGCCAGAGGGTTGTTAGTTTTTGTTTTTTTCTTATCGCCTTTAGTTTTTTTGATAAAAAATAAAATGTGAGAGAAAAAAAAATTAAAATCTAAATTTCAAAATTTTAAAAACAGGTGGAAATTTATATCTTTACAAAGAGTAATTGTGTGAATTTTGGTCAAAAAATATTAAGCTGGTGAGGCGTAATCTTATGGGAACTTTTTTTATATTTATTATCTGGAATGTGCTGACCCTAGCGGATTTTTACAAAAATACAATTTATTAAATTCTGAATTGTTGATTTTCCAATTTAAGCCACACCCACCGTTGTTTTTCACCCTTTTATTATGACAAATGAAATAAAAACAATTTCAAATATTCTTAAACGAAAAAAAAAAAAAAAAATCGAAATATAACGAATTATTATTTTTAAATATATTTTGAAAGATATTTAAAGAAGATAGTAAATAATCTTGTAAAAACTAAAATTAAATAATGAAAAAACCGCGATGAGAGGAGGGATTAAATACTAGTTAATAAAAAATAGTTTGAGAAGAAAAAAAATTTTTTTTTTGGATTAATTTTGGTCAGCGCCCAATGCTAAAAATTAAGCCACCTTTTTTCACAAATAACACAATTGTATCTTGTTATGTGCCTCGCCAGTCAGCATGAAAATTATCCAAGGAAAGGTGTATCGCTAAAGTAAGGCAATTGATTCCTTTCCGACCCTACTATACCCACTAATCAAGAATTAAAGTGCAACTTAAAACAAAAAAAAAATAGTTTGATTAATAAGTTATATTTAATAGTCACATAATGTTTGCTTCCGAGTTTAACGTAGATAACGTTTAACGAGGAGTTCTGAAGGGGACGAAAGCATCGTCAACATTCTGAGGATGTATGTCTCCGAAAAACATCTTGAACTCGTTTCCGTCTAGAAATCCATTTCAGACTACAAGGAAAACAAATTTTCACATCAGTTTATCGTTATAATAAATTTTTGCGAACCTCCGTATCTTAATAAACTAAAGCAACCCACATAGATGATTCCATATTAAGTTCAACCTTCTGCCATCTGACCACATTTAATATCTTGAATAAAAATAACAGTACCCTATTGGGAATCGATAATGATCCATGAAAACAAAATTTTAATTCCTAATGCGATCACATTATTTGATACTAGGTGACCATTCATCCACAATAAATAACATGCAAATATGCTATGTGCCCCACTAATTGCCAGACTTTTTCAACCTATGGTCCAATAAGCCAATAAGCTAAGAAAAATTTGCGGAACTAAATAAGAAAAAAATATTTTTGGCATATATATTAAGCTTATAAAAAAATTATTATTGATGCTTATAAATAAAAATTTCAATAGTGGCTTATTTTCGTAGTAAATAGGTCCAATATTCCGGTTTTAAAATAATTAGGCTTACCAAAAAAAAAAAAAAAAAAAAAAAAAAATTAAACACATACAATTATCTACAACAAAAGGTTATTATAATTTTCTAGATAACTCTAAAGATTTTAGAGGTATTTTCAGTTAAAATCGTGGTTTTACCATGGCCAGGTAGGGGTACACTTTGTATGTATCACCTACCTTAAAAAATGAGTTTATTTTCTGTTTTTGCTACTGTAAAATGCAACTTATAAAAAATGGTTTTAAATATAAAGTAAAGCTGAGACAATATCGCATTAGATTACGTATGTCTGAACCAGTTTGTACGAATTGTATAATTATTATCGATACAAAGTTAATTGGACATATTTTTAAATTAATTACAGCAAATTTCAATAGAAACAGATAATGAAAAAATTAAATAATACACATGGTTCTATTTTCTTTCCTATGATATAGAGAGAGCTAAGAGAGCTTCGTAAACCACCAAATATTACTCTGCCGGTTGGACTCGACCTAAGGAGAAGCAAACTACAATGATGGTTAGAAATGCATGGACTAAATTTGGCATTTAGATTTAATATTCGAATAATACATAGAACAAAATGTCTGAAGTCGTTGAGTTCAATCTAGACACACATAACAAATAATATTTGATAAGTCAAGCATAAAATATGAAGATGGTATAGTTATCGTGTGCAACCTTTCTTGCCAGGTCTAATTTTTTCCCCCGTAACAAGAACTATCACTTGTTGGATTCCCAGTTAATCAGATCAAGTTGCTATTCATATTTTTTCTATGGCCCAACAGACCTAACATTTTTTAGGGTCCGTAGGCAAAACCAAGGACCCTTATATTTTCCTGCGTGTGTCTGTCCGTCCGTCCTCTCGCGTGCTCTCACGGCTACACCTTTCGTCCGATCACTTTGAAATTTGGCATGTATGTGTCTTGTACCTGCCCACATATTTTAAAAATATAGCACCTAAAAAATATTTTTCAAAAAAATTAGGGTAAAAAACTTAAGGGTTAAATTTTTTTTTTTTTCGACACCGTGAGCCCATATGAAAGGGTACGTCGAGCTGATTACAAAAATATATAATTCTTTGGATATAAATTTGATAGGGCGAGCGTAGGCAAGTTTGAAGTGGGTGTGAAACGTGTCCCCCCCCCCTCTATCTCGCTTATGTGAAGTGCAAAAAATCTGAAAAAATTCCTGAACATTCTTCGACCAAAAGTAAAGATACCACTTTTTGGAAATTTCGAAAAAAATGTTATTTTATTTTTTTATTGACAAAATCCGTTTTTTTATAATTATGGTCTTTCGATGTATTTATATGGTTGTAGTCCGGTTCAGTAGCAAAAGAATACTTTATCAGAGTGTGTTTTGAGAATAGCAGACCCTTAGAATCGAATGGTTCAAAGTAAGCTTTTTAGCATTTTAAAAAAACACTGTTTATACACTTTACAGTTAAAGACTATATAGTGTGGCCTACGGACCCTTGCTGTGTGCTGACTAGCACACACTTGACCTGTTTATTTTAAAGTTGTATGGGATGATTATTAGTTTAAAACCAAATGTATGAGGGGGTGTCGTTATATCATTCGAAAATAAAATTACCTACTTTACTTAATGGTCTAGTTATTGCAGCACAAATTATCTATATTATTAAATTTAAATATATAAATTAAAATTCAAATTTATATCAATATCTTATTTATTAAAATCTCAATTTTTCAATATTTCCATAAAGTGACATATATTAAAGAAATAAATATATATACTTTTTTTATTTATTTTTAAAATAATGCAATGGCCGATGTTATGTCAAAATAATGGGAGGGGTAATGTGGGCAGTTCCTTTTCCTCCCAAAATAAACAAGGGGTTGAAAAAAACTTGTGAAAATCAGCGCTATCTCTGGAGGGAAGGTCTCAACACAACTCACTCCCGCGGGCTCTTAACAATTATATTTTGAATTTTTTTTTTTTTTAAATAAGTAGATATTATATAAACTTAAACTTATTCTTAAAGCACAAAAATATAATTTAATAATTAAGTCTCGTTAAATGAAACGCTTGGATACTACCATAATTGTTGGTAAGGGTAAAGGACGTACCGTACACGTAGGGCGCCGTTGAAACTTTACGAAACAATTAACAAGTCGAAACAATTTTACGAAGTCTAGAATAGAGGAAGGTGAACTGGAACTAAAGATATAGACTGAGACTTAACCCGCAAGTCAAATATTTCAATCGGATGTTCTTGTTTTTAATTTAAGAGTGGTTGGGGAAAGGAACAACGTCTAAGGGCTCAGAGCTGAGGAGTGGTGAGAAGGGGCCTGACACTCGTTATCTCGTTATACACCTCTTAGTGTAGTCCGGTCGCCAAATGAGAAAACAGGCTTGGACCTTGAAATAGGGTACAACTAATATTTTATGATTGATTCTAGTACTATTTGACATACTGAACCATAATATGTGGGGTGCCAGAATAGCACCCTTGGGCAACTTTAAATATTGAAGGTCAAAGTTTACGGGGTCAAAAAAACCCAGAACTCACGCATTTTATTGTGAATAAAAGCGATTCGGCTGACCAAAATTAAATATTTGTAGTTTAATAAATGTTTATATTATGTGAATACTATGTAATACTAGCTGGATACCCATGCTTCGCTACGGAGTGTTTTTAAATTTGATAAGTTTATAAACTACCAGGAAAGCATACAAATTATTTTACTATGCGAGAATATCTAGATTCTATCCCTCCTAGTTATATCCCCCACCTCATTGATAAGATCATTTGCAAATATCCTAAATTTACCCCCTCCGAAATGAAAATATGACAAAACTGTACACATAACAACAATTACTGTACTCTTAAAGAGCATTTCAACGATATGCATCAAGAAGATAAAGTGTATTCAATACTTGTACCCCGTACCCCTTTGAACCAAAACTTATAGTTCGAAAATTCATGTAAACAGTTATCTTCCCCTTGCTTTGAAGGTCAATTGTGCAAATTTTCATCGAGATCGGAATAACATTGTAGATTTGTATAAAAGAACATGCATATGTACACACATATGTTGACTTTTATATACATATATAGATATAGATATAAATTTCCATTTTACCTCTCCCCCTTCTAAATGAAAATAAGACAAAACTGTACTTAAGAACAATTACTTTTCTCTTAAACAGCTTTTCAACGATTTGTATCATGAAGGGTATCCATTACTTTGTCATTTGTACCCCGTACACATAACAACAATTACTGTACTCTCAAAGAGCATTTCAACGATATGCATCATGAAGATGAAGGGTATTCATCACTTGTACCCCGTACCCCTGTGTACCAAAATTTTAATTTCGTAATCTCATGTAGGCAGTGACCTTCACCTTGTTTTGAAGAAAAAGTGTGTAAATATTCATCAAATTAGGATAAAAGACATACCCTCATACGGATACACTTCTTTTTTTATAAGATATAGCTATATCTTTAATTATACCCCCCTCCTAAGTGAAAATATGATAAAACTGTACATAACCACAATTACTGTCCTCTTAAAGAGCTTTTCAACGATATGCATCATGAAGGATGTTCATTACTTTAACATTTGTACCCCGTACCCCTGTGTACCAAAATTAAAATTTTGAATATTCATGTAGACAGTGATTTTCCTCTTGCTTTGAAGGTCAAGTGTGCAAATTTTCATCGAGATCGGACTAAAACTGTAGGTTTGTATAAAGAACATGCACACATGTTGACTTTTATATGTGTATGGCCGCCATCTTGAATCAATACGCCCGATTGGTAAACTTTTTATCAAAAGTTACTAATTTCACAAAAGGAAGCCAACTTCTGAATTTCAAGGTTCTAGTACAATTGGTTCCCGAGATATCGTCTTGTCGAATTTTGTATATAAATGGCCGCTATCTTGAATAAAGATGGCGGATTTTAAAAATATTTCTTAGCGAGCACGTATGAGGTAAGAGGAACACACCTACAAAATTTCATGGTCGTAGGTCCAGTGGTTTCAGAGATTTCGTGATGTGTCAGTGAGTCAGTGAGTGAGTGGTATTTGGATTTTATATATATAGATAACGGTATACTATAGTTTTTCAACATAAAATACGTTTTGAAACGGGTAAAATCTATATAATATATAAAAGTCAACCTATGTGTGTTTATGTTTGTAAATGTGTTTGTATGTTATTTATACAAATCTACAGTTTTTGTCCGATCTCGATGAAAATTTGGACACTTGACCTTCAAAGCAAGGGGAAAATCACTGTCTACATGAATTTTCGAAATTTAAATCTAGGTACACAGGGGTACGGGGTAAAAGTAATGAATACGGGGTCAAAGTAATGAATACCCTTCATGATACATATCGTTGAAAAGTTCTTTAAGAGTACAGTAATTATTGTTATGTACAGTTTTGCCATATTTTCATTTGGGAGGGGGTAAATTTGGGATATTTGCAAATTATCTTGTCAAAGAGGGGGGAGGGGGGTATAGAAATAAGTGGGAGGGATAGAATCTAGATATTCTCGTTTCTTGATGTTAGTTTATAAACTTTTCAAATTAAAATAACACTCCGTAGTGAAGCACGGGTATCCAGCTAGTAATTAATAAATAATAAGTGTGTATTTTTCTTTAACTTTAATTAAAAAATTACAGACTATTTTACAAGGATAAAATCAGAATGCATATCAGATTATAGGATATTCAAAATCAGAAGTGACATTTCACTGTCACTGTCATCAAATTGAGCGTCATAAGTCTTCAAATTGCCACTCAATTCGCCACCTTCGCACGCGCAATATTCTTTACAAGGCAGATTTACATGGTGCACAGCTGCACATTGCTGTTGGACATGGCTTCACTTGAACAGCTACATCTTAAACTTTTCAGCTGTTCTGGTGGTGCCAACCCTTTTTTTACTTGGAAGTTGAATGGGTTCCAAAGAGTGTGTTGTTTCCTTCTTTTCCCATCCATAATCAGTTAGATTCAAAGGAGGAGGGAACGAAGATACTACTGCGTTCCAAGTGCAAGCTTCCAAATGGCAACGTTTAATATGGAGTTCAAATCCTTCTGTTGTCGGAGGGAGGTTCTTAATTTTTTGGAGGAATTTTCTTAGATAACCACACTTTGTATCGAACATCAGACATGTTGTGAACTTCCTTTTTTAGCCGTAGCAATGTGCAATGAAGATTGTGCACTTAGTTATACACTGTTTCATTGAAGATTAGACACATCCTAAATGCTAAACTTCAAGACCAGATCTGAGAACATTTACAGTTGTAGACTTTCCAATTCCAAAAAATTGTAAAGTGGTATCATCGCCCGTGAGACATAAAAATACAACTAACAACCTTGATTTGCAAGCAAATATTACAACATAGTGATTTCCTTCCACACAAGTTGGTCATTACTGGTACTGATACAATCCCAACTGAATTACAAACTCCTGGCGTTCTAATTCCTTGCCCAGATTTGGAAACTCACAGTCTCTTTTCAGATTAAAATTCTATAAATTGTAGATATAGTATAGAATAATTATACAGCAGGTTATTTATCTGTTAAGGTGAGCAACGAAAAATATCAAGATTTTATTTGATGACACCGACGTTTTTGTTTTGCTTGTACACTTTTACAGAAAGCTAGATCTCAAATGCCCTATGTGGATAGAGTTTGTTGAAAAGGTCAAGCTCTCAGATATAGCAGCAGCAATTCATAATCTTAAAACACAAGCAGACTCATTGTTAATAGTACATTGCCTCACGGGCTTTGATACCACTTTACAATTTTTTGGAATTGAAAAGTCTACAGCTGTAAAAGTTCTCAGATCTGGTCTTGAAGTTAAGCATTTAGGATGTGTCTAATCTTCAATGCAGCAGTGTATAACTGAGTGCACAAGCTTATTGCACATTGCTACGACTACAAGAAGGAAGTTGACAACATGTCAGATGTTCGATACAAAGTGTGGTTATCCAAGAAAATTCCTACTAAAATTAATAACCTCCCTCCGACAACAGAGACATTTGAACTCCATATCAAACAATGCCATTTGGAAGCTTGCACTTGGAACTCAGCAGTATCTTCGTTCCCTCCACCTTTAAATCCGACTGATTATGGATGAGTAAAGAATGAAGCAACACACTCTTAGTACCCATTCAACTTCCAAGTAAAAAAAGGTTGGCACCACCAGAACAGCTGAAAAGTTTAAGATGTAGCTGTTCAAGTGAGAAGCCATGTTGAACAGCAATGTGCAGCTGTGCACCATGTAGATCTGTCTTGTAAAGAATATTGCGCGTGCGAAGGTGGCGAATTATTGTAGTGTTTAATGGATTTAAAAGTAACACTACGTATTTTCTTTAGCAAGAGCTAAAAACAGAATAATTATATTTTAACAATTTAACAGTTTTAAGAAAATACAAAACAAATACGACATGACATTGACAGAACTCAGGATGACTTCAACACCCTCCCTCATTCTGTAGTCCTCGGAATGACTCCGATGTCAATGCAGAGCTTCTGCAGTCTAGGTGACAGCAACGGCTTCGTCAATAGATCCGCTAACTGTCTCTCAGTTTCTATCTTCATGACTTCAAGTTCCTTCCCTTTAACGAGTTCCCGAACAAAGAAGTGCCTAACTCTTATATGCTTGGTCCTCCGATGGAATTGGGGATTCTGAGCGAGCTTTAGAGCAGCTTCATTGTCTACCATGAGCTGGGGAGTTTAAACAAATTCTCCTAAACTGTCATAATATAGCCGCTTCAGCCACTGAACTTCTCGTGCTGCCTCGCTTGCAGCTACAACTTCAGCTTCTGTGGTGGATATAGCCACTGAAGGTTGAAGTTGACTTAACCACGACACAGCTCCACCTGAATAAATACATACTACTCCGGTGGTTGATTTTCCAGAAGACAAGTCACCACCATGATCCGCATCGCTATAGGTCGACTCGATTATACCTTTATTGTGTCCTAGTTTATAGACCAGCTGGTAATCTTGAGTTCACTTAAGATACCTCATGATGCGTTTGACCTTGATGACATCAATGTCTCTTGGTTTCTCAAGATGTCTTGACACACATCCTACTGCAAAGGCTATATCAGGACGTGAGCCACACATTAAGTACATCAATGCTCCAACGACTTCTCTGTAAGGGAAGTCTTTTGTTAGAGTCTGATCTTGCATTTGTTCATCTTTGATTATAGGTGTCTTGACAATCAGACATACTGAAACTATTTAACATTTTTTCTATGTAGGCTTTCTGGTTAATTCCTATACCATTATTACTCTTCAAAATTTCTAGGCCGAGATAGTATGTAGCTTCTTTGTAGGTAATTTTAAATTTTTTCTGAAGTTCTTGAAGAAATTTGTCAAGATCTTCCTGATCATGATAGGCGACCAAACCGTCATCGACGTAAAGTGCAAAGATTAGCTTCCTATCCCCTCTACCTCTTACAAAGAGGCAAGGGTCAGCGTCACTCTTTGTAAATCCTATCTTCTGAAGATAATCAGTGAATCTTTTGTGGCAACATCTGGGTGCTTGTTTCAGTCCGTAGAGACTTCTAGTAAGCTTACACACTCTATCAGTACCATCATTAAATCCTTGTGGTTGTTGCATGTATATGGTCTCTTCTAGATTACCATACAAAAATGCAGTTGCAACATCTAGCTGTATCAAAGACGTGTTGTCATTTGCAGCAATACTTAGAACAGCTCTGCATGTACTCATTCGAGCTACAGGGCTAAAAGTTTCATTGAAGTCCCTCCCTTGTTTCTGGGTGAATCCTTTAGCCACAAGTCGAGCTTTATACTTTTCAATTGTGCCGCCAGGATTCATTTTTACTTTGTATACCCATTTGCAGGGAATGGCTTTTTTCCCTGGAGGTAACTTTGCTAATACCCATGTTTCATTTTCTTTAAGCGAGTTTATTTCTTTTGAAATTGCTTCAACCCATTTTTCAGACATTTCACTTTTAATAGCTTGATTGTAAGTTGCAGGTTCAGGAATTTTAACGACTTCGGCAAAAGCAGACATTACAAAATCTTCAAATTTCTTTGGTAGTGTCAGTTTAGATCTATCTCTCAGAACTCAGTTATTGTTGGCTGGTTCTTGTTCATTTTCTGCTTCAGAACTTGAATCCTTACAACTTGATTCACAGGTTTCTACTTCATCATCTGATCCAGGTTGATTTTTATTTCCTGTGTCAAATGAAGTAGGTATATCCGTAGGATAGTATTTTTGAGACAGAACTTCTTCTTTAAATACAACATCCCTTGATCGAATTATCTTCTTCTCTTCTTCACTCCAAATTCTATACCCTTCACAATTATCATAGCCTATCAGTCTACCTTTGACAGCTTTTATAACGATTTTATTTGTATCACCCCTTAGAAAATTTTGTGTATGAAAATTAAGGGGTGAATGTTGAACAAGTTAGTTAATTATTATTTGGTTTTTTAATTATCATTATGATTTTTATCTTAAGGTTTATTTTTTTTAAAGGGCAGTTTATTTTTTTCCCTTAGGATTTCGATTTTTATTGACATAGGAAGTAGGGATTTTTTTTTTCCGTTTTATTTTTATTTTATTTTGTTGGAATTCCTGGAAAGGGATGACCTGGAAGAGGAAAGGTTTCGAAAAGCAGGTTGTGTCCAAGAAGAGGTTACGAGGAACTTCACGTGTCCCAGTTTTTGTATTAAGTTGAAGTTAGGGTTGTCTCCATTCACGGAGGATTAAGGAAACCGAGCTTTGTGGATTACCGAAACCAGTGTTTCGTAGAGGTCTCCGATTCCAACTCTAAGTCTACGCAGCGAAACCAACTCAAGGTTGAGCTAAGGTGGTCATCGACAGTCGTCGACTACACGTAAGGTTGGCCAAAATTAATTGTTACTCTCTTCCCCAGGTTCATCCCCTCTTCCTTGGCAACAAGTACCCCGAGGACAGGCAGAAGGTCAAACCAGCTTCCGGCTTGATTCCATCTTACATAGGCATCCCGGGAACCGACCTGAAGCCCCTACAAATTAAATTACATATTATTATTATTTTACTTTTATTAATCTTTTATTTTTCATGAAACTTAATTACTTAAAGCTCAACCCAGTGACTTAAAAGTTAGGTTGGTGGATGACCACCTATAGGAGCTTTGTACTGGGATCCCATAGGAAATATATATATCTATTTTTTTGTTCTATGTATCTATATTTTTCAGCTAAGGGCGCAGTCACCCATTAGTTAGTTCTTGATAATTTTACCAGAAGAAGTTGATCATTATTATTTTTAGTTTATTGTAAATAGTTTTTTTCTTGGTGACTGCGAACCGATTTGATTTTACTTGCTGACTGGGGAGTGAGCGAAGCCTGTGTCACTCTGAACTCAGTAAAAAGGTTTTTTTATGCTTACATTTTTTTATTATTCTTTTTAGGGGCTTTACTAAGTGCCCCAAACTTCCCTAGTTCCCATAACTCCCCTCAATAACTGGTTTCCCCGTTCCCCAGTTTTCCCCTTTGTTTATTAATCCACTAGGTGGTTTAATAGGTCCCTTTTCATCCTTTCTTTTATTTCCCTTTTCCTATTTACCACTTCATCCTCCTTTTTCTTACCCCTTTCTGAACGGGGTGGCGCTCAAATTCATTCGTTGCACCTCAGACAGATCTGCCCCTCCCTGCCACCGACTGAGTTGGGTAAAACTTCACTCTATCAGCATAGCCTTAGTTTAAGAAGGCTACATAAGAGAATAGCGCCCATAAGCGTGGGGCCAAGATTGTATCTTGTTAGTGGTATTTCTGAGGTGTACAGCAAAATTAATATTAATAGTTATAAGTAAAAGGTATACAGATATTGTGTGTGTTATATGGTGGATGTATGTTAGGGTTTGTGAAAGAGGTAAACAAAATAAAACAACATTTTATTTTACTAATATAATATATATTTACATTACCTTTATTTATATTGTTTATAATCCAGTTATTTTAAATATATCACTATTTTATACATCTATTCCACTGCTCCATATATATATGTGTTTTGTTTATCACTTTCACGAACTATCGAGGGACATCTACGGTATTGATATACAATATTCTTCTGCTGCATTATCTGTTGATGTCGTCTAGATGGCCAGCTTCTGAAAGATTCACTTTTTATTGTAGTTTAATTGAATATATGTAGAAGGGAAGAGAGTTCTAACTGGCAACGGAGTGGACTGATTTGTTTTGGCTGTCAGATTAGCACGAGATTAATTCTTCGATATCTTCTTATTCTGCAGCCGCTCGCAGGGTTACAGGGTCCAAAAGATTTTATAGTTAAAACTAGATCTATTGTGTTAATCTTTTTTAGGCCCCGTTAATAAATTATTTTTCCTTTCACTCTAAATAGAGGATTTAGATTGACTTCTATTATTGTTTTGGTGTTTAATTTTTATTTTTAATTATTCTGGCTGGCACAATTTTTATTTTTCGAACCTGGAGTCGTTGCTTTAGAATTATATTGAGTATTTTTAATTAATTTTAGTCTGGGTATTAGGTATAAGGTGTTTACATTTTTGCGAATATTTTTTAGGATCCAACTTGGTGCAATTTGTTTTGAGTGTATTTTGAGTGAATATTCTTTTTAGTATTAGTTGTCTAAATTTAAGAATAGGGAAGCGGTGCACATTATTATTTTATTATTCTGGATTATTAAAAATAATTATTTCTGGATCAATTGGACTGCAATCTTTATTTTATTTAATTTCTAGTTTCTCTAAGCTATATACAAATTAATTATACATAGTCCACAAGAGGATTTACACATTTTGTCTTTAATTTCCATATTTTTTTCTTTTTCTGTTATTCTGGTGAGCACTTAGCTATTGGGGGGGATAGTTAGTATTAGTTTTAGGATAGTCGCAGTGACTTTGGGTCAGCAACTAATTTTAATTTTTTTTTCCTTGTTTTTAATTTACTTTATTTTTTTGGTTTGACTTATTTTTCTCCTAGGAGTCTTATTAAGAATTTGGTAGTGCCGGATTATTATTTAATATTATTATTTTATTTTATCATTTTTTTTTTACTTTTTTTCACCAATCAACAAAATGGACGTCGATCGTTTAGAAAAGGACGAATTGGAATACGAGTTGGATATACGAGGAGCTACGGGATACACGACAGTAGACTTAATGCGACGTGCTCTCCGCACATTATTAAAAATGGAACGAGAGAATATGTCAACTATAGCGGATTCACCGGTCAAAAAGCGAGACCCTCAGGCAGAATTAGACATCATAAGCCAAAAAGTCCCAAAATTAGAAGCCAGGATCATGGTGTTTAAGGGTCGCGAGGGGGATAATGACTATAAAAAAATAGTAACTGTTTTTAGTCACTTGATGTCGCGGTTAAATCGTTGCCCCATTCCGGAGGGATCAGACCTATTAACAACGCGATCCAACCTCACTAAGAAGCTGGTAGAATTTAAACAGGAGTTGGACAAAAAGCTTAACGTGACGGTAGCCGAGGACCAAGAAGGAGACCAGAAGCCGGAATACGAGGAGTCGGCGCAACTTCTTCAAACTTTAAGTGAATGTCCTTCACAACCCATCCTGTCTTCAACATCGAGATCCCAGCCTTCAACATCGAGGAAAACTCTAGAACAAGGAATAACTGTAGAAGATTTGTTAAGAGCGTTGACCATCAACCCGAAAACATCTGTTGGTGATGGTTATCGAAAAGTTATTCCCACATGCAAGTGGGGTATTAAATTCTCAGGTGACGGCAAAGGCAGATCTCTTCGATCCTTCCTTGAGGATATAGAGGTCTACAGTCGAGCGCGGCACGCAACTGATCACGACCTCTGGAGTGGAGCCTTAGATTTATTCGAAGGAGCCGCCCTCCAGTGGTTCAAATCAATCTATAAAGAGATTTCCTCGTGGTCGGAGCTCGTTACCCTCCTCAAGGAGGAATACGAGGATGAGGACTATATCGTAGAGCTCACAGCTGAGATGCTCTCTCGAACCCAAGGCTTGGATGAAAAGTTCGGAGACTACATTGCCGTCCTCAAAACTTATTTTTCGAGGCTTGACTTAAAAGAGGAAGAACAATTGAAGATTCTGTTCCGGAATGTGACCCCTTATTTTTACGATCGATTGAGACAATATAAAATCGACAGTGTCTCCGAATTTGTAAAGCTAGGTCGTCGCATTCAGGGAGACAGATGCCATATGGAGAAGTACCAGCCTCCACCCTCCGCTAAGAAAACTCTTCTGGAGCCAAGTCTGGCATACGGAGGTTCCTCAAAGATAAGTTACCCGAGTACGGTTAGTGAAGTCCAGGTAGCACGACCGGTTCATGAGAGGTTTAACCCTCACCACGAACAAGCAAAAGGTTCGGCAAGTAAATCCTATCCGAGGAGTGGTTTATTCAGGAGTAAGGATGGTGAACCGCGAAACCGCAAATGTTACAGCTGCGGGAAGGAGGGCCATTTTTTCGTTCGGTGCCCTCAGCTTGGTTTCTGCACTGGTTGTGGCAGCAAGGACGTTTCAAAATCAATGTGTCCAAGATGCCCTAAACCTTCGTTGCGGGGAAACGGTCAAGGAAGGCAAAACTAGTGGGACAAGTTGGCCTTCCTCAGTTAGACAAGAAGTCCCAGATTGAGGAACGATCCCGGTGGTTGGAGGTAGTTAGGTCATTTTTCATTGACGAACGCGTCAGCGGATTAATAACCTCCACCACTGAAGATCCGCGTCCTTACCTGGAAGTTTATGTTTTGGGGTATCCACTATTAGGGTTGCTGGATTCGGGAGCCTCAAGAACACTGGTTGGAGAAAAGGGCTGGGAAATCTTGCAGTCCCTAGGCTTTAAATTGGAGAAGGCTGCCGATATCAAATGTACAGTCGCAGACGGCCACCAGTGCAAAATTTTGGGTACGATTGAAGTACCGATGACTCTTGATGGGAAGGTTAAAGTCATTTCTACTTTAGTTGTACCTTCAATTTCCGCTACACTAATCCTGGGACTGGATTTTTGGAAGAAGATGGAAATCGTTCCTGACCTTCGGCATCACAAGTTCCATTTTGCTGAAGACGTGGTACATCTATCTGAAGTTATCGTAGCTGAAGATCACTTAGAGCCGGACCAGCGGGCCAGACTTCAGGAAATCACGAACGACTTCTTCAACAACATGACTTCCGAGATAGGATGTACTGATTTGGTAGAGCACGAAATTGATACCAGCGACGCTGCTCCCATCAAGCAGCGCTACTATCCGGTTTCGCCGGCTGTCCAAGCGAAGATAAATGAAGAGCTCGAGGAAATGCTGTCAAAAGGAATTGTGGAGCCTTCTAATTCACCGTGGTCCTCTCCAGTTGTGATGGTGCGTAAGTCAGATGGGTCCTACAGATTCTGTGTAGACTATCGCCGGGTGAACGCTGTCACAAAGAAAGATGCATACCCGCTTCCTTATGTATCGCATATTTTGGACAGGTTAAAGAATGCGAGGTACATCTCTTCGCTGGACATTAAGTCAGCTTACTGGCAAGTTCCGGTTTCCGAGAAGTTACGAGAGAAGACCGCTTTCACCGTTCCAACCCGCGGACTCTTCCAGTTCCGTAGGATGCCATTTGGCCTGCACAATAGTCCAGCCACCTGGCAGCGACTAATAGATCGAGTTCTCGGGGCAGACGTTGAGATATACGTCTTTGTCTATCTCGATGACATCGTTATCTGTACGCCCGACTTCGATACGCACGCCAATGTTTTATCGGCCGTACTCTCACGATTGAGAAATGCTGGGCTGACATTAAATCGAGATAAGTGTAAGTTCTGTTGTCCTCAGCTGAAGTACCTGGGTTATGTCGTCGATCGCCATGGTCTGCGAGTTGATCCAGAGAAGGTTAGCGCCATCGTCGATTATCCCCCACCAAAGACGCCGAAGCAGTTACGTCGTTTTCTCGGTATGGCATCGTGGTACCGATGATTTGTACCAGCCTTTTCTTCGATCACTGTGCCATTAACATCTCTACTGAAAAAGGGATACAAGTGGATTTGGACTGAAGAATGTGCTCAGGCCTTCCGTGCTCTTAAGGACCATCTCATCTCTGCGCCTGTATTGACCTGTCCAGACTTCAGTAAACCTTTTATCCTACAGACAGATGCCAGCGAAGTGGGGCTTGGAGCCATTTTATCTCAAGAGCTTTCTGAAGGAGAGAAGGTGATTGCATTTGCAAGTAGATCTCTGAATAAACTGGAGCGAAAGTATTGCGCAACGGAATTAGAGGCCTTAGCAGTACTTTGGGCAATTGAAAAGTTTAGATCCTACTTGGAGGGGCAAACCTTTTCTGTGGTTACCGACCATATGGCCCTTAAATGGCTGATGGGATTGAAGGAGCCGAAAGGAAGACTGGCGAGATGGGTCCTTCGCCTCCAACAGTATGATTTTACCATCACCCACCGTCCAGGAAAGCTTCATGTTGTAGCTGATGCCCTGTCGAGAGCGCCAGTCAATGCTGTTGCAGTCGAAGGCCCAGGAAAAGAATCAGCTGAAGAGAGGGTAATAGATAGGTGGTACGTCGGTATGCTGGGGAAAATTGAGTCGTCGCCAGAAAAATATCCTTTGTGGTCCATTCAGCAGGGGAAACTATACGTGAACCGGAGCCGAAGAAGAGGAGCTGGAGGTGAAGAAGATTCGCCCTGGAAGGAGGTGGTACCAAAGGAAAGACGGAAGGAGATCATGAGAGAAAATCATGATGCTCCTATGGCAGGACACCTTGGTTCATTTAAGACGAAGAGGCGAATAATGCAACGGTATTATTGGCCAGGGATGGCCGCAGACATTACCACTTATGTCAAGAAATGCCAGATCTGTCTCGCTACGAAGAGCGAATGCAAGAAGCCGGCAGGACTAATGGGTCACCAGAGGGAACCAGGGGCCCCATGGAGAATGGTTAGTGGTGACTTAATGGGTCCTTTCCCGAGGTCATCCAATCAGAATTGCTATCTGCTAGTGCTGGTGGACTGTTTCACTAAGTATGCTGTGCTGCACCCGATGAGAAAGGCCGATGCAAAGGCAGTAACAAAGTTTGTGGAGGACCAAGTCTTCATGGTGTTTGGTGTACCACAGTTCTTCATTGCCGATAATGGTCCGCAGTGGCGTAGTCGGGAGTTCCAGGAAAAGATGTCCCAATACAAGGTGCGAGTGTTGTTCAACCCCTTGTATCACGCACAAAGCAACCCGACGGAGCGCTACAATAGAACCATTAAAGGCATGATAACGGCATACATTAAGGACAACCACAAACATTGGGACAAACATCTACCCCAACTCGGTTTTGCCCTTAGGACTGCAGTGAACGAGACAACCGGCTACTCACCATCATTCCTAACTTTTGGACGTCCTCTTCACCCGAGCGGAGAACGACTTCCCCACAGCGACGAAGATCCTTTGGTTGCGCCACAAGACCCCTCTGCTAAGAAGACGGCGAATAACATGGATAAGCTGCAAGAGACCCTTCAAACTGTTAGGGAAAAGTTAAAAAAAGTTCATGCTAGGAATGCGCACACCTACAACCTTCGTCGTAGACATCAAGAATTTAAAGTTGGTGACGTTGTTTGGAAGCGCACGCATTTCCTCTCCGCTGCTGCAAAGGACTTCTCAGCCAAATTAGCGCCTAAGTATGTGAGATGTAAAGTTAGGGAGAAAATCACCCCTCTTGTCTACGAACTCGAAGACGAAACAGGAAAGCCTTTAGGGCGTTGGCATGTCAGCGAACTGAAGAGAAACCCGGACTAGACGCATTTTTTTTTTCTTTTCTTTTCCAAGGAGGGATTTAATTTATAACGATTTTATTTGTATCACCCCTTAGAAAATTTTGTGTATGAAAATTAAGGGGTGAATGTTGAACAAGTTAGTTAATTATTATTTGGTTTTTTAATTATCATTATGATTTTTATCTTAAGGTTTATTTTTTTTAAAGGGCAGTTTATTTTTTTCCCTTAGGATTTCGATTTTTATTGACATAGGAAGTAGGGATTTTTTTTTTCCGTTTTATTTTTATTTTATTTTGTTGGAATTCCTGGAAAGGGATGACCTGGAAGAGGAAAGGTTTCGAAAAGCAGGTTGTGTCCAAGAAGAGGTTACGAGGAACTTCACGTGTCCCAGTTTTTGTATTAAGTTGAAGTTAGGGTTGTCTCCATTCACGGAGGATTAAGGAAACCGAGCTTTGTGGATTACCGAAACCAGTGTTTCGTAGAGGTCTCCGATTCCAACTCTAAGTCTACGCAGCGAAACCAACTCAAGGTTGAGCTAAGGTGGTCATCGACAGTCGTCGACTACACGTAAGGTTGGCCAAAATTAATTGTTACTCTCTTCCCCTGGTTCATCCCCTCTTCCTTGGCAACAAGTACCCCGAGGACAGGCAGAAGGTCAAACCAGCTTCCGGCTTGATTCCATCTTACATAGGCATCCCGGGAACCGACCTGAAGCCCCTACAAATTAAATTACATATTATTATTATTTTACTTTTATTAATCTTTTATTTTTCATGAAACTTAATTACTTAAAGCTCAACCCAGTGACTTAAAAGTTAGGTTGGTGGATGACCACCTATAGGAGCTTTGTACTGGGATCCCATAGGAAATATATATATCTATTTTTTTGTTCTATGTATCTATATTTTTCAGCTAAGGGCGCAGTCACCCATTAGTTAGTTCTTGATAATTTTACCAGAAGAAGTTGATCATTATTATTTTTAGTTTATTGTAAATAGTTTTTTTCTTGGTGACTGCGAACCGATTTGATTTTACTTGCTGACTGGGGAGTGAGCGAAGCCTGTGTCACTCTGAACTCAGTAAAAAGGTTTTTTTATGCTTACATTTTTTTATTATTCTTTTTAGGGGCTTTACTAAGTGCCCCAAACTTCCCTAGTTCCCATAACTCCCCTCAATAACTGGTTTCCCCGTTCCCCAGTTTTCCCCTTTGTTTATTAATCCACTAGGTGGTTTAATAGGTCCCTTTTCATCCTTTCTTTTATTTCCCTTTTCCTATTTACCACTTCATCCTCCTTTTTCTTACCCCTTTCTGAACGGGGTGGCGCTCAAATTCATTCGTTGCACCTCAGACAGATCTGCCCCTCCCTGCCACCGACTGAGTTGGGTAAAACTTCACTCTATCAGCATAGCCTTAGTTTAAGAAGGCTACACTTTTTTATCTATCTTTTTACGATTTTGAGATGGAATGTGGGCATAACAAATTGATCCGATGACACGAAGGTGCTTCAATCTTGGCTTCTTCCCTAGCTATACTTCAAAGGGTGATATATCAGCTAAACCTGATTTTGCAGACAGATTTAGGATGTAACACGCTGTATTTATGAATTCTGCCCATAAGCTTTGAGGAAATTTACCATGTGAATGCATAAGAGTTCGGGCTGTTTCTACTAAGGTCCGATTCTCACGTTCACTTATACCATTTTGTTCTGGTGTATATGGCATTGTTAGACGTTGTCTCATTCCATAATTGCTAAGGACACTTTTGACTTCCTTGTTAGCAAATTCCTTTCCGTTGTAACTCAGAAATTCAATGACAGAATGACCTAAATTTTTGACTTCTGCTAAAAATTTCTTCAATTTTTCAACAACTTCAGACTTGTGACGTAGAAAATAAACATAACGAAATTTGCTAAAATCATCCTTAAATAAAACAAAGTATTTAAATCCAGATACAGAATCCTAAAACGGTCCACACACATCTGCACTTATAAGCATTCCTGG
The DNA here is from genome assembly GCA_951217055.1 of Gerris lacustris. Lineage (NCBI taxonomy): Eukaryota > Metazoa > Arthropoda > Insecta > Hemiptera > Gerridae > Gerris > Gerris lacustris. The sequence continues at coordinate 98,304,198 of OX578276.1, read as the reverse complement.
TTTTGTTGCCCGCTGACGGTTTCTAAACGGCAATCTGTGAGCTTTTCCATACATGCATCCTTCACACAGTTCATTATCAACAACAACTTTGATTCCTAATTCTCTTAAGATCACATTCCTTACATGGCGTTTGTTTTGGTGGCCAAGTCTTTCGTGATAAAGTTGTAATTTATTGTCGACATTCGATGAAGTATTCACTTGGTTTTGATGTTGTTTATCTAACTTTACACTCTTAAGAGCAAGTCGATATAGCCCACCACCACGTTGTCTGACTCCAGTAAGTTTGAGATTTTCATTTATAGTTAGAGAGCAACATTCAGTTTTAGAAGTAAACAGACTGTTTGGATGTTTATCTTGTGTCGCTAGAACAGAAAAAAGTTTTTTTCTTATGTTGGGAACGTACCATACATCGCATAAGTCAACATCAATCCATTGACCTTCGTTTGAAATTTTTACTTGAATAGTACCTTTTCCAATAGCACCTAAAGCATCCCCACTGGCAGTTATTACTGAATGAGAGTTCTTTTCAAATTTTTCAAATGTTGTAAAGATGTCTTTTTGGTGTGTAATATGCAGAGACCTTCAAATGCCTTTTTGCCATGGCGCCATACTAAAATGCCACATTTTGCCTATTTTTCGGTAAAAAGCCACATTTTGCCGATTTTCGGTAAAATGCCACACTTAGTGCCACATTTTGCCTTATTTGGGCTAAGTTCTGAGAAAAAAAAAAATAGAAATATTCTAATATTCTAAGGGGCTCTGCTACAACCCATAAAACCAGGTAAGATACGCCCTTGGAGGGCAGGATTCCAAGGTGCTGAGGATTCCCCAAGTGACGTGGATTCCAATCTTAGGGTAGTGACACACTTCGTCTGGGCTAGAAGATCTAAGGTTAAAAAAATCAAGTTTAAAGCCGCGTGTAGCAAATAATCTGGGGATAGACGCAGGTAGTGTTGTGTTCAATACCAATTACCCTTAAAAGGTATAAGTAGCATACTTAGAGGATAACCATTGGCACATTCGTAGTAATATTGAATGGTTTAGTGATTAACTCCTCCTTTAGAACCATAGTGTTATATTTTGGGTTTTTTGCTAACGGTGCCTTCCCTCTTCCAGTCTCAGGTGTACCTGAGTCAGATACTTGACCAATATCATTCCACCTCTCTGGTTGTTGACAGTTATTGTGTTCTTATAGTCTTCGAACTTTCCCAGTGATTTTAAACTTTGTTTGTGTATTACATTTTTGACCATGCCAAAGAATAGAAGTAACCGAACTGCCCTGCTCTGACAGCGCTGCATACATACTGAAAGCGGGGGTGTGTTTGAAAGTGCGTTCCCTAAAATGGTCCATGTAACCTGCTTGGCCCATGCTGTTTTTCACCAGCTGTAAATGACTTAATTTCAGTGGGGTAAACAAATTTTTATTAAAGCTCTAAGCCGAGTGCCAATCTTCAAGGAAATGCTACCAGGGACCCCTCTTCCTTCAGAGCCTATCCTAACAAGATGGGAAACTTAAATAAGAGCGGCCCTTTATTTCGCAGAACATGGAGAAAAAGTGAAAGTTCTATTAGAAGAATTCGACGAAGAGGATAACATGGCAATTAAAATAGTCAAGCAGGCACTGGGAAACGTTCAAACTTTGACGCAGCTAAATTTTATACGAGCTCATTTTTTTAAGTTGCCACAGATGAAAGAAGAAGAGGTGCAAGGCACTTGTTGACTTCAGCTGCTAAAGTTGTCTTGGAGCTCCAAAAAGCTGCGATAGAGTTGCGGGGCCAAAAAGGAGAGCAAGCCCGAAAAATACTGGAAGCTGCTTTAAATGTAAATCCAGATTGGAATGAAATAGTTAAAGTTATCCTGGGCGCTTAAGGGTTAAAATAATGCAAGGCGGAGTCTTGCAGATTTAATATCTCTTTTACAATGGAAAGGGGAGGGGGGGGGGGGGGGGTGGAAAGTTGAAAAATAAGTGCCACATTAGCTAAAATAAATGCCACATTTAGCCAAAATAAGTGCCATATTGCCACATTTTTTAGTGCCACATTTCATAAAAATAAATGCTACATTTTGAAGGTCTCTGGTAATATGAGTTGTAGCGCCATTATCGACATACCACGAATCATCACTTTTTCCTGTCATAACAGCAGATGTCTCAACTAAAAGACTTATTCTTTTGGTTTGATTTGAACTATTACCATTGCTATTATTATTATTATTATTATTAGATTTAGATGTAGAGGGTTTACCTACATTTTTCCACTGATGATAATATTGTTTGCCTTTATTGAAGGGTTTCTTTCCTTTCTTTTCATATTTCTTTGACTTGTCTGCAGCTAGCGCTTCTTGAGACTCCTCTTCGTATTTTCCTTTCAGAGCCCTCTCGTGTGCGCACAGCTGGTTTGTTAAGTTTTCAACTGTCCTCTCCGCTTTAGATACTAACAGCCAGCTAGATTTAAAAGAGAAGTATTCCTCAGGTAAGGTATCAAGAATTTTATAGATTAGTAGTAAATCAGGCAAATCACAAGCAGTATTTTTATCTCGCTTCATTTCAACTTTTAAAGAGTTCGTGATTTTTAAGTTTAGAAAGGTGAGAGATTATATCATTTTCAGATTTCTTTTTAAAACTGAAAAACTGGAGACATAAATCATACACTCTATCCTCAGATGAGCCGTGCAATTCAGTCCATACTTCGTGTGAACTTGAAAATCTCATGACTTTTTCGAGAGTTTCTTCAGTCATATTGGTTGTTAGGACAAGTAAAGCATAACTGTCAATTATCATAAATTTATTTGTCAGTTTCATACCTCGTTTTATCATCTTTTGAAGATGATTGACCTGGATCTGTAGGCTTGTGACGTTTTCCATCTATTACCTCAAATGCTCCAGCAACACCTCTTAAGGCTACGTTGGCTTTATATTTCCAAGTGTTCCAGTTAGATTTACCTTCCAGCAATCCGATGCGGATAGGTCTAGAAGAACTTGAAATATCCATGATCTAGTTTTCTGGGACCATAACCTATTGTAGTGTTTAATGGATTTAAAAGTAACACTACGTATTTTCTTTAGCAATAGCTAAAAACAGAATAATTATATTTTAACAGTTTTAAGAAAATACAAAACAAGTATGACATGACATTGACAGAACTCAGGATGACTTCAACAGGAATTGTGTGAACTCAACTCAATTTGAAGACTCATGACGATGACACTGACAGTGAAATGTCCACTTCTAATTTTGAATATCCTATAATCTGATATGCATTCTGATTCATCCTTGTAAAATATTCTGTAATTTTTAATTAAAGTTAAAGAAAAATACACACTTATTATTTATTAATTATTAGCTGGATACCCGTGCTTCGCTACTGAGTGTTATTTTAATTTGAAAAGTTAATAAACTATGTACCATCAAGAAACATTTAAATTATTATACTATGCGAGAATATCTAGATTCTATCCCTCCCACTTATTTCTATACCCCCCCCCCCCCCTCCTTGATAAGATAATTTGCAAATATCCCAAATTTACCCCCTCCCAAATGAAAATATGACGTACAAAACAATAATTACCGTACTCTTAAAGAGCTTTTCAACTATATGCATCATGAAGGGTATTCATTACTTTGACCCCGTATTTATTACTTGTACCCCGTACCCCTGTGTCCCTAGATTTAAATTTCGAAAATTCATGTAGACAGTGATTTTCCCCCTAAACTTTGACCTTCAATATTTAAAGTTGCCCAAGGGTGCTATTCTGGCACCCCACATATTATGGTTCAGTATGTCAAATAGTACTAGAATCAATCATAAAATATTAGTTGTACCCTATTTCAAGGTCACATGGCTCGGCAACCGGACTATCTGAATTACAACTACAGACTGTTATGATATCGTTATCAGTCGAATGAAAACTATAGATATCCACAACCGAATAAATGAATATTTTAAAACAACTATTAGTCGACTGTTTTCAGTCGATTGGTTCCCAACGCTAGTTATCCACCCTTTGCATCTCGTCTTGTAATTTCACCTTACCTTTTCTCTTTATTTTCTCTCTTTCCCCCTTTCTTAACCTCATACAAAAGCCCCACTGCTTTTGAACATCCCCAGTTAAGATTGTAAATAAATTAAAAAAAAAATTCAAAGTCAAAAATGTAAACAATTGGTGGGTAACCAAGTAAGGAAGTACCTAAAAACCTTATTTGTAATTGATAAGATAACTCTTTTAGTCACCTTTCCAGTAAAATTACCCTTAACGCGGTTCACATTAACCCATTAGTGCCCAGCGCAGCCATATGGCATCACTAAACTATTAGTTACATTTATTTGTTTATTATGATTATTATTTACGAGAGGGCGTTTATTTAAATCATTACCTCTTCAGGAAGGTTTATTTTAGTTCATATTGAATTGGCATATGAGAGAGAAAAAAATGAGTAAATTTATTCACATCGACCTCCTTTCAAATTGATTAGAATAGTACCGAAATTGATTAAAATATTTATTTTATTGTTATTTATTTTTAATCTAGAATGTTGAAAGATGAGTTTAAACCATTTTTTATTCAGAAATGTTGGATTATTTAGGCTAGAAGTACTCGTTTATCTCAGCGAAGCCATATGGCTACGCTGGGCACATAACGACATAAGAAAGAAAGAAAATCAGCTAAATCATGCATTAGTGGAAATGGCTAATGGCACTTATTTTACAACTTATTTTGTGTTTAAAATTGATAAATAAAATTATTAAAAAAAAAATTTCTAGACCAGGTATAATCGTTCAAGATGTAATTAATCCACCATATCCAGCAATTACCTATATCCCCTGAAAATTCTGGGAATTAGGATGATGAAGAGGGAGACTTCTTACATTTATCAGATAGTAAACTTTTAGCTCCTGCTGAAATTTCAGTAGGAAAATCAGATCGGATAGAGGGTTATTCAAACGAAAATGTCGAATATCCCATGCATCACTACTGCAAGCCCTACAACTCCTGCTTTTCCTACTTCAGTAGCAACAGCCAGTTCCTGGCACTTAAAACTCAATGATGTTTGGATAAAAAATTGAGCAAAATGGCTAGAGAAAGATTTTGAGCAACCCCAGAAATATGATTTAAATAATTCAATTGATATTGACTTATATCAAGGGAGACATGCAATTGCAAATTATAATAGTGGGAGGAACAGATCTCAGGGACCAAAATGTTAATCCTTGCAGGACAGGAGTAGCCATCAGGAAAGTATATCGTCTCTTCAAGAGTATCTGATAAAATTCCTGAAAATCTGATAAAAAGCCTTCCAATTCCCATCGTCTCCAAATCCTGCAGTCAAAAATCCTTCGAAAAATAACCAATGCTCCTTTCTATGTTTCTAACCTTACTCTCCACGAAGATTTGAATGTGCCCTTTGTCCGAAATCTAACCATATCCCGATATAAAAAATTCCATGAATCCATATCCCACCATCCAAATCCTCTTGTACAACTCTTGTCCTCTCTGTTCATCCCAAGCAACCCACCAAGACGTTTGAAGAGGAGGTGGCCTAGAGATCTCTTACCTTAAAATATCTTTTTCCCTTAAATTATGTTTTACTATTATTATTACTGTACTTTCTTTTTTTAAAAAAAAAAACAAAAAAAAACCCAGTTATTATTGTCTATTCCTAAACGTGTAAAATAAGTAATATTAATCTACTTTATCATTATTTTATTATCAAAAGTTATCTTGTATTATAATTATTTTACTATTCTTACTGCTAAGGAAGTGTAGTCACTGGACTACTTCTTCTTCATGTCTTTCCCGCCACATAACCTATGTTATCATTATCACTTGTTACAATTCAAATTTGTAGTTGTGTTATCGAATAAAATTATTAAAAAAAAAAAATAAAAAATGATCCTCGAGATCATTACGTAACACACACCAGATAAAAAATTTAGATGTGCAGTAAATACGGCTCTGTATAGACTGCTTTGCAGTATTCCATTCAACATTTTAAACCTTTTATTGACATATTTTTCCAAAAAAAATTACTTTTTTATTCTGATGTGTATTTGTGCAAAAACATTAAATATTTGACAATACTGTGTTATTGAGAAACAAATTTGTTATTAAGAAAATATTTATTTTTTAATATAATAATTACGTAAGAAACACCTGAATAAATTCAGTCTATAGTCATTCAATAATATTTTATTTATAAAAATGTATCACAAATGAAAACTGTTATTACTTTAAACTAATTTTTAGATTAAATTAATTACTTATTATTGTTATTTTTAGTCTATATACTATTGTTTAACATCATAATTGTTGGTTTTGAATAGAATAAGCTTTAAAGTAAGGCTCCTAAGGTTTAGCAAACAAGTGCCCAGTGCAGCCATTTGGATACAGCAATTTATGCAAATTTGGTTATGCATAGAATTTTTATTTTATTTTTCCTGTAACCGGAGGGTCATTTTGACCCTATTCACAAAATTTCATCAAAATATATCGACAAAAATAATTATGGGCACTAATGGGTTAACTCTTAAAGTGTCTTTGCCTTTATCCCATTTCAGTCCTAAAATTTTAGTTTCATCTGATACCTCATCAATGACACCTTTATTAGGTTCCACCCTTAGGTCAAAACCACCCTCTCTCATAGATCCCATAACATTCTCAATGAAATAATTTAATTCATCTAATGTATCAACACTCACAATAGCGTTCACAATCAACGTAAAAAGATAAGTTTACTTATTATTACTGTTATTAAGTTTTTATATGACTTTTTTTATTATATTTACACTTTTCAGCATTTAAAATTTTCTGCAAATGGTATCCAATTACATCCCCTAATAGGAACGGACTACATAATACTCCAAAAACAAGACGAGCATGTCTGTATATTTTAAGGATACGTTTACCATCATTTTTCCACCACAAAAATCGTAGAGCATCGCGATCCTGTGTCCTAATTCTTATTTGTAAGAAAGCTTGTTTAATAACTGCAACTAAACTAATTTCCCCTCCCTGAATCTCAATAGACAGTCGGGAATAAGTTCTAATAAATTTTACCCATCCTCTAAACTTTGATTAAGAGATAATTGACCTTTTTCCTTGACTGATGCATCAAATACTGGTCAAATTCGCGTGATACTATTTTCCTTAATGACTGCCCGATAAGGTAAATAATGCTCCCAAGAACAAACCTTATTCGAGGAGGTTACCTCTCTATAATACCATCTACCTCCCACTGAGCAAATACGGCTTGATAACTATCAAATATACTGTCCTTCACAAACTTTTAATTACAGTAATCTTTTCTCTCCCAGTCTCCTATTTGTTGGCAATGGAAGATTATTTGTAACCCAAGGGAAATTTCACATCTACCATAATTATACCGAACGTTTTCCCTAAAATGTTCTAATGCCTCTTGCTGTCGGGGAGCCTTTGAAAGAACTTCTACAGGGTCTTCAATTTCTAACATATCTAATTTCCACAAATCTGATCCAATCTCATTGTCTATCAATGCAGTAGCTAAATTAGCTCTAAATGTACCCACACAATCTGAATCAGCAAGTTTCCCCATTAAGGTCCAACCTAATCTGGTATTTACTGCCACCAATCCACCTCCTAGGATATTTTGTTGCCCTGTTAGCAGCTTACCTGCCACATCGGCACCTATGAGAACACTAATCTGGTTATTATTCCCACCTTAATCAGAAATAAAAATATTTAATTCATTTAACCATAGACCAGACCTCACAGGGGCCACGTTTCCAAAATATACGATCTTTGGAAACCGAGTGCCGAAGAAGTCCCCGAGGCCATGCCGACAGAGGTATTCACCTCACGTCCACTTTTCTGTACTGGTTGTCCGGACACATCAGACTGTAGTGCCCCTTTGAACAAATTATACAATGTACATTTACTTTGTACTGTTTAACTTGATGCAATTTTTTAATAACTTTTAAAGCAACATTTTTCCCTTTTAAGTATTTTTTTTATTTTCTTTTAATGCCATTTTTTGAGCAGTGAAACATTCAGAAGCTCTATGACTATTTCTTCTTTCACAAAATATGCATTCTTCACCTAGGATGTGATCTTGTTTTTTAATTGACACCGAACTAGATGTTGCAGGTAGGTCTTCAGTTAAACTCTGGCTCTTCTTATTATGTTTCTTATCTCCCAGCCCAGTGAATCCAGTTTTAGCCAGTGAGATCCGTTCTTCTGCTTGCACTTCACCTTGTAGAAATGCCACAATGCTATCGAGTCTAGTCTTGGCATTGCTATTACCTGTGGCTGAAGTTCTTTGCCTCCACGAGTGGAAACAACATTGCATTACATTTTTCACTAGTAACTCCTTTAGTCTCTATTGATCGTAAATGAGACTGCAACCTATCAAAAAGAGCACTCAGTGAAATTCTACTGTTGCCGCAACATTTTCTATCACGAGTTTCAGCAACTCTCGAACATAGACTTCCACTAATAATTCTTCAAGTCCAAATCTATTTTTAAGAGCATCAACAGCATTCTTATAGTTTTTTCAGAAACCGGAGAACATTCAACTACCTTACGCGCACGTGACTTTGGTTCAGTGGCTTGAATTATGTAATGAAGTTATCATCATCTGAAATTCGACATCTTCATCAGTTTTTGAAACTGACGCCAAAACATTAACCAATTTTTTTAAATCTCGAGAAAATTTAATAAATTTAATTATAGGTAATTTAAATTTACGCATAGTTGATTTAGAATTATTTTCATTTTGATTTACATGACCAATGACAGTGTCAACATGTCCACGTGACCTGTCATTAAACTTTTCATTAACTACATTTTAATTGTTACATATATAATTGCATAGCTGTCACAACTGTCACATTCCAAAATTAAATCTTCTTTAGAAATATCCACTTCCAAAAGCTCTTGATACACTGCTTTATCTAGAATTCTTAATTTACTGTACTTCTTACTTAATACTTCAAGGCAAAGTTGGACTTCTTGACTGGAGACATTCTTTGCATTTAGTTTCTTTAATTTAAATCTGTCAAAATTATTTTGTTTTTTTATGTGTGAATAAAAGCATCAATTTAGCGATATTTAAAGGGCGCAGTCGATTGAAATGGGAGTTGCCTGCAGTTCGCGGCACGTGTCAGTTCTGCTCCGTACAAATAGTTGATTTAAATAGTGCAATGAAGTAGTAAGGACGGCACTTTTATAGAAAAGGGCCCCCCACTTTTTTTTAATCTAATATACCTTCTGACAACCGAATACACACTTTTTTTATGCAAAAGTGTGATATTCCTTTGTCCCAAAGCATATTGGACTGAATATCCCTTTGTCTTAATAGGTAGTTAGACCAAGGGATATTAACTCTTATGTATAAAAAACAAAAAGGGGGGCCCTTTTCTGTAAGAGTACATAGATTTTTAGCATACGCAAAGCTTAGTTACCAGTGATTAATAATATAAACTTTGAACGAAAAACGTACGTGGAGTAGAGTTCTTAATTTTTTCTCTTTGAGTGATTTTTTAGAAAAGTGCTATTAAATCGGCATAGTAGAATATATTCAGTTATAAAACGTGAAACGTGCTATATGAGTCATAGAAACGTTAACCTCATTGGTGCTTCAATCTCCCACCTTAACATGAGGACCTTAACATCTTCTCTCGAATCTATGAAGATCCCCACCTTCACAGCCACGATACTATGTTCTAGTAATCTTGAGAGAAAAGGTAAACAAACTGTATTTAATCGCACTTATCAACTGACTTTAAATAATAATCAATAATAAACAAACTCATGGAATCGATTATTTTCACAATCTATAAGCGGCAAAGTCCTGATTGACTGACAGAATCAACGCACAGCAAAATCTGTTTAACCGAGAGACTTGAAATTTTTAGAATATACTCTATTCATATCATAGACACCCACTAAGAAAGGATTTTGCGAAATTCTGATTTTGCTACACAGGGGTACGGGGTACAAATGTCAAAGTAATGAATACCCATCATGATGCATACCGTTGAAAAGCTCTTTAAGAGTACAGTAATTGTTCTTATGTACAGTTTTGTCATATTTTCATTTATGAGGGGGGTAAAGTGGAAAAATATAGCTATCTATATATATAAAATTAAAGTTTGGTCTATACATTGGTCAGAATTGAAAATTTTTTGGATACTTTTCCATTTTAGACATTCCAAAAACCGAATTCGGCCTTAACTTTTTTCGTGTATGTATGTGTGTCTGTCGCCCCAGTCAGACTTTATAGGCGCAAAACTGGCTAAATGAAATCGATTAATTTTTTTTCAGGGGTGGGCGCTAACATGTTGCGCAATTTGTAGGCTTGGTTTCATCTAAAAATATTGAGTAGAACCAAAGTTATAAACAATTTTATAAAAAAAAAAAGTATATAAAACATAACCTAAAAAAATAGGTTGACCCGCCGTAAACAAACCCCACAGACTCGCTATTATATTATTACTTTATTACTATTATTATATACTTCTAGACCACTTAGAGACATGTGGTTTTTTGCGTTTGGTCGGAAATTGGCCCAACCCGACTGAAAAAATCCGAAAAGTAAAAAAATAAATTTGTAAAAAATAATATTTTGTTCTTTTTTTTCTAGAACTAGAGTTATTAAATATTTGCTGGTGCAACTGCCGTATTTAATGAAGTGGCTGGTAATTAAATAATGCACCATCATTGTTGATGATTGTTCAATGACTTCCCAGTCTAATTGGTTTTGTCTACGTTTTTTTTCTTATTCATTATACCTTTTTTTTTTTTAGCATTGTTAGTTATTACTAAATTACTTAGTTTCTACTGGCTATTTTTAAAATCTAGATAAAATCCAAACTATTATTTGGAGAGTATTATATTCTTAATAATGTGTAATGTAGTCCTGATTTTATTCCTAGAAGGCTTTGGAAACCAAAACTATTTAGGAATTTAATTTAATTTTGCTAAGCCTACATGATTATAGGAAACATAGCCACTAATACCTAGCATGAGCCCCGCGCGGAGCGCGGGGTGAAAGCTAGTATCTTATATAAAAAGAAATATGTCTATGAGTGTCTTTTACACAAATCTACAGTTTTATCCCAATTTGATGAATATTTACACACTTTTCCTTCAAAACAAGGTGAAGGCCACTTTTATTTCACCTACATGAAATAAAATGTTGGTACACAGGGGGGGGGGGGGGGTTGTTGATATATGTACCCCGGGGGGGGGGGTATGTTGATATATGTACCCCGTACCCCGGGTACATATATCAAAGTAATGAAAACCCTTCATGATGCATACCGCTGAAAAGCTCTTTTAGAGCACAGTAATTGTCACTACAACAATGACTTGACCCTTTTAGAGAAATAAATTTATTTTATTTACAAATATCTCGACATCTCGAAAGCGACTCCCGTTTTCCTTTTTTTCGGTTGTCATCATAAAATAATTCGGTTGCCATGGTGCTGGTGTTTTTTTCACTAAAGAAAACGGGTACTTCTTTACTTGGTTACCCACCCTAAAGTGGGTAACCAACTAAAGAAGGTAGGATGTGGCAAGATTTTACTTGGTTACCCACCGTTTGTTTACATTATTGACTTTGAATTTTTTATAAAATTAATTAACAATCTTAACCGGGGATGTTCAAAAGCAGTGGGGCTTTTGTATGGGGTTAAGAAAGGGGGAAAGAGAAGAAATTAAGAGAAAAGGTAAGGTGAAATTGCAAGACGAGATCCAAAAGGGTGGGTAACCAAGTAAAGAAGGAGCCATATAGGCAACATTTTACTTGGTTACCCACCGCTAAATTTGAAAAGTGGGTAACCAAGTAAAGAAGGAGCTATATAGGCAACACTTTACTTGGTTACCCACCGCTAAATTTGAAAAGTGGGTAACCAAGTAAAGAAGGAGCTATATAGGCAACATTTTACTTGGTTACCCACCGCTAAATTTGAAAAGTGGGTAACCAAGTAAAGAAGGAGCTATATAGGCAACATTTTACTTGGTTACCCACCGCTAAATTTTAAAAGTGGGTAACCAAGGAAAGAAAGAGCTATGTAGGCACATTTTAGTCATTCAAATAAGACAAAGGGGCATATATTACCATGTACATTGGGACAAAGGAATATCACACTTCCCTAATTGAAAATTACAAAATCTATTAGTCTGACAATCCAATATGACAAGGGGGCATCATTTTTCACAATGTAATTTGGGGAGAAAGGAATATCTATATTTTATCTGAGTTAGACAAAGGGCCGTTTTGTCCACTGTATTTTGGGACAAAGGAATATCACACTTCTGTAATATAAACTTAAAATATCAATCAGTATTATATTTAAGTTAGACAAAGGGCCGTTTTGTCCACTGTATTTTGGGACAAAGGAATATCACACTTCTGTAATAGAAACTTAAAATATCAATCAGTATTATATTTAAGTTAGACAAAGGGCCGTTTTGTCCACTGTATTTTGGGACAAAGGAATATCACACTTCTGTAATAGAAACTTAAAATATCAATCAGTATTATATTTAAGTTAGACAAAGGGCCGTTTTGTCCACTGTATTTTGGGACAAAGGAAGATCACACTTTTCGTATGGGTTATAATAGTGGATGAGTGTGTGGAAGAGGGTCAATATAACTATTATCACGCATCTTAAGATTCGTGTTAAGATATTTGTAATTGATTTTATGAATTTGAATACTTGTTTATTTTTATTTTGATGTGTCAAATTTTTCTCTATATCATTTTTTTTCTTTATTAAAATTTTTACGCGAATATTTTCCAAATATTATAATTATTGAAGACTACTCGTATATAATGGAGCAACTTAATGGAATGAATATGGTGCGGTCATTCTTCAAACTGAAAGTCTAGACGATTGGGAGTTTTACGAGTGGCTTCTAGGTAAGTTTAATAACTGTCATTGCATACTTATAATACGATGGTCGCAATGTAATGTGAATGTGATAAAATGAACTATATGTAGTCCATATTTGTTAATTTCAGGAATAAGTAAGTGTAAGTCCCAAGGAAAATAATTAAACTGTTTGCAGTAATGATATGAATCTTAAGAGGTCCGTAACAGGATCGAACATACGAAATTTGGCGTTGTGAAGGAAATGGGGCTAGTACCAACCGTTTTTCGAACACTAAAATCACGTCGAAGGCGGTTTTTATGGTAAGTTATCTGTGGCCTCAGGTTATAATTACACAAAGCGATTTTCAGGATTATTTTTATAATATATTCAAGTAAATGTTTTTTTGTTTTATTACAGAGGCTTGTAATCATTTTGTGCTGAACCACTTCGAGAATATTATAGACCCACCACAGGACCATTTAAGGAACCTGGCAAAAATTTAACCATTGCCACATTTTTTGCGGAGAAGAAAATTTACAGAAGATCTTTTCCTTCATCTATAGAGAGAAATGAGCATGTGGAATTAACTGGTTCGTTATATTAATAAAAATACTTTTCTTAAAAAAATGTAAACTAGCATATTCTTAAAAATGTTCTTCTTAAAAAATGTAAATTTTTATACTAATAAAAAGATATTTCTTAAAACATATGAAATAGTATAATATGTAGTGTTCCTACTTACTCAATAGCACTGGTGAACCTAGACAGATCACCAGTGCCATACACCCCAAATTCACTTAATTTATTAGGAAAATTTGGGTGGGTAACCAAGTAAAGGAGTGCCAGAAAACGAATTAAACTAAATATAATACATCAATACATCTGGCACTTACGGTTCCGAACAGTAATTGTTTTCATGTACATTTAGGGGGGTAAAATGGAAAAATATACCTATATCTATATCTATGTATAGCAAACTAATAAGTGTTGTTGTAATTTTATCCGATTGGGCTCAAATTTTGTATTTCCACTAAATGAGTAGTCCTGACAACGAATTGTCTGTGCGTCAATTACGTCCGAACAGCTGAAGAGAGTTTGGTGGTTCTTGGGTAAAATGTTAATCTCAATTCTGCGGGTGATATAGGCTATAAAACGTTTTGGTTAGCTTTATATGGGGTTGATAACGGGGCTCCTAAATAGATTTCAAAATTCTAATTTCATTTTTTATAAAAAAAATATCTAACCAAAATTGCAGAAGAAACTACTGGCAATATCTTATGTTTGTGGAAATTTCTGAAAGAAGAATTGTTAAAGAAATAAGTTTTCAATCGCTGTAAAAAAATATTTAGATTAATTTTTAGATATTAGGACAATAGTTTACAAATCATTACCGTGCCTATAACTTTACTAACATAATCATCACCACTTCTTTAAAATGCTAAAATATAATCTACGAGTGTTCACGTAGTATAATATTTTTTTTAGTTATATTGATAACTGCCGATAGGTATTTTCTAATATTTTATCCCTAAAGGGAACATAAGGACAAAGTAAGAAAAAAGGGGAATTGAGCCCAGACCGATCTTCTAAAGTTAGGAATATAATACTTGAGAAATAGCTCTTATTTTAGATGTAAGCACGTATATTAATAAAAGATAATTCGAATTTCAACTAAGGGATGTGTAAAGACATGGTGGGGGGGGGGGGGTCAAAAGGAATATACCGCTGCTTTTCCCGGAAAGTTATGTTTTAAGAATTGTTCTTCAGTAGTATGGAATCAATTACTAATTTGGGATATTAGCAAATTATCTTATCAAAAGGGAGGGGTATAGAAATAAGGGGAAGGGATAGAATCTAGATATTCTCTCTTAGTGAAATAATGTTTCTTGATGGTAGTTTATGACCCCTTAAAATTGAAAATAACACACCCCGTAGTGAAGCACGGGTATCCAGCTAGTATTAGAATAAATTAATTATAGGTGTATATAAAATGAATGAAACTAACATGGAATCGATTGCGAAACTTTTAAAAGAACTAAAGAGTGATATATATAGTTTCAAGGAGGAACTAAAAAGTGAAATATCGGACATTAAAGTGCTGCAAATAAACAATGAATCAAAATTAAAAGACCAGGAAAAAATAATTGATAGTATAGAGAAAGAACTAAGAAAAAAGAATGTAATAATTCACGGCTTTAAGGAGGAAAAATATGAAAAATACTCGGATTTAGAGCGAAATGTCCTAAAAATAATTAATAATATAATACATATAGAAATAAAAGAAAGCGATGTTGATTGCATTAAAAGAATCGGGAAATTTGAAGAAGGGTATACACGACCCGTTCAACTTATTTTTATGACTTGGAAGAAGAAAATTGAAGTTATGAAGAATTAGAGAAAGCTAAAAGGCACAAAGCTTTTTATAACCGAAGACTTCCCTCCAAAAATTTTAGAAATTTGGAAAAAACTAAACAAAGAAATGATCGAGGCTCGTGATCAGGGAAAATATGCGACATTGAGATATGATAAACTTATAGTAAAAGAGTTTAGCCCCAGAAAACAAAATGTTGAAAAAAATATTGTACAAGACAAAATGTCAGAAAGAAGAATAACCCAGAAAAGAGAACTGAGCAACTCCCAAATGCTTCTACGAGTACTACAAAAGTGGATTTAGTGGCTAAAAAGAATAGGACTGAGAATACAGATGACACATTAGAAAAAAATGGAGAGATAAAAGAAAATAAATTAGAAGAGAAACAACTGTTACGCCTAAAGAGTTAATCTAGCAGCTAAATAGAAATAAAGTAAGAAATATAAAAACCAAACTTAGAATAAAAAAATATGAAAATAGAAAAGAAAAAAGTGTACTCAGAAGCATTGAAAAATATTACAGATCCTCCAGTAAGTCTGGTCAGCGAGGAGGAGATAGACCGAAACCTGTCAAAGAAAAAAAGAATATTATCGTTTGGCACGATGAACGTTCGAACTTTACTCACTGAAGGAAGTATCACGGAACTTGAGCTTGCTTTGGATGACACAGATATAGAAGTACTTGGATTAGCCGAAGTTAGAAGGCTGGGAGAGAACACCGTGGAAAGAAAAAACGGATATATTTTCATGTACAGCGGAACCGAGAGAGGAAAGGATGGAGTCGGGTTCGTGATAAAAAACAATAGAAAGAGCGATATAAAAGAATTTAGTGGTCAGAGTGGCAGACTAGCAAAGCTAAAAATAAGAGAAGGAAATAATAAAACTATTACTTTCATTCAAGTCTACTTCGTACAAGCGAGTCAACAGAAGAGGAGTCGGATTTATTTTATGAAAACCTTACTCATATATAATATAATATATAATATATAATATCAGAAGAAACATACAATAGTAATAATATATTATTTGATAGTCATGGGAGACATGAATAGTCAGGTTGGCCAAAGAATGAACGAAGAAGATTACATACTTGGACCCTATGGATATGGGAAGCGGAATGGAAGAGGATGGAAGCTAGTACGGTACTGCCAAGAAATGAGACTCAAGATAAAGAACAGCTACTATAAGAAAAGGTAAAAAATAGACATGGATCACTTCCAACGGCAATCACAAAAATGAAATTGATTTTATCATGTCACGGAAAGGAGAGACAACTGTTTTTAAGCACCCTATAGCAAAAAATAGAAGGGACTAATATTAACGAACTCGCCTCTGATGATCTTTACAATGTAATTAAACATGCTACATTGAAAACTGCTTCGGAAACTAATAACATTGAAATAAAAACAGGGAAACTAAAAGACCAGACAATTAAACTTATAAACACGAGAGAAGAGATAAAAAGAAAAAAAAAAAAAAAAAATGAAAAAATAGAATTAAATCTTATTTGTAAAAAAGTAAAGCAGAAGACAAAAGAAGACATTGATGAATATGAAGAAAATATTGTCCAAGATATTATAGAAAATTCAAATTCTATAAGAACGGCAAGGAAACAGCTAAATAAAGGAAATAATTGGATTACTGATGTAAATAAATACTTCAGAAGGAGTGTAGCGGAAAGGTTTTAGACCTCTACATGTAGGATTCTCCGGGTCTTCAAGATATATGAATCTCGAAGATCACGAGAATCCGCGTTGTTCTACGAGAGGACATTCGGTACTAGGATTGGTCTAGGAATGGCTGGGAGAGGGAAGGGATCGTTCGAGGCAGGCGAGTGGCGGCGGGGGAAGTAGTCGTAGCTGGGGCCAGGCGAGAGAGTTCTGAGTGAGGGTTTTAACGTTAATGTTTAGCGTAAGTTGGTCGAGTTTGTGCGAGTCTTCTAGGTTATAGTTATGAACTGTTATATTAAATATACTTGTAGGCAATTGTTCAATTGTTGCGTAAGCAAAATTCATGTTGGAATAAACTAATAAACTGTTGTCTTTGGTGATACGTGAAGGCGTTGTTTGTGGCTTAATGTGTGTGTCTCCCTATCTCTGCTGAAGGTTTAGAGCTGGTTTCGTTATTTCGGCCGTAAAATAACGTGGCGCCTATCTGGAAGGAGTGAAGGAATGTTTCCGTGAGGTAAGCTTAGTCTGTTATTTAAAGCAACCCGGTACTTGAGAGGGTTCGCTGCATTGAGAGGATTTTAGTTAAGAGAACCACCCCATCTCCACTGGGTTTAGCTAGGGTGAGTGGAGTTGTCCGGAACCCTAAGTTGGGGCGGTTACAGTGGCGCCCAACGTGGGGCCTGAACTGGTGGCAGTGAATTCTGGAGTTGTAATAACAGTACATACGTAATTTTTGGGAAAAAAAACTGATGTCTGACTTCCTAACCCTCGGTTGCGGCTCAATTTGAAGACGACGGCAGCATTACATCGAAAGTCAACGACATTCTATGAGTAGTTTAGAAATTTTGATTTTTTTTTTTTTTTGGGCCTTGTAAAGAGATTAAATACATGGTTGCGTTATAAAATTAATTTAAGTGTTTATTTATTCTAAACTAAGCATTGTGAATATTATTTTGCGAATGGGAGCCTATTTAATTTAGTTTACTAAATCAATAATGTTAAATAACTAATATTAGGGTTTTAAATAATTATTTTCTCAGTAGGTTTGAAACTATATATATATATATATATATATATATATATATATATATATATATATATATATATATATATATATATATATATATATATATATAGGAAAAGGTACTGCTGTGTTATTAATTAATTTTACCCTCTGCCTATAGAAAATAATTAACCATTGTTACAATAATAAAATAAACTTAAGTATTAACTCTCTTTTAATATTACTTGTATATGAATTGTTAATGTGTTTTCCCCCCTTTCTTTGTGTTTATTTCCATTCGATATTTATCATGAGCTATAATATAATAAATTGTACAATATAGTAATTTTCAGATATAATATTTTCTATGGGTTTGCGTTGTTAACTTGGTTTTTTTTTGTGGTATTCGAGGATTGTGTAATGTATGTACATTATATTTTAGATGGTTTGAGTAAATATTGATATCATTAGAACATTTACTTTTGAAATATAGTGTGAAGAATAGTCTTGGAAACCCATTTATGTATTTTTTTTTTTTGTCTATAATTGATATTATTATAATAATGTTTTTTTGCTTTATTGTTTGATTGATTTAACTCATTCTTTCGGGGTTCCTTTTTTTTATAAAGGAATTAATTATTGGTGTGATTAATGTTATAACTACTTAAGATATGTGTATTTAATGTTATAAATAGGTATTTATGTTTGACTAGTTATTAGTTAAATAGTTATGTTTGAATATTTATATTTAAATAGGTGTAAATGTGTATTTAATGTTACAACTTTTAATGATAATAATTTATTTTTGTTGGAACTAATTTGAAACAATTAGCAATCCAGTTATTCATAGTTTGGCATTTATAGTGGTATTTAGCATATTCTCTTGTCGATTAATTTCTATATTCTGTCTTTGTTGATGAAACTAAGATAATTATTTACACTTACGTACCTGGTATTAATCCGTTTCATAGATGATTGATAACAACTATTTTTTTTTTTTTTTTTTTTTTTTTTTTTGGCATTGGCTTGTGGAACCATACAGCCATAATTCTATTACAACCATTTAATAGGTTCTTAATTTATTTACTTAAATTAATTATATTTCTATTTTTGACGATACAAGGAATTGAAATAAATGCTTGTAAATGGAAATCGACCGAGATGATAATAAAGATAAATAACAGAAGGGCTGTGTTATATTGCTAGTGTGTAATATTCTAAAAAATATTTCTCTTTGCGTTGAAAACTTTACACAATACATTATGATATGCTCTAAATCTTCTTCCACATTACAATAGGTACAAATAGCAGAGTTTTCTTTTCCAATCTTATGTAAATATGCCTTACAAATGCCGTGATTAGCTCTGAGACGATTAATTGTTGTTATCATCCTCCTATGTTCATCAATTCCTTTAAACCAGGGATAAGATCCTACTTCACCTTTTATTAATTTGTAAAAAGAGCCTGCAGTGGTGGATTTGTACCACCTATTCCACTGCTGCAGTGCCAAGCAGTTTATTTCCCTATAAAGATCATTTGCAGGTACTGGATACTGGTTTCCATACAACATGGCAAGCTCCTCATCTATACTGCTCTCTTTAGCTAAAGCATCGACTCTCTCGTTGAATTCTATGCCTATGTGACCTTTAATCCATGCGATAACAACTTTCTTTCCACTTTTATTCAAGTGATAACATAAACAAACAATACGGTTCAATACATAATTATTGAGGATATGATAATTTTTATTTTTTATTGCTTCTACTGCACTCAAGTTGTCAGTAAATATCACGTAATTAGAGTGGGTCATCCGCTCTATGCATCTAAGAGCTTCTAAAATAGCAATCAACTCGGTTGTATAATTAGACAAATATCTGTTGAGTTTGAGACCATGAGACTTTTGTGATGTATAACAAATGAAAGCACTTCCTGTTTTGTCGTTTGTTTTTGAGCCGTCGGTGAAAATAAATTCGCTGTCAGGCCAATATTTTTTAATGTCATCCAAAAAGACGGTATTCCTTACACAGAACGGATACTTGGAGTAGTCATCAAGCTGCCTTGTGGAAATCGAGAACATTATTGCATCGTAATCTATAAGTGAATATGGGGTTTTCCTATGAATGTAAATTTCCTGGCGAAAATCAGACGTTTCGATGAAACTTTTAGCGAAAAGGGGTGACCTCTTTTTTCTCCAATATGGGGACGTAAGAACTGAATTTGCCAGCTCGGATATTTTTTTTGAAACCAAATTGTTTTGAGCGCAATTTTTTAGTA
The DNA here is from genome assembly GCA_951217055.1 of Gerris lacustris. Taxonomy (NCBI): domain Eukaryota; kingdom Metazoa; phylum Arthropoda; class Insecta; order Hemiptera; family Gerridae; genus Gerris; species Gerris lacustris. Next base: position 98,284,027 of record OX578276.1, on the reverse strand, counting down.
AAAATCTACCGGATAAAATTTCTCTTCTAATAAAGAGAGGTGGTTCTCTCGATTCTGAATAAAGCATAGGTAACGGAGTGGACGGAAGAACACCGAGGCAAATTCTCAAACATGAATTTTGGAGCTTTTGAATGGGGGACAACTGACCTTCACAAGCTTGACCGTAGAATATTGAGCCAAAATCTAATACAGACCTCACAGTAGCTCGATAGTACATAAGTGCAACGTTAGGATCGGCTCCCCACTTAGCATGATTTACAGCCTTTAGGATGTTTATATATTGTTGAGCCCGACCTTTGATAATATTGATTTGAGAAATACAACAACTACAACTACAACAACTATTGTTTATTGTATGTATAAATAGCATATTGAAAATATCTTGGTATATATGTTTCATTATAGCTTGAAGATTCTGTTTACGTTTATGCTTTGACATTTTTGTAATAAATATTTTCATTTCTTTTAATATTTAGTAGGTTTAATAAAGTAATGTGTTAGTTTATGTGTAACTGGAAGGATTATAATAAAATAAACAATTAATGGCAATAATAACCGGCACACAATTACAATAGTTTCTAAAAATAATAATAATAAAAAATATATATGTATAATGTATACCAGTTACTGCGTTGTTGTATTATGTATAATGTGGATGGACGATTAATTTTTCCCATTTGGAATTTTATTAATTACCTGCTTATGCATTTATCTCATTTTTCTTTATAACTGTCGGCATTATTATTGGTTAATTTTTGGATTGTTTACCTACTCATGTTTAAAGAAGTAATCGGCTAAAATACATGTGTTATGTTAGTTTATTTTATATATTTATTTATTTAATATTTCTTCTTATTGTTTATGTTTTGTTTTCAATTTATAATTGGCTTATTGGGAAACTGTACCATCACCATACTCGACCATCGGTTAGATTTATATTTCTATTTAATTTTCTTTTCTTTTTCTTCCCGCCGTCCGGTATTTTTGGGGGAGGTTTGTAGAGTAACTTTCACATACTTGTGGGGATATACTTACCTATTAGTTAAAGTGGTTTTCACTTTCATTAATTTGATTATATTTTATACTTAAATCATCTCGGTTTTTTTTTTTTTTTCTCTTTCAACGCATTTTGAGGGTTTCTTTTCAAGGATGGATCCCGAGAGGTTAAATAAGGAAGATTTGGAGTGGGAGCTTAGGGCAAGGGGTATTGTCAATGTACCGACCGTTGCGGAAATGAGGAAGATGTACCGCTCATTTATGAAACATGATGCGGCCGGAAAATTTACCGGTCGATATCATACAAGGCACCTACAATTTAAAGAGGAAACCGTTTATTGTGAAGTGAAGATGCGAGAGCTTTCAGAGGCCGTAACTAACTTTACGGGGAAACGGGGTGACTCGGCTTGGAAGAAGTTGGATACCAATATTCGTCATATATCTCATAAACTGCAGATTATAGAAGCAGGGTCGGAAGAGGAAGAGTTTCGACTATCTACTCTAGTGGCGGCAGTACTGGAACTATCGGAGGTTTTCGAAACGGCTTCTGGGACACCAATTCCGAGTAAGGAACCATCAGTACTGGACGAACCGAGTGTTGCTATTGGTACTGAGGAGAGGCAAGAAGTTATTAGTGTGTTAACCCAGCCTTCTTCTCAGCCATTAGCTACAAACGTTGAGGGTGGAGATTCTTGTCCTACAGCGTTAAATATGGTTCCCGGAAATGACCCCGTCGTAAGATATCTATCTGTTTTTTCTTCAACAAATGTTGTTAAAAATTAAAATGTAAATTTTTACATTTTATGATAATTTAAACAGGAAAAAATAGAGAATAAAATTAAATTGATACTTTCCGAGATTAAATATTAATCAATATAACACACACAATAAGTTATTAATTATGTTTCCAGAAAAATATAAATAAATAGAATACAATATTGTAATAATTTATAGTAAAGGGAAATTGAACGTTCTCGCTAATAAATTATGTATACATTTTATATATATAAACCAAAGATTTCAATAAAAGTTAAACCATGTTATTATTGTTTTTCAAAGATTTTATTTTTCATGTTTTTATTAAATTAAATTATATCTAATAGTAAATTCTAAATACGAGTTTAATGAAATTAATATGTGTTCTGTATATGCATGTGTGTGTGTGTATGTGTGTGTATGTATGTATGTGTGTGTGTGTTGTATATATATATATATATATATATATATATATATATATATATATATATATATATATATATATATATATAATATGTGTATATATATATACATATATATGTATGTATTTGTATTTTTTATAATTTCATTGTTAAATTTTTCAGTTTTTAATCAAAAATTTTTAATTAGTTTAGCTAAATTTATTATGTAATTAAAATTTTGACAAATCTTACAGAGGATTATGATTTTATTATTAATCTTAATATAATTGACAAAAAAATTCAATGTGACTACACAATACATCAATTGTAAGTAATGATGTTTTTGTTTGTAATTATACATGTATTTTTGAAGCTTTATGTGAATTCAAATTGTAAAATAATGTTAAATAATGAAAGAAATAAGGAATTGTTGAAAGATTAGAAATAATATTATTGTATATGTTTTTCAATTGTAGAATGAAAAAGGATGTGATGAGAAGATGACCTTAGAGGGTCGAAACGTCTCACAAATTAATAAAGAAATGAAAATCATCTAGTTTTTATTTTTAAATACACACCTAAAAATCCATCAAAAATTAATTATAATTTATGATATCTATCTGATTAGCGAGCAAGTGCCAATATCTAAATGGGATTTGAAATTTTCTGGTGATGGAGAGGGCTTAAGTCTAAGCGCATTTCTTGAGAGGGTTTACGAGTTAAAGGCCGCCAGAAACGCTACGGACTCCGACCTTTGGAACTCAGCAGTTGATCTGTTCTCGGGGTCTGCCCTAGCTTGGTTCCGAGCATACAGAGACGAGCTTAACTCATGGCAAGAGTTAACCAGAAGGTTAAGAGCTGAGTTTCAACCACCGGATTATGACGAAAGACTGTGGAAGGAGATCCGTGAGAGGTCACAAGGTAGTGATGAATCTATAAATGTGTACATTGCAAAAATGTTGAACTTATTTAGATGTTTATCTGAGTCCCCAACCGAGAAAAAGAAGACAAATATTTTATTAAAGAACATCCTGCCCTTCTACCAAAAGGGTCTGGGTCTGCACGTAGAAAGCATTACTACCGTGGATCAACTCCTGAATTATTGTCGTAGGTTGGAAGAGTGCCGTTATAGAGTCCAGCAAAATAAGCCACCGACGGTCCGCCAGAGAGATTGTCTTGAGCCAGATCTGTCATATAAGGTTAAGGTGCGGAAGGACTCCAATGAAGCACTTGTGCATGCTAGTATGGCCGAGAGTAATGGAAACAGAGAAGATAGATCATGCTGGATATGCAGAGAAGCAGGTCATTTGTCCCGGTTCTGTCCAAACAAAAACAAGTTTATTAAATGTTATGGGTGCGGTACACCAGGGGTTAAAAGCTTCCAATGCAAGAAATGTAATAGTAGTAAAGAAAGCAAAGAGAAGTCGGGAAACTCAAGGGAGGCCTCGCGATGACTGGTTGGTCCCGACGGTCCTCTATGTATTCTGAAACAGCCAGGAAAACATCACAAGATGAGTTTAAATCGTGGCTCAAAGTAGTAGAGGAATTTTGCAAACCGTCAGAAGTATCGTACGCTATGAAGAGTAAACAACGGGATACGAGGATGTATATGGCAGTAACCATTGCTGGAAAGAACTGGAAAGGTTTGCTGGACTCTGGGGCATCATGATCACTGGTTGGAGCAAGGAGCTGGGATGTAATTAAGAATGACAGACATATTGCTCTGGAAGTCTGTTACGTGAGACATATCAGAGTCGCTGATGGCAGGAAGGTGGAGATTCTCGGAGAAGCTAAAGTTAAAGTCGAGCTGGAAGGAAAAACGAAGTTATTCCCATTTATTGTGGTACCCACTCTCTCGCAGGATTTGATACTAGGAATTGATTTCTGCGAAATCTTGGGGCTCGTAGTAGATGCAAAGAAAAACGAATGGTGGTACAAGGACGACGTGGACGAAGTGGTGGAATCAGAACCAATATCGTTTTACAATCTTTCAGGAAGTCAGTCAAACATGCTAAGCACGGTCCTTCAGAGTTGTCGTGCTACAGGTAGAGATCGGCTCAAATCTACTCACTTAACTAAACATAAGATCGACACCGGTAATGCGGAACCTATCAAGCAACGATACTACCCCCTCTCACCGGTGCTGACGGTCAAACTTCACCGACAGCTGGACGACCTCCTGCAGCAAGGGATAGTAAGGCCCTCCAAGAGTCCATGGAGTTCACCAGTAGTTTTAGTGAAAAAGAAGGACCAGTCTTATCGAATGTGCATTGATTTTCGGAAAGTTACTAAGAGGGACGCCTATCCGTTGCCCTATATTAGCACTATCTTGGATAAACTTCGTCAAGCAAAATTTCTTTCGACCATTGACCTCAAATCAGCCTACTGGCAGATCGAGTTGGAAGAGTCGTGTCGTCTAAAGAAAGAACGGCCTTCACCATACCCGGCAGGGAATTATTTCAATTTAACAGGATGCCGTTCGGCTTGCATAACGCTCCAGCAACATGGCAACGCCTTATTGATCAGGTACTGGGAGGAAATCTTGAACCTTACGTGTTCGTCTATTTAGACGATATAATTATTGTGACGCCAGACTTTGATAGTCATTTAAAATGTTTGGAAAAAGTGCTGATAAGACTGAGGGATGCCGGACTCACTGTTAATGAGGAAAAATCACATTTTTGTCGTCAGGAGTTGAAATATTTGGGTTTAGTGGTAGATAGTGCTGGACTTCATGTGGACCCAGAGAAAGTATCGGCAATCGTAAACTACCCTCCTCCAAAGAATGTCAAGGGATTAAGGCGGTTCATTGGGCTCGCAAGTTGGTATAGGAGGTTCGTGCCAAATTTCGCCTCCAGGACTGAACCTTTATCTATCCTAACAAAAAAAAATAACCGGTTTGAATGGAACGAAGTCGCGGATAAGTCTTTCCAAGACATTAAACAGTGCCTGAGCTCGGCTCCGATTCTTTCATTTCCAGACTTCGATAAACCCTTTTCCCTTCAGACGGATGCATTAGCAGTTGGGTTAGGCGGAGTCCTTACACAGTGCTTCGAGGATGGAGAGTATGTAATTGCCTATGCCAGCCGGATTATTACGAAACAGGAGAGGAATTTCTCGGCTACTGAAAGAGAGTGTCTCGAGGTGGTCACAGATCATCACTCATGGTTGTGGTTGGAAAACCTTAAAGATCCCTCAGGCCGGTTAGCCAGGTGGGCGCTAAGACTCCAAGGGTATGACATTAAATATACTCACAGAAAAGGAAAAGAGAATGTCGTCCCAGATGCCCTCTCACGATCAGTAGATTTTGCTGACGTAGCTTCGGTTCAGTACTACGATCCGTGGTATAAAAAGATGGTTCTTAATGTGCAAGAAGATCCACTAGTATACGAGTCGTGGAAGGTTAAAAATGACCAGTTATTTAAAAAAATTAAAGTCGCTGGAATGGAAGAATGGAAGAGGGTCGTACCGAAGGATGAAAGGAAGAAACTACTAATACAACACCACGATTCACCTCTCGCCGGTCATATGGGTGTCTACAAGACGTATCATCGCCTCAGGAAAAAATATTATTGGCCCAAAATGATAGAAGACGTCCGGCGTTATATTAAGCGTTGTGTGACGTGCATTCAAAGTAAGCCTACTCAAGATGGGCCTTATGGATTACACGGAGAGCAGAAAATGGTTTCGGATACTTGGGAATTCGTATCTTCTGATTTAATGGGACCATTGCCAAGATCGGGTAATGGAAATAAGTACATCGTCGTTACGACGGACTATTTCAGCAAGTTTGTGATTGCGAAACCTTTGAGAGATGCAACAGCTGCGGCAGTTACTAAGCACATGGAACAAGACTTTTTCTAACATATGGTGTGCCTCGAGTTCTTTTGTGTGACAACGGGAAGCAGTACTCTAGTCAACAATTTATGAATCTGATGGATACATATAAATGCCAGATCCTCTACAATCCACATTACCATCCACAAGCAAACCCCCACAGAGCGCGTAAACCGTGTCATCAAAACAATGATTACATCTTATGTGAAGGAGCACAAAGACTGGGATAAGGACTTAGCTAAGAAAATTTGTGCTATCCGTACAGCTGTTCACGAGTCAACGGGACATACACCATATGCACTTAACTTTGGGAGGAAATGGTTCTATCAGGCAGCGACCACCGGTTAACATGGGATGGCAGAGGAGACGTACCGGGTGTTCTCAGGGCCGACTTTAATGATAAACATAGAGCTATGGCGGGGATTAAGAAGTTAGTTGAGGGGAAGCTACGACTAGCATACACCAAGAATAAGGAACGTTATAATTTAAGGAGAAAGGACAAAGCTTTTAAGGTTGGCGACGAGGTATATCGGAGGAATTTCGAAACGGCTTCTGGGACACCAATTCCGAGTAAGGAACCATCAGTACTGGACGAACCAAGTGTTGCCATTGGTAGCTTAATTTTGATATTAGTTTATATTTTAATTATTTTGACATTTATTTATTTTTTGTTGTTTTTCTTTATTTACTCACTCTGTCTAGATGTCAGTGAAGTCAAGTATTGTATATAAATAAAAAAAAAGGGAATTAATTTCTTAAGTTTTGTTATGTGAAAAGATCGTACCTAATATTTGTAAATATAATATCTACTTCCGCATACACCGATTTTATTGCTTCTTATCTTAGCCCCTATAATAGCAATGAGTTGCTACTTCGGCATCTAATACAGCATTTGGATGGCAAGACTAAAGGTCCATATATGTATTTTGGGCCAATAGATATAGATATTGAAGTTAGAAAGTATGGATGGAATAAAGTTCTGACTGCATGTAACAGGAATTTTGAAAACAAAAAAGGAATCAAAATTCTTAAAATTAGTTTTGATGCCTCAAACTACGTTAATATGATTGACTGGAGCATTATAAAAGTGACTGAACCACCGCTGACAAGAGTCATTTATACAGAGGTCACAGCAGCAGTATTAGACGTCGAATGCCTCAAACTAATTTAAATTATCCTAGTCATACTCAGGCTGTTGAGCGCTGTGTAAAGCTGGTTAAAAAAGCTTCCAGTGACATTCATAAAACAAAGGATCGTTATTTCTTATTCTCCAGACATTAAACAATAGGGGAAAAAATGCCTAAATTCGAGAGTAAAATAGATTTTTCCGATTTCTCCGGACTAAATTCCGGAGCTTAACAGATGCAGCCATGTGTTTGTGAGAAGGGATTCTATCCGTGCACCGTTACAAGCCCCCTACGATGGCCCTTATAAAGTGATTGACCGAGGAGAACACAACTTCAGAATAGAAGTAAATGGAAAGACAATTACTGTGAGCATGAACAGATTGAAGCCAGCCTTCATGGTGTGTGCCGATGAACTTGGACCGCTTCGCTGGAGGGGGAGTCTGTAGTGACAGCTCGTTGTCATGTTTTGATATATTTATTTATGTCAGTCAGTTGTTGTTTTTGGTATTGAGTTTAGTTTTTCGATTGGAATTAAAGGAGTTTTCGTTCACAAATATAAAGATAGTTGTTCTCAATTATATCGATAGTTTACGTATCTTTATATGTATGTAAATGTGTGTATGTATGTTTGGGTATGTGTATGTATGTGCGTATATTTATATTTATACTATTTATAATCATAATGTTATGTAATTCAATTTTAAAAGTAAAAAAAAGTATTGTAAATGTGGAACTTAAATAAAGGCTATATTATTATTATTATTATTTAAATTTACGCATAGTTGATTTAGAATTATTTACGTTTTGATTACATGACAGTGTCAACGTGTCCACGTGACCTGTCATTAAACTTTTCATTAACTGCATTTTAATTGTTACATATTTAATTGCATAGCTGTCACATTCCAAAACTAAATCTTCTTCAGAACTATCCACTTCCAAAAGCTCTTAATACACTGCTTTATCTAGAATGCTTAATTTACTGTACTTTTCACTTAATACTTCAAAGCAAACTTGGACTTCTTGAACTGGTTCATTCTGGAACCGGTTCATTGAACCGGTTCTTGACTGGAGACATTCTTTGCATTAAGTTTCTTTAATTTAAATCTGTCAATATTATTTTGTTTTTTTATGTGTGAATAAAAGCATCAATTTAGCGGCATTTAAAGGGCGCAGTCGATTGAAATGGCACCAACATTGGGCTAGATATAGCCTGGTTATGTTCGTAAAGATTTTGGCGGACAGGCCAACAAATGTTCCCTAATGCCTAATTTCGTGTTTCTATTCAGGATTTTTGAACTCAGAGACAAAAAAAAAATTGTTTTTCTGAATGATGACAATGCTCATCTTTGGTAAGCTCGAAAGCAAAATGTATTTACATATGCATGCCAAAATCTTATATTATTTCGTGTATGTATATGTATTATGACGTTTACGATTTACTGCACAAGTTGATAAAAAAGGCAAAAATTTGAGACAATTTAAAAATTTATAGTATGTCACGAAGATATTAGAGGCAAGACAGAGAACAAAGTTCAAACCTCAGTTCTGGGTCTGTTCAATAATAAAAATTTTGTCAGGGAATGGGAAAGAAGGGGCACGTGTTTTTTGGACCAGGATACTTTCTACGCGAAATTATTCAAGGATGTCGCAGTCTTCGTTTTGTCCTACCTCGTACGAACCCAAACGAAACATGTTCGATATACCCCTTTCTTGTGCTTGCGTATGTGGACCTCGTTTATACCTGTGCGAAAAAGGAAATGGCCTTCTTAACACGAGGATTCACACAATATGAAAGCCTGTATATTTTCCTTTATTAATACTACAATCTTAAACGGAAATTTTCTTTTTGTAGCTTTTAGTGTGTGCACAAAATTAAGTTAAAGGAAGCTAAAATATGATAATACCTTGTAAAGTACTCAACTTGAAAAAGTATAAACATTTACACTTACAGGGGCTTAGATTAAATAGCTTGGGGTGCGGGGGGGAGAGGCTTTTATATAAGAGATAAGAGCTCCAAGAAGGTAAAATGTAATTACCAAGTATGTAAACCCAATTACACCTTGGAAATAAATCTCTCTAAAAATTGAACTCCGATTATAATTAGTGACTGGACTATCTTCGCATTAAGCGTCTATTATAAATTGGTCACCAAGCATTTTTCATAAACTAGGCCCCACATTTGCCTACATGGCCTGGTCAATGTTTGATCCAAAGCAGTTCTTTTACACATCACAAGGAGGAATAATATCTGGCTACACAACAGACTTCTTTATTTCAATTCAGTTTTAACCAACATTTGCGCTTGTGAAAGTCGATGAGCTTGGGTAAAGAGCATTTCATAGTAGAAGAACTTTAAGCTACTGAGTTTCTATGTTTGTACAGGCGATGGGTAGATTCCTAAAGCTTCTATCCATGATATAAAGAATATTAAAAAAAAAAAATAATAAATAAATAAATAATTGAAGTGAGCGAAATCGAGCTTGTTACATTCAACAAACTATGCATCCTGTCTGTACGTCTCTCTGTCAGTAACGTTTACGTGTCCGACAATAACATGAGTAAAAGTTGACCGATTTGGTTGAAATTCGGTATGCACGTTTCTTTTACTAATATTCAGGCTAAGTTAGTTGGACAGTGTGATCAGTCCAAGAATTCGCGCGCAACGCTCTCGTAAACGTGACAACGTTACTACTATCATTCCCTTTAACTATCAACTCATCATGATTCATGATTATCTATTTTTTCAATACTCAATTCATATTTATTATTACACGCTCGCTTCAATAGTAGAGCCACGCGATGTAGTTTTAAAATCACTAATACAGACCAACATGAGAATATACTAAATAAATAAACAATTTTGAACTTTCAGAGGATATAAATATGAGTCAAGAAATTTTGATAAGAGCCATTAAATCGACCAATAATAAACTAGCAAAAAGCAAAAAGATATAGAATATAAAATAAGGGCATTCCAAAACATATAAAAAACTATTAGAAAAGAGAAGAAGGATAAAAGAAAAAAGGACTAAATAGTAAAAAAAAAATACGTGTGTATTTCCTACACCCGGTAGGAACGAAGTTCCTTACGCTTTTCTGTAATAACTACGTATACATGGTGGAGTTAGAAAAGAGACAAAATTAAAAGTAACTAACTATTTGTACTAGCGGAGTTAAGGCAAAATTAAATGAAAATCTTTTTATTATCTTTGAAGCGAGCGTCTTTCAATAAATAATGTATTGTATATTGAGAAAAAAGGTAATGATAAATTTATAGTTAAAGCAGATGGTTGTAGAACGAAAAAGAACTGTCCTCCCAGGCCCCGTCGGCATATTACTCCAATTAAATATTAAAATAAAAAATAAAAATCATTAACTCACAAAAACTTCTGCTTGTATCAGGTTGAAATGTTACATGCTTGTTTCAATTGTACTGTAGGTAATGTATACAAAGTTTCATTTAAATCTTTACGTTAGAGCGTAAGATATCGGTAAAAACCTTGTTTTCTTTATTTTAACACGTTCAGGACGGCCAGAAAAACCTGAAATTTCCTACGGGCTGAATTTTTATAAAATTCATAATTGATGTAAAAACATCATATAAACACATAAAAAATATTTAAAATTTTTTTTTTTAATTATTTAGGTAATTAATAATTAAATTATTCAAAACGCATATACGCGGCGTGCAGGCCGGGGGGAAGTTTGCAAAAAATTTGTTGCTGGTTTAGCCTACCTAGGATGGCATAGCTTTACTACATATATGTTATAAAAGGATCTAAATATTAAAATAACAACTCTAAGTCGTAGTTTAACATTACAACGTATATTTAGAACATAAAAAAGTATAAACATAATAATTTACGCTGATAGCGTACGTGATAATAATACTAATAATTAATAAATACTAATAAAAACTTAGGAAGCATAAAAAATATATAACATATAAAAACATAACAATTTACGCTAATAGCGTACGTCATAATAATACTAACAATTAAACTTGTAGTTTTCCTTCCAACAGTGTTCGTACGACTTTAGAGGTGTGTCCGGTCCCTGCAACCTCTGCATCCTTAGCTCCGCCATAAACATGGATTTTATGGACAAGCCCATCAGGCTCAGCCAATACATACAGCTTTATTCCGTACTTGTGTCGATTGCCATTTACGTATTGACGAAACGATAAACGACCTCGCCATAACACCATACTTTCATCTATAGATAAATTCTTTTACGGGTAATAATTGGATTTCATGACTTCGTTGAAGTAAGTTATTACTGGCCGAATCTTCCCAAGAGGGTCAAATAAATTTAGTTCCATAGAAAAATGAAGAGCCCTTGAAATTAATAAGAATTTGTCGCGAGACATAAATTTAGGAATGGGCATTTGAAAGAGGTAATCTCCTCTCCAATAATCTTTTAATCTATTTAATTTAATTATCCCCATTAAAAAAATAACGCCTAAAAATGTTTTGAACTCCGCAGCTGTAATGTTTTTCCACTTGACAAAGGACTTTGGAGACACGTGTTTAACCAGAAGAGACGAAGCATAGGCATTAGATTCCTTTACCACCATGTCGATCAACGAGTGCGTTTAGATTTGCTGGGGGCTCATTTTTGTCCTTATTTTCTGACGAAAAGTCCGAGTCGTCGAAAGAAATTTACCTATAAGAAACATTTTCTTCTAAAATCCGTCGCAACTCCTCCTCTGTGTAGACCCTTCTCACATCATCCCCCTCAGATTACGACCTTTTCCTATCAGGACCCTGAGACGTAAACGGTGCATCCATTCTTAAAAAAAAAAAGAAGAAATTAGTAAATAAATTAATAGGTACATATTTTGGTAAAAACAAGGACATATTGTACAGAGTATTTATAAACTATAATACTTCAAAAATATTGGAATAGTTGTATGATAAACCCCAATGGTGATAAATTTAGTCAGGGGTAATAATAACGGGGATTAGATATAATCGCAACTACTTGAAGAATATAACGGATTACTTGGGCCTTGAAAAATAAAGGTCATTAACAGGGGGCAAGGGTTTTCCAAGTTTATTTGAATACAAAGTACAAACAAACAACACGATTACTCTTAGCAAAATGAATAGGGTAGTGATTAGCGCCCAACTTATGCAAAACCATCTGCCATAATCCCTTTAGGGTTGTTGTTTTGTACAAATATATACATACTAAGTAATTTTTTTAACTGTTACCTAACAAATCTGAGAGCAATAGGCTAAAACTTTCAATACTTCAAATTATTATTCTGATTTTTGTACTCTTGAAAAATTAAGCACTAATTTTTAAATATCCTCTTCTGAATTGTTGAACAACTCGAAAGTAATCCATCAGTGTACCAATTTCACTACTTTCAATGTGAATCACATATTTTGGGGTGAATACCATTGAGAAATACATGCTTCAGTAATTTAAATTTAAATATTATGTAAAAAATAACGTTCTAGTTAAATTATGCCATATGACACAAGGGTGGTGAAAATATTTTTAGCTAAGCTTTCCTTGGGCATTTTGCTATGCATAGAAAAATGCAATAAAACTTCAACTTTTAGTAATTATAGATTAGGATTATAGAATAATTTAAAAATAAATTTTATTAGAAATCATTTTAACTTCGTTTATATAATATATTCAAACTAAAAAAATAATTAATATGTTATTGATCATAAAAATAAAAAATATAACGACCAACTAAAAAAAGGAAAAAAAAAAAGAAAAAAAAAAAAAAAAAAAAAAAAAAAAGGTGTTTTGCAATTATAAGATAAATATTATATTTACTAAAGCACTTTAATTTAAAGTAAAGTAGTAATTAATGTATAAATCTAAGATATTATTTGCTTACCTTTAAAAAAATGATGAAAACTGAAGAAATCACACTTTTGAGAATATTGAAAAAAGTTTTCCCGACAACTTGCAGACGAAGTAAATGAGGTAAGAGGTATGGTTGTTGTGAAGGCCTACAGCGAGTTTCAGACTTATAAAGCCAGCCTAGCTCCCTCAACAACCCATTACAACCAAAAATACTTGGCCCCGCACATGTGCGGCGGCAGGTTGGCGGGTAAGTCGACCCGCCGCACATACGCGGCGTGCCGTCCTGAACGTGTTAATCGGTTTGGTCCGCTTTAATAAATTTAGCGATCTTTATCACTTCATAGTAGTGTCGGTGTTCGTTTTACTAAAAAAAAAATATTTAAAAAAGTTGTTTGTCTCATTAAATAGATGAAGTTAGAATTTTTTCACGTCCAAAAATTCCAATTTTAAATTCGAAGCTTACTTTAACGCGAGCGTTGCGCGTGAACGCTTAGCCGGATAACGTTGTCCAACGAACTTGTCCCTGACATTGGTAAAATGAACATGTGTACAAAATTTCAACTAAGTCGGTCAACTTTTACACAAGTTATCGCCATCGGTAGATTTCGTGACGGATTTTGCATGACGGTGATTTTGGTCGTTTTTTTCGGATTCACTCCCGGGCTCCAGAACGTGCCATAAGGAACTTCGTTCCAAAAATTAGCAATATTTCGAAATCAATTAGAGAAAAACTAAGTTAATGGAGTAGGAAATGAAAATTTAGGAGTTGGAATTAGTAATTAAAAATGGGGGGAGCATTAACAACTATTGGAAATGGAAAAATATTTACAATAAAGTTAGGGATTTAAATATGCATATGAAAAGAGAAAATAATGAGGTAGTTTATATAATTATAAAATACTATGGGAATTTATAATATAGTTGTTGGGTTGAGTTTGGGGAAATTTTCCTTTTGATTTCATTATAATTTATAAATTTGTTTGTTTTCATAAAAATTAATTTTTGGAACAGGTTTTGTTATAAATAAAAAATAGATCAGTGTGTTAAGAGAAGGAGACTGCGCCTTTGCAGATCTTTACTTCCCTTAACGAAGTTCAAATATAAATTAACTTCTTGAATAAAATTGCTAGTTCAAAAGATAAGAAAATAAAATTGAGGACTGTCATGAGTTTAGGGAGAAATGAAAAGTAAGAAATACACAAAAATTGAAAGTGTATTAAAAATTAAGAGAGTCATACAGTTGTGTAGAAAATAATGAAATACATTCTTTATACAAAAAATAATAATCGAAATTAAAATGAGATATATTTGTAATAGAAAATTTAGGTCTAAGGGTGTATGAGAGGGGTACTGGTAAGAAGGATAAAATAAGGGTAAACCGACGGTACGCGTAACCCGACGCGAGTTGAATTGCCAGAAAGATGAATAAGGTGGTTGAATAAGATATGGCAGGAAAACAGTACCTTCGTTTGGCAGGTTGGCAAACCAAATCAGGTGTTCGATGGGGTCCTGATAAAGGTTGAATATCCGAAGGGGTCCTGGCAAAGTTTGATTATCGGTGTGATGAATATGGTGATGAGTGGTTAATTGGTGATGAGAAATGATGAGTGGCAAATGACGGTAATGGTGGTGAAGGCCATTATCAAAATGGTGCACAATGGTAAATGACGGACATCTCAGGTGTTAGACCATGAGTGACGGCATCACCGGTGTTAGACCGTGAGCTGAGAGAAGTGAAGGTGTCAGAGGTTACTCACTACAAGCACTACTACGCATACTAGCGGTTACGCACACGAGCGGGCGAGAGCGGGGAGAGGTAGGCAACTATAAACATAAACTCTGAACCTTAACATCGTAAGCGTAGACTCTTAACTCTCAAATATCGAGATTAAATGAAATGTATAGTAAACAATAACTGATAATTACATAATAACTATGAGATTTAAGATTTTATAAATTAAATTAAAAGGCTTCATGTAAAGGCAATGTAAAATTTAAATGAAAATCAAACTTTTAAGACAAATAAATAAAAAACTACTAATGGCATGAACACAGTGTCTTGATTAAACTTGAACACTCGTGCTTATTTAATTTAAAAAAATAAGTTAACTTGTAAGGATAAGTAACTTATAAGTTAACTTGTAAGTTATTAGAATGTTATTGATCAATAGTTTTGATACAATAATTTAATTTCTTGGTTTTTAATTCAGGAATTCTACCAGTATGGAAAAAATAAGAAGTCTCGTGCAGTTGCAAGGACAGGAGTGACCAAGCAGGTAAATTATTTGTATGAACTCTTGAGCAGAGGAAATGTGTCCAGTCAAGTTGATAAACTCATTTGCTGAAAGAAAAGCAAGGAAGTGTAAACGCCAAATAATTAAAGGTTAGGGTATATTTCAAATCACGTTTATACACACTAGGGTGATCCTTAAAAAATGGTAAATTTTTTATTTCACAATTTTTACCGGGGCACCTTGCCATTTTGTTATACTCATTAAAAAAGAATTATAGTGATTTTTTTTCAAAAAATTTAGAATGGTTTTAGGGGTCGCTACCGCCCTTTAAAGTTTAGACTTATTCAAATACATTAAGGGGAAATAAATAATTAGTCTTAAAAACAAAGAAAAATATTTGTATTGAACATTTCAGTAAATTCTACTGTAACTACATTGTAATAAACATTTAAAGAAGAAGAAACTATCATTGATTTAAAATCCTTAACTTTGGTTTAACTATAACTATATTAAGACATTAATGTAGATTTTTTAGAGTCTGGATATTTTCTCCGAAACTGCTTAACTAACAACAGTAAATACTGTTTTTGTACTTCATCGGTGGTGTGAAGTTTATTGTATTCCTCCATGAGCGCTACGCCACGTTCGGCTACATCATTAACAACTTTCAATGAAGTCGCTATTTCCTTACATGTCTTGTAGGATTTATTTTCATTCCAATTAGTCACATCTGTTTCCAAAAAGTCTGAAGGTAAATCCATAATTTTAAAAAACCTCAGCGTGTTGCTTGTTACAAAATCTTGCAAGTCCTTTTGGTGGATGACATCAGGATCAACACGTATACGTTTCAAGGGTTCATCATTTTCTTCATTTTTCAAAGAATGGACCATTTTTCTTTTTGTTTCAAAAGAGACATTGTTATCGCAACTAGTTCTTCTGACAAGTACCACAAATGCCCTAGAAACTTCTTCATGGCACACAGTGAAATGTCTTTATTTACATTTTCGTACTCTTTTAAGTTCTTCAGGAGCAATAAATCATTTCTAGACGCAGAACAAGCAGATTGTGCTTGATACCAGCTGGTGGATGTAGATTTTCACCACAAACGAGCAAACTTGACGAACTCCAGATTCTTCCTGCTTAGAGAGTTTAAACTGATCTCTAAATAAATAAATCTTGAGCGAGTATATGGCCTTCGCCATCCATCGAGCTCGATGCAATCCACCTGGGGCTCTAAATCTTACACCTCTTTCAGGTATTCCTCCTAGGAAAATTATGGAAAGCTCTAACAGTTCCTTGTAATCGTCCCTGGGTTGAAAATCATCAAGTTGATTTTGAGAAAACTCTATGATTTCAGATGCATTGTCTCTTATTTTTTTATTGATTAAATTGTCAGTTATGGAAGTCTGGAATATGCTATGATCGATGGAGATCCACGAAGTTTTAAATCGTTTGTATAAAAGTATGTCTGGTCCGCTTGAAACTATGAGTGACTTAACAACAACTTCCTGAAGCATAATTTCAAGGATGTGATGACGGCAAGCCAACCAAAGCATTTCTTTGTTCATCTTCTGTTCCAGAAGAGACAAGCTCCTCTTGATAACCCGGTATTAACACTGGTTGTATCAAAACTCATACATTTTACTTGCTCTGTAATTCCCCATGGAAGGACTAAAAGGTTTATTTTTGGACCTTCTGCGGACTGTGACGAGGTGCGCTGGCTGTGCGAATAATAAATGAAAGAAATGAAAAAAAAATACCTGATTTGTAAGATCGTGGCTGATGTAAGTGGTAAACTGTTGTAGGTAATGTATAGGGAATCGGACGGCTGATGAATAGGGAAGGAAAGGAAAAGCGGGGAAAAGGAATATTTAAAACTGATTTTAAGAAGCGGACATTAAGCGGTAGAAATACGAGGCGGCGAGACGGACCCGGACCTTACTCGAGGAAGACTCGGATGCGACTAGCCCGGGCACGTGAATAGGTCGGAGATTAAAAATAATAATATGAAAACGACCTATGTACTTAGGCTCGACCATACTCCCCCAAGCTGGAATGAAGTTCCTGAGTACTTCTTAAAGTTGCCGAAGGAGAGTGAAGCCAAGAAAATAAAAAAAAATAAAAATAAAAAGCGGTGATAGATAAGAAAAACAAAAAAGTAGTACTTCCTACTGGCAGAAAAAAGAAAAAAACCTACTTAACAAGGCTTGCGAAGTCCTCAACCTACTGCGACGAGGAAAATAAAATAAAAAATAATAATACAAGGAAAAAACTAAAGTGTACCTCTACTACTGCGAAGAGATGAAACAAAAAAACATATTGAGATGGAAGAGGGCACAATTTTACGACAGGACGTCTGAATGTGGTATTACCAACGCGGACACTACTCGTACTTTACCGTCGGCACCCGGAAATACGGCTTCTACTATACCGAGCGGCCAAGATAATGGAGGACTGTTGTCCTTTTTTAACACGACTACAGTGCCAGTTTCTATAGGGTGAGAATCTGTATTCCATTTCTCACGCGTTTGCAATGTATGGAGATATTCTAAGTGCCAACGCTTCCAAAAATCTTGTAAAATACGATCAAGTAGTTGATAGCGACTTAATCGGTTGATTTGTATATCTTGAAGATTGGAAGCGGGTAAATGGCCGAGGGGCATTTGCCTTAAAAAATGAGCGGGTGTTAAAGAGGTAGGTTCACTAGGGTCAGAACTCAATACACACAATGGCCTGGAATTCAAGAGGGCTTCTATCTGTACTAATACTGTGTAGAATTCTTCGAAAGATAAAATTTGATGACCGATGACTTTATACAAGTGTGACTTAACAGACTTAACGTTCGTCTCCCATATTGAACCAAAATGCGGAGCTGACGGTGGATTCATCTTAAAAGTAATAGAACTATTAGATAAGTGAGTTGAAAGTGTATCAAGATAAGTATCAGAATTTATTAAGCTATAGAGAGCATCAAGATAAGACTTAGCACCTATAAAATTAGTACCACAGTCACTATAGATTACTTGAACAGGGCCTCTACGAGACAGAAAACGCTTTAAACAATTTAAAAAAGTAGGAGTAGATAAATCTGAGGCTAATTCCAAGTGGAGAGCTTTGGTAGTGAGACAAACAAATAAACAAATGTACGATTTCTGAGTTCGAGCGCCTCTCCTTCGAGTAAGTGTAATATCAAAGGGTCCAGCGTAGTCAACCCCGGTGTGTAAAAAGGGTTTGCACTAATTGATCCTGGCAGCGGGCAGTTCACCCATTAAAGGGAACGTGGGTTTAGGCCGATACCTAAAGCAAAGGTTACATTTCTGGATAACAGAACGAACACGTGAGCGACCACCTAAAATCCAAAAACGTTGGCGAAGAAGTGAAAGAGCAAGATTAGGACCTGCGTGAAAATTTGAGCGATGATAATGTTCAATTAAAATATCGACGAGATGATCGGACTTTGGTAAAAGAAGCGGATGTTTTTGATCATATTCTAGATTACTGTGCATCAGTCGGCCTCCCACTCGAATAAGACCATCTTTTAAAAATGGGTTTAATTTACGAAGCTGTGATTGAATAGGAAGATTATTAGATAAAGCGTTAATTTCAGATAAAAAGTGTTGTCTCTGAATAAAATAAATAAGAGCATGTTCCGCTTTTAATAAATCTTCGGCCGAAGTGCGTGATGATAAATAACGTCTTTTCCATTTTACATACAATCAACAATTCTAAGAAGCCGATTATAATTCGATTTTTTATCAATTAGTAAACGAATTGAACAGGGTTCAACTATAGACACATTTAATGAAGTGTTATTTTTCTTTTCTTCAAGGGAACTATCAAATGAATTAAAAGTAAACTGCGATGAAGGCCAGAGATCTTCTGGTTCTTTTAACCAGGGCGGACCGGAAAACCATAGAGGATGAGAAACTAAATTGTGCGGGAGAAGACCACGACTAAGACAATCAGCAGGATTGTCGATTTCACGTACATGACGCCAATTAATTGACGGAGTACTATCTTGTATACGAGAAATGCGACGGGAAACAAATACGTTCCATTTAGCTGGCGAAGATGAAATCCAATGGAGAACAACCGATGAATCTGTAACAGCGGCAATTTTACTGAAAGAGTAGCGATGTGAATAAGAATCGATAATATATCGGATTAATTGTGCTAAAAGTTCAGCGGCGCACAATTCGAGACGCGGTATAGTTATAGTGTTCCTGCGAGAAGCTAAGCGAGTCTTAGAAATAAGAAGGGAAGTGTTAATCGAAGATGAGTTGTGAACACGGATATAGATAACAGCCCCAATAGCAAGGATTGAAGCGTCGCAAAAACAAACTAACTCTGCGGGGGAGTTATTAAAAATAAAAACATGACGCGGAATCCTAATCTCCTCCAACCGAGGCAAGTGAAGAATAAACAAAGTCCATTTGCGATAAACAGGGTGATCACTGGGTAGTGGATCGTCCCAATCGAGTTGAAGATCCCACATGTCACGAATCAACATTTTAGCGTAAACAGACACTGGACCAAGAAGTCCTAAAGGGGCAAATATTCGACCTAATGTAGATAATGTGTTCCTCTTTGAACAATAACTGTCGGGAGGTGAAACTTTAAATGCGAAAGTGTCTGTATCGGATGACCACTGAAGGCCTAAGACTTTGATTGAATTATCCTCTTGAAAAAAAATAGAAGTATTTTTAAGTTGTTTATCTGGAGGAATTTGAGACATAAGTTGAGAAGAATTTGAGCACCATTTAACTAAATCGAAACCACCAGACGAAAAAAGTTTATTTAAATCAGTAAATAAAGTGATGGCTTGGTTTGTGGTCGGAACACTAGTCGCTAAATCGTCACAATATATATCATGACTTGCAATATTCGAAGCAAAAGGAAGCTTATCTGCATAGTCTTTACACAACTAACGAACGGTCCGAAGGGCGAGAAACGGTGCAGGGCGGACTCCAAACGTAACTGTATTCAGCTGATAAGTATTGATTTTATCAGAATAATTGAAACGCCATAATACAGTTTGATATTTTCGGTGTTTTTTATAAACTAGAATTTGTCTATACATTTGACGCATGTCTGCGGTTAGAGTGAATTTAAATAATCGAAAACTGAGTAGAACACGAGCGAGATCATTGTGAAGTTTTGGACCTGTGTGTAAAACATCGTTCAAAGACAAACCAGTAGATGTAGGTGCGCTAGCATTCCACACTACTCGTAATTTTGTGGAAGTACAATCTGGTTTGATTACACAGTGGTGCGGAAGAAAACAACTATCTGTAGGTGGTGAGCGCGATAAGGACATATGACCCTGATCTATATAATCTTTGATACAATCGTGGTAGAGTTGTTTTTGAACAGGATTGTTATCAAGTTGTTTTTCGAGCGCTAAAAGTCGACGAACAGCTAAATTATAAGAGTCTCCTAAAAGGGAGGGATCACTCTTAAAAGGCAAATTAACAATATATCGGCCCTCGGGTGTCCTGGTAGTTGTAGAAAGAAAAATATTTTCACATTCATCCTCGGGAGGGGGTGTTAATAATTTATTATCGGGCATATCTTCTAGAGTCCAGAAGCGCGTTACTAGATCATGTAAAGACTGAGGTTCAACAGTAGTACAAAAAGCCTGTGGATTAGATAAGGCAGAAGTCTGATCATACTGGCACATTATAACATAGCCCAGACTCGATTGGAGAGCGATAGGTAAATTAGCGGCACCTAAAATCTTACCAGGACCCATTAAAAGAGGAAACACCGTGGCTCCTACGAGAATATCTACATTGCCTGGAGTGTGTAACGTATCGTCGGCGAGGCGAATACCTTCTAGGTGAGTTAATAATGAAGGATCGACTTTAGCGGAAGGGGTTTCATTAGTAATCTTGTCAATTACAAAAGCGTCAATAGTAAATATTTGCGAATCATCAAAACGAGATTTAAAAGAGACAGAAGTTTTATAGCGAATAGGACTTTTAACATGACCTATACCACTGACAGTGGAAATATATTTTTGTTTCGGTAAGCGCAGAGTATTACAGCAAAACAGGGTGATAAAATTAGAAGTAGGCGGTGATAGTAGGCGGTGGCGTATTCTGGTTATTGTGCGATTGAGGTACAACAGAAGAATTTTGCCGAAACTGACTTTTATCTTTAAAATGGAGAAGAGTGTGGTGCGGTAGAGAACATATCGAACATGAATGCTTAGACTTGCATGATCTTGTATAATGTTGTTGAGATAAACAGTTCATACAAAGAGATTTATTGCGGGCGAGATTAAATCTTTCTTGTGGAGCAAGCTTGTGAAAATCTGGACAGTTAAAAACATGATGAAAAGGTTTTGAACATATCGGACATTTTTTTCCATTTTAACAGAAACTTTATTTGCGACAAAATAATGAGAAGGTCGAGTATTATATGCGGGGGTAGAAGACAAAATAATGAGAAGGTCGAGTATTATATGCGGGGGTAGAAGACAAAATAATGAGAAGGTCGAGTATTATATGCGGGGGTAGAAGTTGAAGAAATAGATTTATAATTAGGAGTGCGGGCTAACATTTTAGCGTGATCTTTTAAAAACGAAGTGAGCTGAGAAAAAAGAGGTATGTTACTTTGTTCCGACGAACCACTTGTTTTATTACTGAGTTCAAACTGCTTAACTGTATCAGATGGGAGCTTATTTAGAGCTAAATGTATTAAAATAAAATCAGCGGTGTCTTTAAGTTTAAGAGATTGAAGAGCATTAGCGGACGCAACAAAAGTCTGAAGAAAATCGTCTAAAACAGCT
The DNA here is from genome assembly GCA_951217055.1 of Gerris lacustris. Lineage (NCBI taxonomy): Eukaryota > Metazoa > Arthropoda > Insecta > Hemiptera > Gerridae > Gerris > Gerris lacustris. The sequence goes on along the minus strand of OX578276.1, from coordinate 98,262,048 downwards.
GATGTCTCTTTACTGGAATTTTTATATTCCAACATCTGTGATAAATATGACGCGGCGAGTGCTCTGTGATCTTGATATCTATCTACCAATATATTCCATATAGCGGAAAAATTCTCAGCTAGAGGAGGAATACCGCTGATCATAGACAGAGCTTTATCAGACAGACAACCGGTGAGGTATCTAACTCTATCTGCATTGGTAAGTAACTGATTGTCACATATTGCCGATTTAAATGTTTGATAAAAAAGATTCCACTCGGAAGCTTTACCAGAAAAATGTGGAAGCTGAAGAGGCGGTAATTTAATTTTTGGCACAATTGCAGCAGACTCTGATTTACTATTAGAGTTTGAGTTTGATGCACTAATAGAGCTCAATAAACGATCTCTCCAAGCTAAGATGCGACAGTACATTTCATCGAAGCTGTTAAGGGCTTGAAAATCGGGCGAAGCGTCTTTATCAACGATAAGTTTCAGCTCATTAATGTCATCAACAGTTTGCGAAAATAAAGTCTTGGTCTCGTCAAGACTTCGGCATCTAATTAAAAAATTTTCTTTAGCGTTGGTGTCTGTTAAAAAGGATTTAGATTTAGTTAGATCGTATGTAGTTTGGACACGAATAAATAAATCGTTCTTCTTCTTCTCTAAAATTTTAAGTTTGTTTGCCTCAGTAGATGCCATGATTTAAATTAAATTAAAAATAGAAAAAAGAAATAGTGCCTTATAATGAGCGATAAAAGAAATTATTTTGATCAGCGAAAACCAGTGAAAAAAATAATAAATTTACGAGAGTAAGTCTCCCAAGCGGAAAAAATAAAGTAAAAAAATAGAAAAAAAAAATCGTGTAGTGTGACCATTCAAATTAATCATCACGACGTGAATAAAAAGAAGAAATAATTCCCATAAATGTGCGATGGCTGAGTATGAAGAAAATTTAAAAAAGAAAAAATCTAATTTATTCGTTAAAAAAAACCTCTGAAAGAAACACGAAATATTTTAAATAGATCGTAAAATTATAATAAATTATGTCAGATAAAGACGTAAGGGGAAAAAGTAAACAAAGATAAGACTTTCGAAGCGGGTCTCGAAATACTCTAAAATCAGCTGGTTCCTTTCCTATACATCGCAAAAACGATTCATTAATAGCGTAATTTTCCAAAAAAAAATTAAAACACACCAATCTGACGGCAAGAAGAACCAAAGGACCAATTAAATGGAAGGACTAAAAGGTTTATTTTTAGACCTTCTGCGGACTGTGACGAGGTGCGCTGGCTGTGCGAATAATAAATGAAAGAAATGAAAAAAAAAATACCTGATTTGTAAGATCGTGGCTGATGTAAGTGGTAAACTGTTGTAGGTAATGTATAGGGAATCGGACGGCTGATGAATAGGGAAGGAAAGGAAAAGCGGGGAAAAGGAATATTTAAAACTGATTTTAAGAAGCGGACATTAAGCGGTAGAAATACGAGGCGGCGAGACGGACCCGGACCTTACTCGAGGAAGACTCGGATGCGACTAGCCCGGGCACGTGAATAGGTCGGAGATTAAAAATAATAATATGAAAACGACCTATGTACTTAGGCTCGACCACCCCATGAGTCCAATGCTTCGTTAACAGCAGAAGATATTGCCTCACCTGTTCCTGATTAAAGTTTTGGAACAGCAAGTAACTGATCAATACCTTTACCTGAAATAATGATGGGTAATCTATCTACAGTTTCAGATCCTGAAATGTCTTCTAAAATTTTGCCATCCCAGTGAACTGTCAAAGGAACGCTTGCCGAAAACTCTTTTTTTAAGTCTTGGGCTCTGCTTTCTCGGCTTTTGATTCTAAGGCGTCGAATAGAGGATTTGTTAACATTGTAATCGGCAGGGTCACAGCCCACCCTTTTTAGTGTTGTAGTCAAAACAATAGCAGTCTCTCTATCACTTAACTTTACTGCATCAAGGCTTGCAGCTACGCTATCGTCCAAAATATTCATTCTACCTATTTTTTTAGGTGGTGGATCACTGTGCGAACATGAAGCTGCTTCTTCCTGATAGGAACAAGTTTCACCATCACTTGAGCTTGATTCCTCTTCAAATAAGTCTGAAGGAATTGATGTTTTCTCAAAAAGCGATTTTTAATATGCTTCTTCACGCTCCTTCATTTGTTCAAAACGTTCTTTTTTCTTGATTGACGCAGCTGCTCTTTTTACAAAATGTTTATTAACACTTCCCATTTTACCAGGTCTTCCTTTTTGTCTCTGAGCAAGTAAAAATTCCTTATCCTCTTCGATTTTCATAATATTAAGGGCATTTGCGTGTGCAATATCAAAAAGGTCTTCCAAAGCCATCTTCCAATCTTCTTCTTTTTTTTATCAAGCCTTCTGAGCGTTTTGATTTGTTTTCTTTGTTCTTCTTAAGATTTTGCCATTCCTTAAACAGTGCTTCAATTTTAACAACTACATGTTTTTTTAATCTTGTAGGAATTTTGGCTTTTTCCCAAACTATCAGCACGTCACTTGCAGCACAGTGCGCTGAATCTCTAATATTTAAGTTAAGTTTATAATAAAAAAAAATACTTAAAACTTCTCTTTTATTTGGCTTAAAGATGGCCATATTTGACCGACAAGCCAAATATCCGTAGACTGTCTTGTCACGACAGATACTTCAGAGTTAGCTGCCATGATGTCTCTTAAACAAAATTCACTGTCTCAAAATATTTTTACACAGATAAAAAAATCACTCTTTGCACAGCAAATAAAACTCTAGGTCTACTCCGTTCAATATCAGAGAGCACACTGAGACTTGTCTACACATTAGCTGTTGGACTGTGGACTACTAACACAGAATTTTAAAAATAAATATTTATTCAGTTCTTATGAGATTAATTACACAAACTTTATTACAATGACAAATTGCATTATTATACTTTCTTATTTTAATTAATTTTTAAACTGATTTCTGCACTATTTTATGTTAAATTATCTGATTCGCCGGTATTGCCCGGGCCCATTAAAAATTCGCACAAAACATGATAAATACAAATTGCGGAACATTTTAAAAACGCTGCATGAATTTCGGAAAACAACTTGAAACAAATGACTGTCTTTACAGCCTAACATTTAATTTAATACCAATATCATCTATAACTCACTTTGTTGATGACTATGAATTTTATATTAATAATTTATAATTTGATTACAAAATGTCAAATTTTTAAATTTATAATTTTTTTAAACCTTGGTAGCGACCCTTAAAACGTGTTTTAAAATGTTGAAATTTTTGTGGTAGTCTTTATTTTATACTTAGAATAAAATAATTGGGTGCCCCATACAAAATTTAAATGTTAATTTTTAAGGACCACCCTAATACACACATTTCATAAATTTGACATCTCACACTCTATTAACCTTACCCATTGAACAAGGCTTAGGTTACATTTTTCAGAGAGTGAAATTCGTAAGTAATTAATATTGTGTATCTTTCAAAGGTAGATGAAATACACTCAAAGTTAATAATACTGATATTTTAAAAAATAATATTAATAAATTAACAGTAATTTATAGCCAATATAAAACAAAGTACCTAATATATTATTACATAATAACAACATAATAAAATGTAATTCATAATAAAACGTAAACATTAAAATTGAAGATTAGTTTTCTAATATAACCATTAAAAATAAATTTTACAAATATTTTTAAAAATAAACATTTTAACAAATAAATAATATAAAGGTTTTTTTTTTTAAGAATTTATAGATGGTAGTAAATATTATATTGTATATAAGTTTACTTCATATCATTATAAATGAATAATGTTTATAAAGATTGAGAATTTGTTTTAAATATCTTATGTGCATGTTTAATCATAAATTCATTGCAGTAATTTAATTATCGTAGGTTAATCTGTAAAAATTAACACTGGACTGACAGATTCTGTGTCATATTTGGTTTATACCGTAATAATGGTCAATTATGAAAAATTCTGTTGTTTTTAACTTTAAATTCTATGTAATGTTAAATAAAATTTTATAAAAGCGGGGAAATTCAATAACCAAAACACATCTTCAAGAAAAATGAATTGAATTTAAAGCAATTTGACCGGTTTCGGCTAATTTGATTCAGCTATCTTTAGATAATTGTCTTTAAAAGTACAATAAATTGTATTTTTATGTTACTTGATAAGTATTATATTACCTGTAGCACGTTAATATATATATATATATATATATATATATATATATATATATATATATATATATATATATATATATATATATTAATTAAGCTGCTATATATATATATGATATATATGTATATGTATGTATATTATTAAGCTGCTAAATTGCAATTGCCTTGGTGCCATGATACTTTATTACTTTAGAGTTATAACAAAGAGTTTATGTGGGTTAGAAAACTGATTGTAGCCTACAGCAGACACCTTAGTATTTATACTAACTTGTAAATTATAAAGGTTAAATATCACCATGTGTCGTTACATATATATATATATATATATATATATATATATATATATATATATATATATATATAAACATATATATTATATAAATCTAAACATACAATTCAATGTGTAATTATAATATGACCTTTCTTGACCTTATCACGTGCCTCTAGTTTTTGCTTTAGAAAGAAAGATTCAAAATTCCCCTCTACCTACAACCGCGACGACGTCGAGAGTCCTTGGTCCAAGCTGTAGTGGGGGGCTATTTGTCTAAGCAGTCCGGGCTCGCGAAGCGCTTGCCCATGCCCATGCTTTTAGACAAATAGTCCCTCACCACAGCTTGGACCAAGGACTCTCGACGTCGTCGCGGTTGTATGAAGAGGGGAATTTTCAAAACCTCAAAACCTGGTATATAGCGATGGGAACCAATCGACTGAAAACAGTTGACTAATCGGTTGTTTTAAAATATTCATTTATTCGGTTGTGAATATCTAGTTTTCATTCGACTGATAACGATATCATATCAGTCTGTAGTATGGAATTGTAATTTAGAGGTGTATAACGAGTGCCATGCCCTCTCTCTTCTCACCTCTCCTCAGCTCTGAGTCCATCGCCGTTGTTCCCTTCCCTTACCACTCTTAAGCCTAGTTTACATTGATAGAGTAAACGGTCGAGTAGCACTCTACCAAGCTACTAGCCTAATGTGAACGATACGTATAGTATACGGTCGAGGATAGTAGATAAAAGTTGGTCGAGTAAATAAGCTAGTGCGGTGGTAGATTAGCTCGCCCGCCGACGGGCGAGTAGACCCCCCACCCTACGTCCGTCCTTACATTAAATACCTCTTCTATATACTAGTAGTTCTGTGAGCAGTGGACCTCGCGAAAATTAGAAATAAATTTATACGTTACAGAGGGTCTATTTAAATACGAATCTATAGGTATAACTCGATTTCCCGAAAAAAATCTAGTTTCTGTGAAAATAATTTTAAACGCGGACAGTGAGAGGTGGGGTTCGATTCCCCGCTGGGGCGAAGTTATTTTTATGGTATTTGTAAAATTTTAATTCGAAAATAAACCATAAAAATCGATTTAAATAACTTAGAGGTTTTAATTTAAATCAAATTATAATTATTATTAACTACGGGCCGGTGTAGCCGAGGGGTTAGCACACTCGACTCTGAAACCAAGGTCTAAACCCCGGTTGTGAGTTCGAATCCCAGCGGGGTGAGACATGTTTCACACTGATGATCTCATCGATTAGATGAGTAAAGTGGCCGGATAACCCCCGTCCTGTAATGACCTACTGAGCTGTTGAACGGGACTAAAACTACAACCAAAAAAAAAAAAAAAAACTACGGGAAACAGACAGAGAAAAATAGACTCCAGCGCGGGGATTTGAACCACCGGCCTCTATATTTCCAGTATAGCGCTCTAACGCGCAGGAGTCCATTTTTCTCTGTCTGTTTCCCGTAGTTAATAATAATTATAATTTGATTTTAATTAAAATTGAATCGTTCCGTAGTATGAATACTACCAAAATCGTAAAATATGAATTACTTAGAGGATAAATGAGAACCCGAGGTGAAATCGAGAAATTAATTTAAGAAATAAATTTGGGCACATTCCCCCTCAAAAACTCGGAAAAAACATTTTTTATTTTTTGCTTAAACATATATATATATATATATATATATATATATATATATATATATATATATATATATATATATATATATATATATATATATACACGTAATTATATACATTATAACCTTCATTTATTCTGTATTATAACCTTATCACGACAACAAAACCTCCCCTGCCTTCTGATTGGTCGACCAGAGCTCACCCCATCAAGATGGCGTTACCCCCACCATGACTCCGACCTACACCGGCATCGCCACATCGCCATCGTTTAAAAAATTTCTTCTCGACCCAACTCTCGAAGCGAGGCGTCGTCCAGCTGCAGCTGACGTTCTACTCGTCCTAGGCCGGCCGGCCGATTCCGTTTTTATTATATCATGTTTTCCCGCAGTTAATTCAATTTCTTTTAATTTTTGAGCGCGATTGCGTCATTTCTTTTTTGGCTCTGTTTAAAAATAAAGTTTAAAGACCGGTAACATCGAAATCGCCATGGCACCCTCACCGACTCTTCTCTGCTAGAATCCAAACGCCAAGTAGCCACCATCTGAAGCCTTACAACCAACAGGTGATACAGTTGCAAGCTATCTTATCTAACGTATCTATGTATTTTTTTACTATACAAAATTACTTTTATTTAATTCTGAGTTCACCAGATGTTCCCCGCCTATTTGTATAGCGTGCTCTATTGGCAGGCAAAATTCTAACTATTAGGATTGCCCCAATTATCCACGTTGAAAGCGTCGGAGCGTTGTACCCTAAAATGGTCCATATAACCTGCTTGACCCATGCTGTTCATCGAGTATAGCTGAGAAGTAAGGAAATTTTAACCAGCTGTAAATGACCTTATTTCAGAGGGTAAACAATTGTTTATTAAAGCTCCAAGTTGAGTGTCCGTCTTCAATGAGATGCTGCCAGGGACCCCTCTTCCTCCAGAGCCTATCCTAACAAGATGGGGAACTTGGATAACAGAGGCCCTTTAATACCCCGAACATGGAAAATTAGTGAATATTCTATTAGAAGAATTGGACGAAGAGAATAACATTGCAATTAAAAATTCAAAGCTGGCACAGGAAAACCTTCTAACTTGGTCGCAGGTAAATTTTATCCGGGCTCATTTTTTTATTAAGTTGCCAGAGATTATAGAAGAATTGGAGGTGCTAGGCGCTTTGTTGACTTCAGCTGCTAAAGTTGTCCTGGAGCTCCAAAAAGCTGCTATGGAGTGGCCAGACCAACAGGAGGGTAAGCCAGAAAAAACTGGATGCAATTTTAAATAGAAATCCAGATTAGAACAGAAAGGTTAATATTTAAAATAATGCAAGGCGAAGACGCAGTATCAAGTATTAAAGACTATAATATCTAGATAGATCTATATAAGTATTTGCTAATTGTTTCTGCCGTCGTGGAAAGTAGTTATTACTTAAGTTAATCAATTAGTAAATGTGTTTTTTCCAATTATCACCCCCCCCCCCCCCCTGTTGGGCTAAATAATTGATAGAAAATATAAAAGAATATTTTGGGCATGCAGAGAGAATATATTGAGGCTTTTTAGAGCATAATATAATTCCTAACCCTAACGATTACACATGTGTTTTGAATACATCTAATTATATATAATATTTAAATCTATATATGTTATTATTGTTTATTATTGTTAAGTATATATAGTATATATATATATATATATATATATATATATATATATATATATATATATATATATATATATATATATATATATATATATATATATATATTCAATTCAATTCAAAATACTTTTATTTTAATAAATTACATAAGTAAATGAACGTTATAAAAGTAATTACGGCAAGGCAAAGCCGTCTGCCGGAGAGCTTGCATTACAAGAAAAGAAATGTTACAAAAATATAAAATTAAAAAAATTGATTAAATTATTCATGATTCAAATTAAGATAAGATAATAGATTACTAATATTTACTTTATAATACAAAAATTGCTTATACAACTAAATGTTATAATGTTCGGCTAGAAAGAGACAGGGCTTCTTTTGTGAATTTTATAACTGGTTGAAAGTTACTACTTATTATTAAATCGGTAATGTCATAACCTTGGACAGTAGAAGAGCCAAAGTATTTAAGACGGAGTGAAGCATAGGCTGGGCACTCTGAAAGAAAATGTAAAAGATTTTCCTCAACACCTCTATAACACATTGAACACTCCATTTCATCAGGATCCTTATCAAGCCAAGGTACAGACTTCAGATGCAGTAATTCACCTCTTAACTTAAACAAAAGTTTCAAGTCAGCAAAAGATATATTAAAGCTTGAGGTCGGACTAAAAAACCTACCATAGTCAGACTTTTCGACTAAAGTTCGAAATAATAAAAACCTGTTAGATTCCTTTGATCCTTTGATATATATATATATATATATATATATATATATATATATATATATATATATATATATATATATATATATATATATATTAGTTAGTTGCATCTTAGATCGGGAAAAAGCACAAGTAGGAGGACGGACTACGCACAGAAACAACTACACGGTTGGCTCAGTGGTTTAATATCTCCTCCTTGACTCAGTGCTCCACGAATCAGCGCAGTTCGAGTACAACTGACACCACTTTATTTTATAAGGACTATAGATTAGAATTAGAGAAAGGTATTTGTTAGAACCTGTAAACATTTATATGTAATAGAAAATACGTAACAATAACAACCTAAAAATAGAAAAAATAAATGTCGAGTGATGTTGTAAGTTAATAATAGAAAGAATCTAAACAAAAATACGTAAATAAATCTATGTATGATATTTATTAATATATAGTAATAAATTTAAGTAACCTTGTAGCATTGTTAGTAAATTAATATAAGTATAATGGAAAGAAAAATTGATGAAATGTTGTTAAAACTAGGAAAATTAGACACAATAGAGCAAAAAATTGATAAACTGGAGAAAAAATTTGAAGAGCAATCATTAAAGACGGCCGAGGATATATCATCACTAAAGAAAAACATGGCTGATCTTAACTTTTCGGTAAATCAAGCTAGGCGGCAGAACATTGTCATTTTTGGTTTGCAACTAGAGGGTATTCGTGAGGTAACAAACGAAGTGTACAGTATACTCAAATTCCTCGATATTGACGCCCGCAAATACGACTTGAAAGATATAACTTTTATCAATAAAAAAGATATGAAATTCAAAACAGTATTAGTGAAACTGTCTTCGGTCATAATGAGGAATGACATCCTCAGAGAAAAATATAGGCTTGCTTCTAGCGAGAAATATAGTACAATTAAAATAAAAGAGGATCTACCTGTAGAAGTTAGAGAAGTAAGGAAAGAGCTGGGTGTACACCTACAATATTACAGAGAAAATGGACTGAAGACATTATTAAAATACGATAAGCTACTTGTAGAAGGTGTTCTGTATACATTAGATCAACTTAAAGATCCAAATAATAAGATAACAATTAAAAGGCAAAGAAGTGCTGAAACAACGCCAAATAAAAAAGGAAATGAGGTAAGCATAACCACTAGAAGAGAAGATAAAAAACCAAAAATTGATACATCGAAAAGGACCAATAAAATAGATAGTTTCTTTACTACGAAGGACAAGATAAGTATAACGAATGAGAGCTATGAAATACACCAAGTAAATGAAGAGTCAGGCTCTTCACAAAGTAACTACGCAACAAAACAAACCACAATAAATAATTTCGAGCAAACCTAGCCATTACAGAAAAAAGTAAGTCTAATGAAAAGTGAAAAAAGAAAAACGAAACGGTTTGAAAATAAAAAGAATAAGGCTAACAACAATACGAAGAAGAATAAGAAGAAATTTGTTAACATTTTTACTTTCAATGTGAGATCCTTGAGAGAAGATTGTAAAATACAAGAGATACTGGAAGAACTAAAAGGAATAGATTGGGTAATTATAGGGATGGCAGAAGTACGGAGAAGAGGTAAAGAACATCTACAGCTAGAAGACGGTACAAGCCTGTACTATGGGGGTGATGGGAGCCAGGCTGGGACAGGATTTCTTGTACATAAATCCGCTGCAAATCAAGTTTCCTCCTTTAAAGTGTATTCGGAAAGAGTTAGCAGGATTATATGGACACCACTAAACAAGAAACGCTTTGGAAAAGTTAAAATAATTCAGGTTTACGCCCCCACCCTAGCTTATGATGACATAACAGTAGAATTATTTTATAACACGGTACAAGAAGCACTAGAGGAAAATCGTTGTCGTGTCACAATAGTAATGGGTGACTGGAACTCGAAAATAGGTGCAGGAAAAATCGACCCTTATGTAGGCAATTTTGGATTAGGAGTGAGAAATAAAAGAGGAGAGAGGCTCATCCAATTTGCCGAAACAAATAACCTATATATAGGAAATACATGGTTCAAGAAAACAGAAGACCTCAAATGGACCTGGGTTGACCCTACTGGAGTAGTAAAAAATGAACTCGATTATGTACTATGCAACAAACCAATTTTTCTCGATGTAGTAGCTGATAATAGGTTCTCAGTTGGTAGTGACCACAGACCTTTAAGAGTAAAATTAAAATTCATGAGGAAGAAATGGATTAATAATCAGGAATTCATAAGAAATAAAGTTAGTTTAGAAATCCTTAATCACAGTAATTACGAAGATGAAATAAAAATGGAACTTGAAAAAATCCCAAATATAGTAGACGTAGACAAAGGAGAAGCAGAAATTGTGAATGTAATAACTAAAGTATCAGATAACATACTAAGAGATGTTCAAAATAATCAGGAGAAGAAAAATGTCCCAAACGAAATAAAAATATTGCTAAGAAGAAGAAGAAAACTAAAAAGAGAGGGCAAGGATAAAGTGGAGTTCACACAAATATCGAAGTTAATAAGAAGACTACTGAAAGAATGGGCCAAGAAAAACGCCTTAAATAAAATGGAAGCTGCGATAGAAAAAGGAACAAGCTTAAAAAGATGTATTCAACCTATAGGAAAGAAAAAAATCGTAGCCATTATGGACAAGGAAGGGGAAATGAAATATGAAACAAAAGATATAGTGGAAGCAATAGCATATTTCTATAAAGAATTATATAAAAAACGAAATAATAAAGGACTCATGGAAGAAATAAAGGAAATGAAAGAAGTAGAAGAGGGACAAGAACAGATAAAAAAAATACAGACTGACGAAGTTGAATATGCTATTAAAAAACTAAAAAACGGAAAGGCAGGAGGCCCTGATAAGATTGTGAATGAGCAAGTTAAAGCAGGAGGAAAAGAATTAATAATAAAGCTCTGTGAACTATATAAAAGGTGTTTAGAAGAGGGTAAAGTACCTCAGCAATGGCTAAAGTCAACATTAATGATATTACATAAAAAGGGAGAAAAAAGTGACATCAACAACTATCGGCCAATAAATCTATTATGTGTGATTTACAAAATTTTCATGTCTATATTGACCAAGCGGATTGAAAAGAAACTGGACGAAAACATCAACGTAGAGCAAGTCGGCTTTAGGAAAAATTTTTCGACTAACGACGGAATATTAGTGCTACATCAACTAATTGAAAAATCCCAAGAATATCAGCTACCTCTAGCAATACTCTTCATAGACTTTCGAAAGGCATTCGACAGTATAGACTTCGAAGCGATATGGAACACGTTAACAAACTGCAAAATAGAAGGAAAATACACAAGAATTATAAAGAATGCATATGAGGGGGCAAATATAAGCGTAAAAGTAGGCAAGGAAGAAAGAAAAATAAAGCTAGAGAGAGGATTAAGACAGGGCGACATTCCCTCGGCTAAACTTTTTGCGGCTATCCTAGATAAAGCTTTTAGGAAGATCGACTGGAACAGGTTTGGCATTAGAATTAACGGAGAGAAATTAAGCAGAATAAAGTTTGCTGATGACATAGCAATAACAGGGAACTCTGTAAAAGAAATACAACTCATGATAAACGAAATAATGAAAGTAGCGGAAGAAATAGGTCTGGAAATAAATGTAGAAAAAACTAAACTATTGAAAATAAATATGCAAGGGGAAGAAAAAGTGGTGATAAGGGAAATAGAAGTTGAAGAAGTAGAAGAATTCGTGTACTTAGGAAGATTGCTGTGCAAAAATGATAACACCCTGAGAGAAGTCAGTAGGAGGATTACACTGGCATGGAAAGCATTCTACAGAAATAAATTAATTTTTAAGTCGGATATTGATGTAAGCAAAAAAGTTAAGTTATGGAAGTCAACAGTGTTACCGGTAATCACTTACAGCTGTGAAACTTGGGTCCTGAACAGAGCAATACTGGGGAAATTAAGAGTGGCAGTAAAAGGAATGGAAAGAAGTATAATAGGGATAACAAGAAGAGAAAGAAAGAGCAATAGATGGATAGCTAGCCAAACAGGGATTGAAGATATTGGAAGGACAGTACTCTCTAGGAAATGGACGTGGGCAGGCCATATAGTTAGGATAACAGACGATAGATGGACAAGAAGGATATTAGACTGGTGGCCTTTGGAAGGTAAAAGAAAAGTAGGAAGACCGATTAGAAAATGGGACCAGGAGATGAGAACACCTTGCGGTGGAGTAACTTGGAAAAGGGTGGCAGAGGATAGAAGGATGTGGAAGAGGATGGGTGTAATCTTTAACGAGGAATGGTTGCCAAAATAAACAAATATTATGAAAATAAAAATGAAAACAAAGAAATAATATGAAGCATAAAATTAAATCTAAATTTAAGGAGTAAGAGATAAGTAAATAAATAGTTAAGTATTAAACATATAGTAATGTAAGACTAAACATGATTATGTATAATTTGTTTAAGATTAAATGATGAATGTGCATTATGCAACTTAATCCAAAATCCAAATAGATTAGCGCAAGCTGCGTATTGCACAATTCCCCCTTTAATGGGAACCACAGCGCTCTGCTGATTTGAAATCATGGGTAAAACTCAGTATAAAATGTATGTAAAGTATGTAAATTTTTCTTTCAATAAATGGTATTTTTATTTTTATTTTTTTATTTTATTTATATATATATATATATATATATATATATATATATATATATATATATATATATATATATATATATATATATATATATACAGGGTGGTCCAAAAGTCTCCCCCCCCCCTCTTAACTTATGAACGGTTTGAGATAAATTAATGAAACTTGGGGGATCTCTACCATGCAAAGGGAAGTTTGTTTTCATGCAATCACCCACTTTGCCCCCAGGCCACCCAACTTCAAAATTTCAAATTGGAGTGTATATTTTTGATAGCATATTTAGATTCTAAAGTGAAAAATAATGAACTTTTACTTGAAACTTTTTTTTCTATTTCCAATATGTTGCCCCTTACAGGGGGGCAAAGATAGCAAAATAACCCTTATTTTTGTAAAATTGTTGAAAATTCATTATGTTTTTAATTAAGTGACTGCGTAAGGCATTAGTATGATTTTCACTAGTTCTTAAAGATCTTAAGGTGTTTTCTATGTCTACTATTAGTTTTAGGACATGCTGATTTTGGTTTGAATATTTTAAATTAAAATTATGCCCTAGGCTAAGGAAATTTTTTACACCAATGGGAATTTCTATATTTGCTAAGTTTATTAACCAATTTTCTTCGTGTAATTTATTATATTGGTATAGATCATCGGTTATAATTTTATCTGGTTTATGCTTATTATTTTCCTTATTAACTCTATTTTTTAGTTTTAAATTTAGTTTTTTATTTAAAAGAATGATATAAGCATTTTTAAATGCTATTAAGTGGGTTTGTAATTCTTCACTTGCTGATGGGTTGTATTCATTTAAATTATTAATTATAGTATCATATTTATATTTAAGTTTCCTTATCTTCCAGTGGGTCTGTTTTAATTCTGAATTTATTAAATTATTTGGTAAGTTTTTTAAAAAATATGGAGTTCTATTGTTATTTAAAAAATCTTTATCATAAAGGTACATGACCTTATTGACTATGTCATTGATATGCTTAGGAATGTTATTGTTGTTTTTATTTGAATAAAGATAAGATAATCTATTTTGTGCATTACAAATCTTTATTGTTATCTCTTTGATATTCCAAACACTTTTCTTATCTAAGTTGTTTACATATTTTCTAATTAATTTACATAGGTTAATGTTTACACGCTGTAAAAGATCTACTTCTTCTTTTTCTGCAATTTTCTTTAATCGTTGATTTGGCTTAATTTGACTTGCCAATTTATTATCCATTTCAATTTTGGTCATTAATTTATCTCAAACTGTTCAAAAGTTAAGAGAAGGGGGGGGGGAGACTTTTGGACCACCCTGTATATATGTATATATATATATATATATACACTACAGTACAGTAATTTCATATAACTTTAAAAACTTTCGGTGTGTCCCTCTTTTTTTGAATATAGTCTTCTTTTGTGTTGGTCGTAGAGGGTTGAATATTATAAACAAACTAAATTGTTTTAAAATTGGCTATATTTCGCCCCTCTCCGGGGCATATTCATGCCTAAAACATCATTAAAAACATTGTTAACATTTAAAATTACGTTTACAAAATATATGCTTTATAATAAAATTATAATTTTTATTTATCGTTTTTACAGTAATTTCATATAGGTTTTTTTATATTTTTATATAAAAGAAATGGCATACCTTGTATGTTTGTCAGTATAGTAAGTTTGTATCCACCATTTTTTGGTATCGTCGTTTTTTTTTTATTTACAAATTTTCCACTTTTCCTCTTACTTTCAGAACCTCTGTTCAATATCAATTTTAACAATAACAATTTTCATATTTAACTTTTAACAAACACGTAACACGATTATATAAACAGATAAAAAACATTTATTAAACTAAAACTAAAAAGGACTAGCGTAAATTATATTTCGGTATGTGCGGGTAACCATATATTTACCTTCTTATAATTATTCTTTCATATTAACATGTGATTTTAAAACATTAAATAATTTTGGTTAAATAATTTTTACTTTATATATAATTAAATTTATTTTTTTATATTAAAGAAACTGTGACTAGTATGATTTCTTATATTTTGTTTTTTATCAGTTTACTTTTAGAGGGAATTATGATTTGAATTACTTATTTCTTTTAAAATAGCTGAATAAAATTTATTTATCTCTCTTGAATCTGCCTTGTGATTAATTGAGTTTTCTTCATACATTGATATGTATGTTGCCTCGAGATATTTTCTTTTAGTTTCATTCCTCTCTGTGTCTATTATTTTAATACTTTCTTCATTTATTTTGTGATTATAAGTAGCTGTGTGAATGCTGAGGGCAGTGTTTCCATTATTTGCTTTAATGTCGTATTTATGTTGTTTTATTCTATTTTCTAATCTTTGTTTTGTTTCTCCGACGTATATTTTATTGCAGTCTTTACAATTAATTTGATATATTACTTCTGTTTTTTTAAATTTGTCTATTTTGTCTTTTAGATTACGATGAAATTTATTTATTGGTTTTATACCGAATTTTATTTCATTGCAGTCAAATTCTTTAAAAGTATTTTGAATTTTTTTCAGTTAGTCCTTTTATATATGTGAGTGATTTAAAAAATGTTGTGTTATATATTTTATCTATATTTGTAATGTTTGTTAATGCTATGTGCCAAAATGTGTTTATAATTTTGTAGGGATAACTATTTTGTTCGAGTTTTTTGAAAATTTTATTTTTTAGCGTGGGTATAAAAAAATTTTGAGTGTTGATTTAGACTCGGTCACGTTCACATCGCACTCTCACTCTTTCTCATTTTTAACCTATTAAAAGTGCATTATTATATTTTATTTTTTGACAAGTGTGTTTCTTTTAATTTTCTTTTTTATATACGTAAAAATCTAGTTAAGATCTATTATAATTTTTCTGTAAATAATATTTTTCTGAAGACGTTTTTATTTTATTATAGTAGTGGAGTTTTATGAAAGGGTTATCTGGACGGCCCCTTATCAAGATATCTCCTCGTACTCAAGGTAAATCTTTGTTTACTAACAAACGTTCATCACTCCCCGGTATGGTGGGTGGGGGCAAACCCCGAAACAAAAAGAAGAGACGGCGTCCCTCTGCGGACTCGCCCGTTCCAGGTAGCCAACCCAAGAAGCAGGCTCTACTCGAGCTATCCCCCTCTACCACACGAGATAGTCTCTCGGTCTCAGAGCCTCCGGTCAACCCACAACACGCGGATGAGGCTCCGGTCCAGCCAACCCCCTCTATCAGCGGCACTTCAATAGCCCGTCATTTTGAAACTGCCAACCCTTTCTCTGCTCTCTCTAATCACGAAGAAGAAACGAGCATGCCAAAACCTCCACCTTTATATATCTCAGGCGTAATAAACATTGACAGATTATTGACAGCACTAACTTCAGAACTAGGACCCTCAACATTCACTTACAAATCCCGCACTTCCGATGTTGCCATTTTCCCCAAAGCTCCGGACAATTATAAAAAAGCAGTTCACTATTTAAGGGACCGCAACATCTCTTTTCATACCCACCAACTTAAACAAGAAAAATCATACCGAGTCGTTATACGACACTTACACCCCACTACTCCTACCAACATCATAAAATCTGAGCTGGAAACCAAAGGTTTCCAAGTAAAAAACGTCGCGGGAGTGAAACATCGAGTAACTAAAAATTATCTCCCCTTATTCTTCGTAGATTTGGAACCAAGCCCGACAAATAAAAATATATTTCAACTGACTGAGCTATATTATTGTAAGATAAAAGTTGAAGAACCTCACAGAACAAATGAAATAATACAGTGCAAGAGGTGTCAGCAATTTGGCCATAGTAAGAACCACTGCAACCACCCAGCAAAATGCGTCAAATGCGCTGGAAACCACGCCACTGACGTATGCACAAAGAAACAGGAAGAAGATCCAAAATGCGCGCTGTGCGGTGGTAAACACCCAGCAAGCTACAGAGGATGTCAGGTACACGTCCAACTACAAAATAAATTAAGAACCACAAAAAAACCACCACTAGTACGAACAATTAACGCCCCCAAAGAACCGCAACCACAACGCCCATCTTTTAACCTTCACACCGGACCAGCTTTACCGACATCCAACCTTCACAACAAACCCTCTACAGGACATCCACCCGCACCTCCTTCATCTTCTATTAAAGAAAATCTTGCCGAGAACAATGCCATCACACGAGAGGTTACCCAAGGTTTATCCTATGCGAATGCTGCCAAAAATTTACCCTCTGAAGGTAGCTCACCTCGTTTACCCTCTTCAGCCTACATTCCTCCTCCATCATTAACCAATGACCTAGTCACATCCTTAACTAATGCTCTAACCACAGCCTTATCATCCTTCCTTATACAACTCCAAACCGCTATCACGCCCCTAATAAATCAATTAACCCATGTAACATCAATACTTCCCGCCCAATTCCCTAAATGAATCCTCAACCTACCCAGCAATCCCTTGTTATCCTTCTGTGGAACGCCGACGGTGTGACTCAACACAGAAACGAACTTGACATACTTCTACACGACAGAAGAATCGACGTTGCCCTCATAACGGAAACTCACTTTACTTCACGATCCTACTTCTACATACGGGACTACAGGACGTACAAAACAGACCACCCAGACGATACGGCACGTGGGGGCAGTGCAATACTGGTAAGAAATTCTCTTTCTCATCACCTTATCCCTACCATTCCTACGGAAGCCATACAGTGTACATCTATATCTCTTGACTCCTCTCCCTTTAATTACGCTATTTCTTCTATTTATTGTCCTCCCAGTCAAAATATATCCTCTCAAGACTTCCTTTCCCTCTTTAACTCTTTTGGTCCTAATTTTCTTGCCGGAGGGGATTATAATGCAAAACATCCACAATGGGGGGGGGTCGTACTAGTAATCCTCGAGGATCAAGACTCCTTAATACCCTTAGAACCACTCCTTACCGCGTCCTTACCCCTCGTGAGTACACCTACTATCCCTACTCCACAAATAAACTCCCAGATATCTTGGATGTTTTTGTTACATCTCCTCTCAGAACCCACCATCCTCACCTTAAAGTCTTACCAGAATTATCCTCAGATCATAGCCCAGTACTCCTTGTATTAGATACAAACCCTATCCTGAACTCTCCTCCTCCTACTCTCATCACCGGACCTATTGACTGGGACCACTTTAGACAACAAATTGACGAACGTACTAACTTAAACATTTCACTTAAAACTCCTCAAGACATCGACGCATGCGTGATGGCATTTACGGAGACAATTCAACGCTGTGTCTGGGACGCCACTTCAAGAACTCGAAGAAAAAAAGCTAAATCAGAAATCATTCCAACCTCACTTCGCTTACTAATCACGGAAAGACGCCACGCTAGAGCTATATGGCAAAGATCTCGACTTCTAACTGACAAAAAACTGTATAACAGACTAACAAGACAACTAAAGACCGCTCTTAGAGACTATAAAAGTAAAACTTTTGAAGAATATACTAACCAACTGACGACTAAAGACAAATCACTCTGGACTGCAACCAAACGGATCCTTTCCTTCAAAAGCATTTCTTCTCCTCTCCTCAAAAGTGACAATACTTGGTCTAAATCCCACAAAGAAAGAGCCGATCATTTTTCCCTTCACCTCTCTAATCTTTTTAAACCCCATCCGGACATAGTTGACCTTGAACACGAAAATTTCATCCAAGAAGACCTTGATTCTCCCTTACAACTCTCACCTCCTCCCAAAGCATTTAACCCATCCGACGTAAAATACTTAATAAAGCATTTACCAAAAAATAAAAGCCCTGGCTATGATCTCATCACCTCCACAATAATTCAACAACTTCCAAAAAAATCCATCATCCTTTTAACTTATATTTACAATGCTGTACTCCGCACAACATATTTTCCTTACCTATGGAAATATAGCATTATCAAAATGTTCCCTAAACCTAATAAACCACACCACCTTGTTACATCCTATCGTCCAATTAGCCTTCTTCCAATCTTCGGCAAAATCCTAGAAAAACTCCTTTTAAGACGTATCTCAAAAATATTCCAGTCATCCAATATCCTACCCAATCATCAGTTTGGCTTCCGCTCCCAACATTCCACCATCCAACAGTGTCATCGCATTGTAGACTCCATCTCGTCCTCCCTTGAGCGGAAACAGTACTGCACTGGTGTCTTCCTAGACGAGGCCCAGGCCTTTGACAGGATTTGGCACCAGGGTCTGCTGTGGAAACTAAAGGGCGTCCTTCCCTTTACCTACTACCTTATCCTCAAATCCTATCTCCATGAAAGACACTTCCATGTAAGCTGTGGCTCTTCTCGCTCACCTACGAGTCCTATACTTGCTGGTGTACCACAAGGAAGTATTCTAGGTCCTTTGCTGTACTCCTTTTATACATCTGATATTCCCCAACATCCAAGTACCCAAATAGCTACCTTTGCTGATGACAAATGTATATTTTCCTTCTCCCACGACCCTAATATAGCAGCAACCAATATCCAAAACCACCTTATCCTTCTTGAACCTTGGTTGAGGAAATGGAGGATAAAAATTAATGAGCAGAAAAGTGTCCATGTCACTTTTACTCTCAGACATTCAACTTGTCCTCCAGTCATCCTCAACCAAGCAGTGATCCCACAATCCTCTTCCGTAAGATATCTAGGACTACACCTTGATCGACGATTGACTTGGGCTCAACACACCAAAACTAAACGTACGGACACTAACAGACGATATAAACTGCTCTTGCGACTTCTTGACCAAAGATCCCACCTATCCCTTTATAACAAAATCCTTATTTATAATACAATCCTTAAACCCATTTGGACCTATGGAATTGAGCTCTGGGGTTGCACCAAGCGCTCAAATTCCTATAGACTCCAATCCCTTCAATCAAAGATCCTTCGAAAAATCACCAATTCCCCACCATACGTTTCTAACCTTACAACTCACCACGACCTAAAAATTCCTTTTGTTCATGACCTCGCTTCTACCCGTTATAAACATTTCCATGAAACCTTAAATCACCATCCTAATCCTTTAGTCAAATCCATGGCATCCCTTCATATCCCTGATCAACCACCCCGTCGGCTGAAGAGGCATTGGCCTCGTGACCTGCTACTATAGTTCACAACCTCAACCGATGCACTAGATTTAATGTTACTGTTTAATGTTAATGTTATGGATTACATGTTAGATTAATGATACGCACGACAGGAGTACTACCACTGGGTAGCCTCTCCTCTCATGACAATCCATGTCACTCATAAAATTTGTTATCATTATTACTTATAGCAAAATGAAATTGCAAGTAATATAAATGTAAAATAAAAAAAATAAAAATAAAAAAATAAAAAAAAAAAGTATAAATTTTTGATCTGCTATTGAAATAGATTTTTTTAATAAATTGAGAACTGAATTTTTTTTTTGATAGAATGGGTGGTTGGAGTGATAATTTAGAAATAAACCTTTTTTGATTTCTTTTTCATACCAAATAGTTAAAAATTGGTCATTTTCTTCTCTTATAATAGTCAAGTCTAAATAATTAATTCTTTTATCTATTTCTTTTTCTAAGGTGAATTCAATATTCTTATTTTGTTCAGTAAAGATTTTTAATGAGTCACCTATATATGAGTTTTTGGTTATAATGAGTATGTCGTCTACATTTTTACCTATAAATTTTGGTTTTATTTTTAACTTGTTAATTGCTTGTGTTAATAATTCGTTTATGAAAATTGCACTTAAATTTGTAAAAATACATCTCCCCATAGGGGTACCTTTGAGTTGCCTGTACAGTTGTTTGTTATATAAGATATAGTTGTTTCCACATATGAATTTTAAAATTTCGAGATGTGTGTTTTTATACTTTATATTGGTGTGCGGATATATTTGTTCCCATTTGTTTTGTATGATTTTGTAAACCTCTTGTATCGGGATACTGGTAAATAGTGATTTGATGTCTAGTGAAAAAAGTGATTCATCGTTATCTATTTGTATATTTTGTAGGTTTTTTTTAACGTCTATTGAATTTTTATAGTCATAGTTATTATTTTTGCATAAAAAGGTAAGAGTTGGGAATATTAGCTTAGTCAAATTTTCAGTGGGTGAGTTATTATTGCTGACTATAGGTCTTAGTGGGGTGTTTCCTTTAGGTATTTTAGGCAATCCATATATTCTGGCAAAATTACAGTTATTAATGTTTAGTTTTGTTTTCTCCTCTTTGTTTATATATTGTTTTTTTATATTCTTTTTTAATTTCTTCCAATTTAATTTCTGGGTCGCTTCTTATTTTTCTGTACTGACTATTGTCGTTTAATAATGAATTCATCTTCTCCTGGCATAACTCTTCTGTCATGATTATTGTTATATTGCTTTTGTCGGCTCTTGTTATGATAATATTTTTATTTTTCTTTAAGAATTGATTGGTTTGTTTTGCATCTACTATGATTTGTTTTTGTACTGTTCCAGTAGGAAAATTTTGGGCTTTATTATTTTTTTGAAAATTCATAATTTTATTAATTAAGTGACTACGTCAACACACTCATCGAGTCTACATGAGAGAATGAAGCGTTTAGCCGAAACCGGTCCAGTGATCTCCAGATCAAGCAAGTATCAACGGTATATGTATATATATATATATATATATATATATATATATATATATATATATATATATATATATATATATATATATACAATATATATATATATATATATATATATATATATATATATATATATATATATATATATATATATATATATATATATATATATATATATATATATATATATATATATATCAGCAATGTAATACCGTGTTTTTGCACACTGCAATAAGGTACACAATTTGTGTTAGTGAGAGACACCAAGGGATGTGCCACGCAAGCGTGACACATAGGAACTGTTCCAACATTAGACTATACGTCACAATGCTGTTGGCGTAATGCCAAGCCAACAGCTTTGTGACGTATAGTCTAATGTTGGAACAGTTCCTATGTGTCACGCTTGCGTGGCACATCCCTTGGTGTCTCTCACTAACACAAATTGTGTATATATGGTGTGATGAGAATGGCTTGGTCGTACTTAATGGACGAACACTGGGGGACCAAAACGGTGAAATTACCTTTTTAAATAAAAATGGATCGTCAGTTATTGACCATTGCTACGTCTCTTTCGGCTTACTGCCTTTCCTAGTAGATTTCGCTGTGTTGGACGAATCCTTTTCAGTACATTTTCCTATATGTATAAAACTAATAGACCCAGAGCAAGCTGTTTCCGATTATAAGATACACCCAATATTACCTAAATTGGTATGGCATGAAAATATGTCTTAAAGTTACAGACGAAAAATTAACCAAGCATTGGAGCAAAAAGGTGATTTGTCAGTTTTACCTACGGAAAATTATATTGATGAATTTAGAAATGCAATTTACACTTCAACGAACTATTTGACAAATCGCTCGGGTAAAAAAAAATCTCTAAACCCCAGACAGCCCTGGTTCAATTCAGCATGCTCAAAAGCTCGAATCAAGGTTTTTAAAATGGTTAATTATTTTAGAAATAACACTAGTGATTTTACAAGAAATCTTCTCTTGATCGCAAAAAAAGAGTACAGAGGTGTCAGTAAACTGGCTAAAAGCAAGTACTATGAAATGCTTAGCGAAAATATTATTAACGCTAAAAGAGAAGAATTTTGGTCACAAGTAAAGCACCTAAAATCTAAAACATCAAACAAGTTGGATCCAAATATTAGTAGTGTCGAGTGGGTGAAGCATTTCTCTGACGTCCTTAACCCTGTCCTAGTTATATCCGAAGTATATTTTGCTGATCCTATGGTAATCAACACTAATCTTGATTTGAATTTTACTTCTCATGAACTGGATGAGGTGTTAAATAAAGCAAAAAACAACAAGGCCCCAGGGTTGGATCGCATTCCGAATGAATTTTACAAGTTTGCAACTAAGGAATTTCGTGAAAAAATGCTTTATCTATTAAACCGATACCGGAGAAGTGCCAAAATCATTTAGAAAATCTATTATTTTTCCACTATTCAAAAAGGGGAACAGTAGAGACGTTTCCAATTACAGGGGCATTTCTTTTTTGGATAGCATAGGCAAATTGTTTTTAAGCCTTCTTCTGCACAGGTTTACCGAATGGGAGACAACTCATAATGTTTTAAACGAGTGCCAAGCAGGGTTTCGTGTAAATTACTCAACACTGGACAATATTTTTAAGCTAATGTCTATTGTACAACTAAGAGTGAAACAAGAAAGAGGAAGGATATATGCTTTTTTCGTAGATTTAAAAGCTGCCTTTGACTCGTTAACAAGAAGGTCATTGTTTTACAAACTATTAAATTTAGGTGTTTAAACGAAAATGGTAAATATTCTAAGATCATTGTACAAGGGGACAAGTGCGGCAGTATGGTGTCAAGGTGGTGTTTCAGAGGAGTTTCTGACAAACTCAGGAGTTAGACAAGGATGTCCCTTAAGCCCTTTGCTCTTTGCTCTTTACCTCAACGACATTTTTGATTTTATAGGAGGTGGCATAAGAATCGGAGAAATGAACATACGGGTGTTGGCCTACGCGGATGATCTCGTTATAATTTCCGATAGTGTAGGGACACTGCAGCAAATGATCAACAAGCTCTAAGATTATTTCGATCAGTGGTCGCTAGAGTTAATTTGGTCAAATCCCAAATTCTCGTCTTCAGAAACGGAGGCAAAATTAAAAAATCGGAAAAATGGTACTATGGCAACAAAAAACTAGACGTCGTCAGTAGTTACAAATATCTAGCCCTGACATTGACACATAAACTTTGTTAAAATAAGCATTTCGCAGAAAAATTTACTTCTGCAAAATTCTGTGTAAACGTGTCTTGGAAATCAATTTTGATGAACAAAGACGTTCCGCACTCGAAAAAAGTAATGGTATTTAATGCTGTTGTCGGTATTGTGCTTTGCTACGGTGCTCAGATTTGGGGTTACCATCAGTTCGCTGAAGTAGAAAAGGTACAAAGGTGGTTTCTTAAAAGGCTTATTTCACTGCCGAAGTACACTCCATCTTATGTGTTGCAAATAGAGACCGGCATACCCCCACTATTTGTTAGTACCATGAAGCTTCACATTAGGTATATGGTAAGAGTATTGAAAATGCCTGATCATAGGCTGCCTAATGTGCTAGCGAAGAGGGCAATTCAGAAAAACTGCGGTTGGTATGAAGAGTGGAAAAGTCTGATGCGTACTCACGATATAGAATTCGTATTACTACTATTTATATTATGCTATCTATTTATATTATCCTATTTTTTATTTATTATGGAACCCAGCAGATATTGGGATAGTATTTGACTCCAACTGGAGGCTGCCCTGCTATCTAGCGGTAGGGTAGCCTAACCTTTACCTCGCAAAAGGCCCGCAGCGCTAGTGTCGTTTTCGATGCGGCACCGTCTCGTTCGTCGCGTAGTGTTGAATGGTCTGGAGCTTGAATACGCCGCCTTATTGTGTTTCCGCCATCTCGCCGCCACCGCTTATTATAAAAGTTCTTTTTTATTTAATTTATCATTTATTTTAGTGATCATTTCGCCACATATTTAAGTCCGTTAGACAGTGAACCACTTCCGGAATCGGCCCCGCCACATCAAACAAGGAAACTCAGGTGAGCCCAACTATTTTATTCTTATATCTCCTAGGTTTCATGCTATATTAATAATTATTAGTATCTACCTCTTATATGTTATTTCCTACACCTATTTCACCTATATACAGTCCACCTTCGCACCTACTTCCGCCGAACCACCGCCCGGTTGGGTATTCAGGGGTCATACTACTTGCCCAAGACTCACCATTTTTTTTGGTTCCTTATACGCCGGATATTATTTTCTTCTGTATTCCGCTCTTTTTATTTTATTCCTTTATTTTTTGGGTTTATTTTTGGTCAAAACCGCACGCAGAAATTTTGTTGCGTTTAGGTGAATTGATTTTGAAGCTATTCATTTTTGTTAAACCGCCGTTAGCTTCAAAGTTCACTTTTATTCTTTGGTTTATCTCAGCTCAACATATCTCTAGAGGTATAGTTCATGTTTAGTAGGCAACCTTATATGCTAAAGAATTTCTTGACCTTTAGTTTGTCTATTTGCTATCTACGTTTTGATTAACTAAATGCCTTTATTCTTTTTTTATATTGTTTTGATTTTTAAATCCCGCTAGCTGTCACTTGTCATCTTTGTTTATTTACAAAAAGGGGGTGTGGCACATTCTTCCGTTAACTTTTATTTATTTACTTCTCCGTATCATTTATTTTTTTATTTCGTTTAAATTCTCGCGATGGAGAAATAGATGGCCAATACGCTTAAAAAACTTACTTCTAAAAAAGAAAGTTTGTTTCGTCGTTTACAAAGTCTTTACGACATGATCGTAAATTTAAATGACGATAAGGTCCAACATCAATTTTTAATTGGTCTCCGCTCTATAGATAAATCATCTTTCGAAAATATTGTGGACGAAATAAGTTATGTAGAGCTGGAATTAGATTCAGAGTTTACACCAAGTTATGAATCTCTTAATGCATACGATACCTTACATGGTGCCGTATTAATAGCTTTTGATAAATTAGAAGCTCAAAAATCCCTAGCCTAGCAATCCGCTGAATCTAAATCAACTTTCGCTCAAAGTAACCCGCTTCAGGAATTCGTATTACATCCGTACAAATTCCACAATAATTTACCGCCGCTAGAAATTAAAAAATATTCTGGTAACGTTACTGATTGGCCGCGTTACAGAGATTTTTTATTTTCCAGCCTAGTAATAGGCCACCCCAGATTGACCGGTGTCGAAAAAATGCATTACCTAATTACGACCTTATCTCACCAAGCCGCTGATCTCATAAAAGATTTTTCATTATCAGATTCCAATTTTGACCTTGCTTGGAAAACTTTAAAAGACCGCTACGAATCAGATCGTGTCTTGAGCATGAGTTTCTTCGACTCACTCACTAAACCTATTGTTGTCCCCTCTAAACCTACTCAAGAATCACTTCAAAATTTCATAACTCGCATTACTAGCAGTGTGTATGGGTTACAAAAAATGAATCTTGTTTCCCTGTCAGATTTTTTATTTTTTAGTATAGCCATCCGCCAACTTGATCCTATAACAAGGAAAGAAATTGAAACTAATCACGGCACAGAAGCAATTCCTCGTTTTGATTTATTAATATAATTTGCTAAAAGTCAATGTCGTCTTTTAGAAATAACCGCCCTGAGTGGAACTTCCACTACCGCTTCAGGTAAAACAGATAGTGCTCCCCGCCAAATTAGTAGACCTACCTTTACAAATGTAAACCGCAAGGTAGTCTTTTCAACTCAGACCAATCAGCCGAATAAACAAATATTTTCTGATTCTAAAAATCGTACCGATTATCGTATTCAGTGTGCTCGATGTAAGAACCCACACCAACTTTATCACTGTCCGTCTTTTTTGAGACTTAGTGTTGCCGACCACCGTATTTTTGTAAAACAAAATAATCTGTGTTTTAATTGTATGGGCACACATTCCGTTAAATCCTGTAAATCCACGCGTTCATGTCATTGTTCAGGTCGTCACCATAGCTTGCTACACTATTCTCCTACTTCGCAAGTTGAATTGAGTGCTCCGGTACAGGAAATTCCGCAACCCACTACCTCTAACGTTTTTGTACCTAAGACAACCGCTTCCGCTTCTGATTCTCCTCCTGCTTTAACTACTTATCCTTTTCAATCTTCTTCTAATTCTAATCGAACCTCTGTCATTTTCTTGGGTACCGCTTGTGCCCTAATTAAAGATAAAACTCTTCGTTTTATTAGTTTCCGTTTGTTATTGGACTGCGCTTCTACGTCCTCTTTTATCACCACAAACCTCGTTAAAAAATTAGGATTATCTGTCACAGAATATACACAACAATTTTCAGGACTGTCAAATAACCCTGTAGGTTCAAGTTCTGGCATTGTCAATTGTACTATTAGACCAAAATCTTCAAACCATCCTCTTATTCAGACCCGTGCTCTAGTAGTTGAAAATATTATGAATAATGTACCTCAAGTTAATTTACCCGCTTCTGTAAGAAATTATGTTCAAGGATTACAACTTGCCGATCTCAACTTCTACAAGTCAAGGCCCGTCGACATGCTTGTAGGTTGTGACGTCATACCTAAAATTTTGTCCTCTAATGCAGTTCCTCCTCATCATTCTGAGATAGGTGTCTTACCTACCGTGTTCGGTCACGTTCTTATCGGACCTATTTCTTTTGATTTAAATTATTTACAAAAATCTATAACGAGTTTAGTCACTTACCCGCATCAACCGGAAACACCCGCTGTCGACGACGAGTTACACAAGTCTGTTAAAAAATTTTGGGAGATTGCAAATATTATTGTACCGCCCGCTACAGATCCTTGTGATGATTAATGTGAGAAACATTTTCTTGAAACACCGCCGCACACCTGAAGGTCGCTATGTTGTTCAACTTCCGTTCAGCTGTGACACTACTAGTTTAGTTTTTCCAGAGTCTAAAGACGTAGCTCTTCAACGGTTTTATTCTCTAGAAAATAAGTTTCGTAAAAATCAATCTCTACAAACTGACTGGGTAAAGTTCATGAATGAATATAAATCTATGGGTCATATGATTAAGGCAAATTGCCCCGGAAAATATTTTATACCCTATTTTTGCGTCTTTAACCCTAATTCATTGACTACCCCCACTCGAGTAGTATTCGACGGGTCCGCTAAACGCTCTCGTGTTGCGCTTAATAAAGTTTTATTGCCAGGTCCTAAACTACAAAACGATGTTCCGGATGTTTTGTTAAATTTTAGGTTACATAAATATGTATTTTGTAGTGATGTCTCGAAAATGTATAGGCAAATCCTGGTAGATGATGAACACTGCGCTTTTATGCACATCCTGTTTCGTGAAAACCCTGGCGAACCCTTAGAAGAGTACGAACTTCGCACGGTTACATTCGGCCTATCTCCTTCATCTGTTCTGGCTCACCGCGTTCTTAGACAGCTCACCCTCGACGAAGGAGACAAATACCCGCTTGCTTGCTCTGTGATTTTAGATTCCTCTGTAGTTGATGATTATCTTGTAGGTTGAGTGAGGTTTGAGACATAGAATGGAGCATCGGTGATTTTTCTTAG
Source organism: Gerris lacustris (assembly GCA_951217055.1). Classification (NCBI taxonomy): domain Eukaryota; kingdom Metazoa; phylum Arthropoda; class Insecta; order Hemiptera; family Gerridae; genus Gerris; species Gerris lacustris. The sequence goes on along the minus strand of OX578276.1, from coordinate 98,233,799 downwards.
GATCTTGGACTGGATGATTTGGAGGCTACAGGAGTTGGAAGGTTCGGTGCTACCCCACACTTCCAAGCCGTAGGTCCCCACATGTCAGGTCTCGCTGAAAGTAACATTAAAAATGTTAAGTATCACCTGACCCGTGTAGTAGGAAATCAGGTTCTTACTCTGGAAGAATTTTTTACTATTACCGCTCGAGTAGAGGCTATTTTAAACTCTCGCCCTCTATGTGTTGACTCCCACTCTCCTGACGAACTTAAAGCTCTCACTCCCTCTCATTTTTTGACTGGAGGTCCTTTAGTCTCCGTTGCCGACGACGATTTAGAGGACACTCCTATTGCTCGTCTATCTCGCTGGGAACTAGTTTCGCAAATTAACCGCTCTCTTTGGCACCGTTGGGAGCAAGAATATCTCCATACGCTACAGAACCGAGGCAAATGGTTCCAACCGGCCGAAAATATCTCTGTAGATCAGATCGTTTGGCTAAAAGAAGATGGATCTCCACCCCTGTCTTATCCCCTAGGGCGAATCATACAGGTTCATCCTGGTAAGGATGGAGTTATTCGAACGGCCACCGTACGCACCAAATCCGATGTGTACCGCCGCCCGGTCCGCAAAATCGTCCCTCTACCCATCTCCTAACTTTGATTTCCTTTGCATAGAAGTTTTTTCGCTTTTTATGTTCTTTTTTTTTTTTTTTTTTTTGAAGTTTCCTTCTTTATTTCCTGTAGAGGTTGTTTTTTCTTTCGCTTTGCTAATCCTTTTATTTTGGATTTTTGGTTATATTTTCTTTTTTGCTCGCCGCAAGTTTTCCTTTTTTTCGTCTTTGGTTCAAGGTTTTCATTTTATTTCTTCTTACTTAGGAAGTTTTCATTTTTTTTTTTTTAATTCTGTTGAAGTCCTGCGGCACTTCAAGGAGGCGGCTATGGTGGATTCTTATTTTAATATCTATTATTAAAATACCTCGCAAAAGGCCCTCAGCGCTGATGTCGTTTTCGATGCGGCACCGTCTCGTTCGTCGCGTAGTGTTGAACGGTCTGGAGCTTGAATACGCCGCCTTATTATGTTTCCGCCATCTCGCCGCCACCGCTTGTTATAAAAGTTCTTTTTTATTTAATTTATCATTAATTTTAGTGATCATTTCGCCACATATTTAAGTCCGTTAGACAGTGAACCACTTCCGGAATCGGCCCCGCCACATCAAACAAGGAAACCCAGGTGAGCCCAACTATTTTATTCTTATATCTCCTAGGCTTCATGCTATATTAATAATTATTAGTATCTATCTCTTATATGTTATTTCCTACACCTATTTCACCTATATACAGTCCACCTTCGCACCTACTTCCGCCGAACCACCGCCCGGTTGGGTATTCAGGGGTCATACTACTTGCCCAAGACCTACCATATACAACTACATTAAAGACGCAAGTCGATACAGAAATTTTCTAATTGGTCAATTTAATTACTAAAAATAAATATATAATTATATCAAACATTTGAATACTATAAAAATAATAATTAGTGAATTAATAAAACGAATAATAATTAACACAATATTACAAAAAATAATAATTAATGAATTAACACAAAAATAATGAACAATAAATTAATGTTATCTAGTCAGGAAGTGGCTCACACCCACACTACATCAATACTCTGTTTACCATATATCTGTTATCTAGTCTAGATAACAGATGCATTAATTATTAAATATTTACCCAAGACCTAAACTCACCGTCAAACATCTAAAAGTCTGAAAATCTGAATCTTAATCTGAGAATTTTTCAGTCGTTGTTTAGATGTTTGTCTAGATGTTTTGTTCGATATTTACCTACAGTAGTTGGTCATTTTATTGTGTATTAATGTAAGCAAAATATATTAACCTCCATTGTAATGGTTAATAGCAAAACCTACTGAATGAAAAGTTCTCCAAATTTAGACGAAGCAATTTAGATTCCGCTAAAATATACCTGTTTCGAACTTTATACATATGTATACTGTTTACAAAGTTATGGACACAGTTTTATAGATACGAATGTTTGCACGAACGTACATTAACTTAGTTATTTAGCTATTATTTTTTTATACTGTCACATACACCATTTTACTACTACTCTCAACCAACTGTCACTTTGTACACGGGTTATTAGCTAGTTTATTGAAAGTAATTAAGTTATAACAGTTTCTCTAAGAGTACAGGTCTTGCAATTTTATTATTTGCATGGTTAAATATACATTGTAATAAAACCATATTTATATTATTCTGTATCTCCTACTAAACATACAGTAACAAATTAAACCATATAACTACTATTACTACAATATTAATTAGTAACTTCTTAACTATTATTGCTAACTTATTATTGTTAATTTACTTATTGTTAACTTAATATTACTTATTACTTGTACATTATTTCTACATTACATACTTATTGTTAATTACTTATGTTTTCCAATATTGGTTCTGTAATTTTTAGTTTAATTCTACTACTGACATTTAGTTGTATCTGTTTGCAGGGAACATACCGATTGTTACAAACAAATTGGATTTTTAGTATAACTCTAATACTGGTATTTAGTTGTACCTTTTTACAAGGGGTCAGGGGCGTAGCTATCGGGCCGCTGCGCCCGCGGACGCGGGTGGGCGCTGGCTAGAGGGGGGCACATTGGAGAAGAAAAAAATAGGTAGAATTTAAAAAAAAAAAAAAAATCAAATAAATATAATAATAATAAAATAAATAAATAATAATAATTACCTACATTAAAGGGTATTAAAAAAATATATATTTCATAAAATATATTGTTAATGTAAGTAAATTAAAAAAAAAAAATCATTCTAAGAAATACTTATAAATGATAATGCAATATATTAGAGGTTTGGCTAAAATAGTGATTTGTGACAAATCCATCTCTGTCTTCCTCACTTTACCCGTTACTACAGCATTGGCTGAACGATCCTTTTCAAAGCTTAAATTATTAAGAACTTGGTTAAGAAGCTCAATAATGTCGTAAGAACGTTTAACTGGACTTGCAATGTTAAGTATCGAGGTTGAAACGGCACGGACATTAGATTTTAACGATATAATTGATTCATAAGTTTTCTAGATGTTATATGATTCTCCATGTTATATGATGTATATTTATATAAATGATAATATTAAGAGGTCTTATTAATGTTTTAGGCATGGTTATGCCCCGGAGGGGGCGAAATATAGCCTGTTTATGCAGTGATCTTCATATTTTTACACCCTTAATGACTTAACTAAGTATTAATATTGATATAATTGATAATTTTGCACATATTAAAGCGCGTAAAAAAACTTAACTTAAACTTTAAAGACCTTTTATTTTTTTATGTATATAGGGTGCCCCGCGATAAAATGTCATTACGAAACTGGCGGCTTCTGTGAGTCAAATAAATGTCGCGTAAGCAAATGCCCATTTCTCAATAGTTCTCGAGATTTCGATTTATTTCTTTTTTTAAAGTGTTTCACGAAAATTTGCAAAAAAGTTTAATATCTCAAAAACTAAATGAGATATTGGGCTAAGGAACAATTTTAAAGAACATAAAAAAGTTTCAGAATCACTCATTTATTTCCAAATCATCAGCTTCTACGCATCTTTTAATTCCTGTTACATTTAATAGTTTGAATTTTTTAAAATTCGATCACGAAATTTCTGAACTTTCTACTTTTAATTATGGGATGTTAGAATTGTGGCGATTTCAGGAAAAACTTCTGCTTTTTATAAGCTTTCAAATGATATGATTAAAGATTAAGATCAACGGACTAGTTTATGAATTATGGTGGATTGAATGTTACCATTGACGTGAAATTTTTCGGTCAGGATCACAACCAATTCTCGTACAAATGCAAAAAAGATTTCCCCGAACGAAACCACAACACTTTGGGTTCTTATAGGAAATTTGACGCTGAACAAAAAGTTCCTATAAACATGGATCCCGAGCAGCTTCGTTTTCGAGATATTCGCAAAAAAAAAATAAAAAAAAAATTAAAATTAACGATTATCTTTCTAATTTTTTAATAATCTGCTTCTGACCATAAAACACCTTAAAGAAAGCCCTGTAGAGAAAAGAGTTTTCTTGGACTGATATCAATCCCACCTCTATACAACAAACCCCTGATTTTCAGCGAAATTTCGAAATTCTACGTCTCTGTCACCATCAACGTTAAATTTTAAAGGATTTTGATGCAGAGAACTAAAATTAGTTTAATTCAACTCCCTACAAGATTTGATTTAAGGAGTAATAATAAATAATAATAAATTTTACAAACAATTATTAAAATATATTAACTATTCTAAAATGTCATTTTATATCTGTATATTAGATATAAATAAAGCTGGAAAATGGTTTGAATTCAAATTATTAAGTCAATAATAAAATATCCGACGGTGATTATTTTAGTTTTGGTCTAATACAATGTATCGGGTAAAACAAAAAAAATCCAAAACTGTAATATTAACCTAAAATTTATAATAATAATGTGTTGGAATCCATCGGACCGGACTAGGGAAATTTTTGGTAGATAATCGTAATTATTAATCAAATTATGTAATGTAGTTAAAAAAAAATACGTGTTGTGTCGTGGGACACCCTGTAGGAACGAAGTTCCTTACGCTTTTCAATAAATATAAATTATAAAATCGCTGTAATAACTACGTATACATGGTGGAGTTAGAAAAGAGACAAAATTAAAAGTAACTAACTATCTGTACTAGAGGAGTTAAGGCAAAATTAAATGAAAATCTTTTTTATTATCTTTGAAGCGAGCATCTTTCAATAAATAATGTATTGTATATTGAGAAAAAAGGTAATGATAAATTTATAGTTAAAGCAGATGGTTGTAGAACGAAAAAGAACTGTCCTCCCAGGCCCCGTCGGCATATTACTCCAATTAAATATTAAAATAAAAAATAAAAATCATTAACTCACAAAAACTTCTGCTTGTATCAGGTTGAAATGTTACATGCTTGTTTCAATTGTACTGTAGGTGATGTATACAAAGTTTCATTTAAATCTTTACGTTAGAACGTAAGATATCGGTAAAAACAATGTTTTCTTTATTTGAATCGGTTTGGTCCGCTTTAATAAATTTAGCGTTTATCAGTAGTAGTGTCGGTGTTCGTTTTACTAAAAAAAAATTATTTAAAAAATCTATTCAATGTCTCATTAAATAGATGAAGTTAGAATTTTTTCACGTCCAAAAATTCCAATATTAAATTCGAACCTTACGTTTACTCGAGCGCTGCGCGTGAACGCTTTGGTGGATAACTTTGTCTAACGAACTTGTCCCTGACATTGGTAAAATGAACATGTGTGTAAGTCGGTCAACTTTTACACAAGTTATCGCCATCGGTAAATTTCGTGACGGATTTTGCGTGACGGTGATTTTGTGACGGTGATTTTGGTCGTTTTTTCGGATTCACTCCTGGGCTCCAGAACGTGCCATAAGGAACTTCGTTCCAATAATTAGTTAATATAATGAATAATAATAGGGTAATGCGGGTTTGGTATCCGATGGTAAAGATCTAGAGTTTGCTCGCTAGTGCTACTAATTCGACTAAAGTGAATTGCGGGTTTTGCATCCGTCCCAAGTGACCCCATACCTACTTACATATATATATATATATATATATATATATATATATATATATATATATATATATATATATATATATATATATATATATATATATATATATATATCAGCAGAGTAATACCGTGTTTTTTGCACACTGCAATAGGCTACACAATTTGCGAGAGACACCAAGGGATGTGCCACGCAAGCGTGACACATAGGAACTGTTCCAACATCAGACATAACGTCATTAAGATGTTGGCTCGGCATTATGCCATGTCCTGCATCGTTTCGTCGCGTCCGACTCATCAGGGGCCCGACGATGCCCACCCAACTCTGGACCTATACTACATCAAGAAGATCAGATATAGGACTTATCAGAGACGAGGGTGCTCTCATACCGCCATTCTTGCTTGGCTGGCAAAACACATCAGCAGAGTAATACCGTGTTTTTTGCACACTGCAATAGGCTACACAATTTGCGAGAGACACCAAGGGATGTGCCACGCAAGCGTGACACATAGGAACTGTTCCAACATCAGACATAACGTCATTAAGATGTTGGCTCGGCATTATGCCATGTCCTGCATCGTTTCGTCGCGTCCGACTCATCAGGGGCCCGACGATGCCCACCCAACTCTGGACCTATACTACATCAAGAAGATCAGATATAGGACTTATCAGAGACGAGGGTGCTCTCATACCGCCATTCTTGCTTGGCTGGCAAAACACATCAGCAGAGTAATACCGTGTTTTTTGCACACTGCAATAGGCTACACAATTTGCGAGAGACACCAAGGGATGTGCCACGCAAGCGTGACACATAGGAACTGTTCCAACATCAGACATAACGTCATTAAGATGTTGGCTCGGCATTATGCCATGTCCTGCATCGTTTCGTCGCGTCCGACTCATCAGGGGCCCGACGATGCCCACCCAACTCTGGACCTATACTACATCAAGAAGATCAGATATAGGACTTATCAGAGACGAGGGTGCTCTCATACCGCCATTCTTGCTTGGCTGGCAAAACACATCAGCAGAGTAATACCGTGTTTTTTGCACACTGCAATAGGCTACACAATTTGCGAGAGACACCAAGGGATGTGCCACGCAAGCGTGACACATAGGAACTGTTCCAACATCAGACATAACGTCATTAAGATGTTGGCTCGGCATTATGCCATGTCCTGCATCGTTTCGTCGCGTCCGACTCATCAGGGGCCCGACGATGCCCACCCAACTCTGGACCTATACTACATCAAGAAGATCAGATATAGGACTTATCAGAGACGAGGGTGCTCTCATACCGCCATTCTTGCTTGGCTGGCAAAACACATCAGCAGAGTAATACCGTGTTTTTTGCACACTGCAATAGGCTACACAATTTGCGAGAGACACCAAGGGATGTGCCACGCAAGCGTGACACATAGGAACTGTTCCAACATCAGACATAACGTCATTAAGATGTTGGCTCGGCATTATGCCATGTCCTGCATCGTTTCGTCGCGTCCGACTCATCAGGGGCCCGACGATGCCCACCCAAAACGATGCAGGACATGGCATAATGCCGAGCCAACATCTTAATGACGTTATGTCTGATGTTGGAACAGTTCCTATGTGTCACGCTTGCGTGGCACATCCCTTGGTGTCTCTCGCAAATTGTGTAGCCTATTGCAGTGTGCAAAAAACACGGTATTACTCTGCTGATGTGTTTTGCCAGCCAAGCAAGAATGGCGGTATGAGAGCACCCTCGTCTCTGATAAGTCCTATATCTGATCTTCTTGATGTAGTATACGTCCAGAGTTGGGTGGGCATCGTCGGGCCCCTGATGAGTCGGACGCGACGAAACGATGCAGGACATGGCATAATGCCGAGCCAACATCTTAATGACGTTATGTCTGATGTTGGAACAGTTCCTATGTGTCACGCTTGCGTGGCACATCCCTTGGTGTCTCTCGCAAATTGTGTAGCCTATTGCAGTGTGCAAAAAACACGGTATTACTCTGCTGATGTGTTTTGCCAGCCAAGCAAGAATGGCGGTATGAGAGCACCCTCGTCTCTGATAAGTCCTATATCTGATCTTCTTGATGTAGTATAGGTCCAGAGTTGGGTGGGCATCGTCGGGCCCCTGATGAGTCGGACGCGACGAAACGATGCAGGACATGGCATAATGCCGAGCCAACATCTTAATGACGTTATGTCTGATGTTGGAACAGTTCCTATGTGTCACGCTTGCGTGGCACATCCCTTGGTGCCTCTCGCAAATTGTGTAATATATATATATATATGTATATATATATATATATATATATATATATATATATATATATATATATATATATATATATATATATATATATATATATATATATATTGTGAGTTGTTACCGCAAGTTCGTATGTTATCAAATGAGGATACTTGCTTGATCTGGAGATCACTGGACCGGTTTCGGCTAAACGCTTCATTCTCCCATGTAGACTCGATGAGTGTGTTGAGTGCTACGAGAGACTTTGACTCTGCTGATGATGGCGTTCAGCCGAAACCTGTCCAGTGATCTCCAGATCAAGCAAGTATCGACGGTAGGGATATCCTCATTTGATATATATATATATATATATATATATATATATATATATATATATATATATATATATATATATATATATATATATATATATATATATATATATATATATATATATTTATATATATATATATATATATATATATATATCGACCTCGGATATATGACTGATTTACTAATAGATACCATAAGACCTCAGGATATAAGGGATATATAGGTGAGTTCTTATGGTGAATATTCTAGCGTACCATGAGAACTCTTTGCCGAGGTCTTAAGGTGGCCGAATTAATACACGATATAAAGGATATATAGGAGGATACAGGGACCGCGGAACCTATTTCAAAGAGGGGGGGCAAAAAAAAAAAAATATGTTGTGCATTGTGGGTTTAGCATTTTGCTAATAATAATAAACTTTTTTATATTACAAGCACCTCTAAACAATTTTTTTATGAAAGAGGAGAGGGAAAAATCCAGACGACTAAGAAGAGCTCATGGGCTGAGCTGGGGGCTGGAGCTCTTCTCCAGTTTGAAGATAAATGCTCAAGTAGTATGTGTTAGTTTGTTTATAGAGGCTAGATTTCTAAGGGAAAAGAAAAATTAATTAATTGATAATAAAAATTCCAAACGAAGCAATCCTTTAATAAGTTTTAGTTTTTTATAAAAAAGCGTAATGTTAAACATCGATATCTGTAGAGTATTTGTATTTAAATATATACTTTATGCGTTTATATAAATAATATTGTACTATACGTGTAAATTATAATTTTATTTAAATATTTTTAGAGATCAGTAAATGTACATGTTCGATGTTAGTTGTTCTTACTATTTTTTGAGTACAATAAATTTACGTCTAACGGCAACTTTGTACGTCCAATTATTCCCGGGATGGCACTTTAAAAATTGGACATTTTTTTCAAAAAATGGAAATTTTAAGTATTAAAAATGTTAACCTAAGATAAATGTTACAAGGAATGAAGTTTTAGTAAATATAATTGGCTTCCTTTAAGGTCCAATGAAAACTATGTACGTCCATCGAACAGCTAACATTGATCAGTGCATAGTTTACAGGCTATAACAACTGAAAAAACACCGACAAGTTTTCAATTTTTCACATGTTATGCAGCTAGCACAGGTTTTTCGAAGCTGCAAACTTAGGATCACACTATACCCTAACTGGTCCGAACAACATATCAAAAAATCAGAACTACATCAAGCTTTGCGAATTATATAAGTAGGTCTAATTTGACTGGCCAAATATTCCGTTTTTGTGTTTTTCACAATTTCAATTGAATTACAGGGCCTACCGACTTCGTTTTGCTCTTAAAGATAATTAAATATACTACAACTTTATTCCTTATGACTTCTCGTAGGGGGTTTTTTTTATGCCGATATTCGGCCCGAAACGAGAGCAACACTATTTTTTGAAAAACAAGTCATATCTTGGAACCTATTGATCGTAGAAAGCTCCGGTTGAGTCTGTGGTGCGGCAAATGTACTACTTTAAATAGAGTAATAACGCCTAACTTCGAAAAACACATAGTTTACAAGTTATATGGCAAAAACTAAACAAAGTCTTAAAATGTTTCAGTTTTTCAGCTATTACGCAGCTAGCACAGGTTTTTCGAAGCTGCAAACTTAGGATCACATTACTCATTACTCTAACACTCAAACTGGTCCGAACTACATACAACAAAAAATCAGAACTAAATCACGCTTTGCGAATTTAATGTCTTATTTGACTGGTCTATACCTATATATTCATTTATTTATCTAGAATGAATAGGTAATTTACCAATAACAGAGGGGGGGCGTTGCCCCCCCTCTGTTAACTTTGGGGGGCGGCCGCCCCCCCTGCCCCCCCTGTTCCGCGGTCCCTGGGAGGATATATAGAAGGATATAAAGGTACGATCTTTTTTTCTCTCTTTAAAATTTTACATTTCTTTAATCTAATGCTCCTAAATACTACCAAAGTGACTAATTTCTTTTAGAAATCAATAATATTCACTAAGTTTGACATAAATCTCATTAATATTTTTATTTTACTCGTTAAAAGACGTCAGTCAGAAAAGTTGTCTCCATCATAACTGTTTAAACTTCTTTTTTAATAATTTATTTATTAATTTGCTCTTATAATACACAATAATTTCATTTAATACTAATTCAAGAGTATTTGCCTGCAATCCGAATAACAAAATCAGTAATATTAAGTAAATGATTTAAATAAATCGAAGGAAATGTAGATATTCCGAGAGACCTCCTATTTAGAAGTTTCTGTCGGCCGAGAAGGTTGCAGCGTGGCGCATTCGGTTAAAGCATTCTCTTTTGCGATATTTTTGTCTAGGGTACATGGTTCGATTCCCGGCACTTTCATATATTGTTTTTCTCTTTTACCTCAACATCTAGCGATACAAATTATGGTCAATGTAATATTTAAACTGACCGAGAATGCTTTACTGAAAATATGCAATATTATTGTTAAAATAATATTTGTGTTTTCATAGGAGTCACAAAATATAATTACTTACGTAATTAAGTTATTAAAACTAACCAGCTTCTGTTCTGTAGATTATGTTCTGGGTTCTAATAAAATATGCATATCATTTTATAACACTATACCCAAATCATTTTATGGATCTTATTATTATAATCAAATTCTATCTAATTTGATTCGTTAAAAGATGTTGGTCAGAAGTTATATGTATATTTGTATATTGTTTTAATAATTCTTCTAACTTTTGAAACGTTGGATGGTAGTTAATAATTAATTCGCACAATGTTGGTTCCATTTATGTTTCAACTTTCTTCGCTCATTTTAGGTTTCTGTACAAAGTAAAAAAGAAACCTTATATAACGGCTCTGTCTGTCTGTCCGTTGCTTGTTTCAATTCATAAACTACTATAGCTAGAAACATGAAATTTGGCACACAGGTACGTCTCGGCATTTTAGACAACTGGACAAATTTTGGAGTTTTTACACTTAATATTCCCAAGATGGCGGCCTGGTCAATATGGCAGGTCAGTAAACAAAAGTTTTTAGTTACCATGGCATGTTATACATACATTATTGTAGAAAAAGAATTTGCAACTATTATACACTTAATATTCAAACAATTGTACAGAAACCGGCGATTATCGCCTCACGTACTTACGTGAAGCGCGCCTTACTTTTTTATTTCTATACACTCGCTTCAATGATAGAGCCACGCGATGCCTAGTCGTAAAGAAACCGGCGATTATCGCCTCACGTACTTACGTGAAGCGCGCCTTACTTTTTTATTTCTATACACTCGCTTCAATGATAGAGCCACGCGATGCCTAGTCGTACAGAAACCGGCGATTATCGCCTCAAGTACTTATGTGTATCGCGCCTTACTTGTTTTCTCTTTCACGTGCGCACAAACATACATTTATTTTAACTTATCTTCAAAAGTATTCGTCTGACTTTAGGATATTTGGATGGTTTGTATAAAGTAGCTCGTTAATAGCCCCAGATTATTTTCAACCGTCTCCTCTTATTATATTGTGCTAAATAATTGAAGCGAGCGTAGCGAGCTTCCTACATTTAACGAAATATGCTCCATGTCTGTCTGTGTGTTTGAAACGTACGACGATAACTTGAGTAAAAGTTGACCGATTTTGATAAAATTTGGTACACATGTTCATTTTACCAATTCTCAGGAGGAGTTCGTTGGACAACGTTGCCTGCCCAAGCGTTTGCTCGCAACGTTCGCGTAAACGCGCGCATCAAAATTAAAATTTGAGGACGCTAAAAAATTCCAACTTTATCTATTTGATGAGACGAAATTTGTTTGCAAATAACATTTTGTAGTAAAACCAACAGTGAGACCGCTATAAATTAATAAAGATCGTTAAAACATACACATATTCATTGCTATACGCTCGCTTCAATGATAGAGCCACGTGATGCCTAGTTATTGGTTTTTATAAAAGTTCGTGCCGAAAGGTATGAGGTGCTAAATAGCAAATGAACATATTATAGCAAATTAAGAAGTATTGGGAATCTCAGCTTTTGCTACGTGTCCACAATTAAGTTAACTAGGCATCGCGTCGCTCTATCATTGAAGCGAGCGTAAATGGAATACGTATTAGATAGTTAATCATGATGAGTTGATAGTTAAAGAATATGTTAGTAATAGAGAGCCGTGTAGCGGGGGAGAAAGGTGATTCTACAATAATTCCTCAACTCTTCTACACGTCCCGGCCATTCCACTTCAATTATTATAAAATGTATCACTTCGGTACGCAAAAACTACTTTATGTATCAAGTTGACATTTTACATACTTGTTTCAATTGTACTTTAGACGATGTACATGAAGTTATATTAAAATCGTTACGTTAGAACGTAAGATATCGGTAAAAAGGTTGTTTTCTCTATTTTAAACGTTTAGGTCCGCTTTAAAAGTTTTAGCGATCATTATTAATTCATAGCAGTGTCGTTGTTGGTTTTACTAAAAAAATGTTATTTGAAAAAAAATGTTCGTCTCATGGAATAGGTGATGATAGAATTTTTTCCCGTCCTGAAATTTCAATTTTAAATTTGTAGCTCACGTTTACGCGAGCATTGCACGCGAACTCTTGGCCGGATCACGCTGTCCAACGAACTTAGCCTGAGTATTAGTAAAAGAAAGATGTAATACCAAATTTCACTAAATCGGTCAACTTTCACTCAAGTTATCGTCGGACACGTAAACGTTACACACAGACAGACAGACAAGATGCATATTTCGTTGAATACAAGAAGCTCGCTTAAGCTCGCTTCAATAATGCATTCGCAAAATATATATTTTTTTATTTAAGTGGTCTATAATATTGCAATCAAATTAGACAATCATTCTTTACAATTATAAAATCTTCCATAACCTGAAACATTTCAAATAAATCGAAATTTAATTTCTGCGACCCGATTTAAGAGGGGCTGTGGCTGTGCTGCACTAATGATCCTTGGTCTTTGGACAAATATTGACAAGTAGACAGACGACACATAATTTTTATTATGGAATATTAGAATTCGGAGACATTTTAGTTACTCTGTTCTTCAGAACGGTCACAGTCACAATGCTTTCGTTACATTCGGTAAGCTGGGAATCAAATTATAAAATAATACATTTATTAATTCACAAAAATGTTATAATTTCATAAAATGTTTTAATATTAAATTATTTTTAAACATTATTAAAAATAATTTACTTTTGACCAATTTTTAATGAAAATAAATAGGATATTTTAACTCGAAATATAATCTAATTCTTGTTCTTGTCTAATAGAGAATAGGAATGACGATAAAGGGGAAAGAAATATGAATTGTAATAGATAAGAGACGCTGCCATCATGACCGTGCATGATAAGCCACACCAACACCTTGTAACGAGATCATAGAGTCCAATCTATAAACCCTCTAATTCAAATTTTCAAATTACTTTCACATTTCACTATCATCTTCACTAATAATAAAATATATAATATATTTTACAATATTAATTTACCTGCATGATTAATTAGTATTATCTATAACTAACAACGTATCAGACTCTACATACTATATACTACACAATAAAAAAAGTAATACCTGCAATCAAATTAACAGCTATAATTACCTATATTTGTATTGAAACATTCTTGTGTATTACTATCTTACTTCGTACATATTTATTATAGCCCAGGAAAATAAGGCAAAAAAAGAGGCTCTGTGCCGAATAAATCCAATAAAGCTGAATTTTTGCACACACCTTTATTTAGGCATTATAAGAAGGGGGTGAAAAGTCCCCATCGATATCGTGCCGGCGTTGTCAGATATTCAAGGTCAAAGGTCACGAAAATTGGTTTTTTGCCATTATCTCGCATACTATTAATCGGACGACAATTATAGTTATATAACAAATTGTAAATTTGATTATTCTCTACAAGTTTGGTTCAATACCTCTTTTACATACGAGCACCCGTTTTAACGTAATACGCCTCCAAAACAGCATAAATTGCATAGACTAAATAGCCCAGGAAAATAAGGCAAAAAAAGAGGCTCTGTGCCGAATAAATCCAATAAAGCTGAATTTTTGCACACACCTTTATTTAGGCATTATAAGAAGGGGGTGAAAAGTCCCCATCGATATCGTGCCGGCGTTGTCAGATATTCAAGGTCAAAGGTCACGAAAATTGGTTTTTTGCCATTATCTCGCATACTATTAATCGGACGACAATTATAGTTATATAACAAATTGTAAATTTGATTATTCTCTACATAGCCCAGGAAAATAAGGCAAAAAAAGAGGCTCTGTGCCGAATAAATCCAATAAAGCTGAATTTTTGCACACACCTTTATTTAGGCATTATAAGAAGGGGGTGAAAAGTCCCCATCGATATCGTGCCGGCGTTGTCAGATATTCAAGGTCAAAGGTCACGAAAATTGGTTTTTTGCCATTATCTCGCATACTATTAATCGGACGACAATTATAGTTATATAACAAATTGTAAATTTGATTATTCTCTACAAGTTTGGTTCAATACCTCTTTTACATACGAGCACCCGTTTTAACGTAATACGCCTCCAAAACAGCATAAATTGCATAGACTAAACCCGCAACAACTACTCATTCGTTTCCACACCACCTTTGAGGTAGAATGTATATTTTTTTCTTCGTCTCTGCTGCCGCCTTGATTTCTTCACAACAAAACAAACACAAATTTTTAAAATCAAAACTTGCACGCATTTTTACGAGGGGATTTCTGCGGCGAATTATCCTCTTCATCTCGGCTTCTTTTGTGTACCTTGATGCTATTCTTGCGAGTATAGTTTTTTTGACATTCAATATGAGTACTCACTGAGTCCACACAACTTAACCCGTTTTCAACCGTTTTCACGTAATACGCCCCCAAACAATCATAAATTGTATAGACTAAACCTTTTTGAAGCAATTCACTCTACGCTACTCTTTCTAGAAGGTAGATTAAAACCTCACTTGATATCACCCTCTTACACATAACATTATTCTACTAAAAAATGTTTAAATAGAAATAAAAATTATTTTATTAGGTGAAGAATGAATGTTATAATATTAAAGTATGTATATAAATATTAAGTGAAGGAACAAGGCGAAGAAGGGTCGGAAGAAGTGTTATGACCGTGCATTTTCTTCCTATGATACCTATTAACCAGGGCTAAAACTAAAGTCAGACGTTCTCCTAACGTCTACAATTTATAAAAATAAATATAGATATAAAGATATAATATATATGTATAAAAAATATTATAATAAAAAAAAAAAAGTTTAATCTGCTGCCACCAAATGCGCTATCTAGATAATATAAATCGAACTCTCTAGTGTCGCTCTTGCTATCGGCCAA
Organism: Gerris lacustris; assembly: GCA_951217055.1. Taxonomy (NCBI): domain Eukaryota; kingdom Metazoa; phylum Arthropoda; class Insecta; order Hemiptera; family Gerridae; genus Gerris; species Gerris lacustris. Next base: position 98,218,259 of record OX578276.1, on the reverse strand, counting down.
CGTGGATGCTTTATTTTTAACCTAATATTTTAATTGAAACAGTTTATTTCTATGGCGGATGTTTGTTTTATTTGCAAGAAATCGTTTTCGGATGGCGATTCAGTGGTTGCTAAGCGCGGCTTACAATCTTTAAAAGACGCTAGTGTTAGTAGAGACGGTGGGAATATCGAATATTTAAGTTGTGTGGACTCAGTGAGTACTCATATTGAATGTCAAAAAAACTATACTCGCAAGAATAGCATCAAGGTACACAAAAGAAGCCGAGATGAAGAGGATAATTCGTCGCAGAAATCCCCTCGTAAAAATGCGTGCAAGTTTTTATTTTAAAAATTTGTGTTTGTTTTGTTGTGAAGAAATCAACGCGGCAGCAGAGACGAAGAAAAAAATATACATTCTACCTCAAAGGTGGTGTGGAAACGAATGAGTAGTTGTTGCGGGTTTAGTCTATGCAATTTATACTGTTTTTGAGGCGTATTACGTTAAAACGGTTGCTCGTATGTAAAAGAGGTATTGAACCAAACTTGTAGAGAATAATCAAATTTACAATTTGTTATATAACTATAATTGTCGTCCGATTAATAGTATGCGAGATAATGGCAAAAAACCAATTTTCGTGACCTTTGACCTTGAATATCTGACAACGCCGGCACGATATCGATGGGGACTTTTCACCCCCTTCTTATAATGCCTAAGTAAAGGTGTGTGCAAAAATTCAGCTTTATTGGATTTATTCGGCAGAGAATTCCTTATTTTCCTGGGCTATTATAATATGGGGAGAGAAAGAATTATGATAGCGCAAAAACACTGATTTTGATGGATTTACACTCGCCTGAGTCCAAAAAAATGGTTTTAAAAAAAATCTGTCCGTGGTCTGTGATCTGAGAGCTGATATCGATAAAAATTGGGATCGTGGAGAAATTTGGAAATTTATGTTAACTTCAAGTTTTCCCCCGAAACCCTTACTTCAATTAAGTAACAATATACTTAGTTTTCCTGGGGAAATAACAATTTCTGAGATATTAGTGAAAATTAATATGATTTGGCTGAAAACTGATTACGAAATTTAAACAATCACCTGTTGAATACTATGGGAATATTTTTAAATTAGCTACATTACTTTAATTAAATATTATTGGCACGAGAAACACTAAAGTTAATCTTGACCGGCACAATTTCATTTTCTTACTTAATATGATTTTTTTTTTAGGAACAATACGAAATAAATCTATAGGGGACAAAAATAATACATACATATCATATGTTTGTAAATAAATACATGATCATGAATTTTCGAAGGACTCATTTCTCATTTAAAAATTAACTTGAAAAAAGCAAATTATCTTCGAACTAAGTAAATTTATTGATGAAAGAGAAATAATATGAATAATTTACTATGTTCACAGTCGTTTTGAAAACGATCCACTAGTTCAAAACGCTATCGTATCGGTTTAAATTCGCTCCACCAAAACTACGTGATCGGAGCGGGGGATCGAATTCAGAACGCTCGTATTGTACAGGTCGTGGAGGGGATCGAGATATCAAGTAATTATACCTTTTTCCTCTTTTTACTTTCTCATATAAAGAGAAAGTATTTTGAAGGCGCGAAAATTCGATTTTGATGGATTTACTCGTTCTGAAGTCCCCTGAGTCCAAAAAAGTGGTTTTTAAAAAATGTCCGTCTGTCTATCGTCTGTGCAGACGCCTGGAGCCTAAACTACTGGGCCGATTTTTATATAATATATTTTAATGAAATGTTCAATAATAATTAAATGAAGCTAATGAGCCTAATGAGCTGTTGAACGGGACTAAAACTAAAAAAAAAAAATTAAATGAACATACATACGAAAACTAATAAATGGAAAACACCGGGATAATTAATTATGAACTCGTAAATGAGAAGGTTTGTCCGAGTTGTCTCGGACCAATTTTTTGTTGTGTGAACATGTATTGTTTTAAAAACGAATAGGATATTTCAAAACTATGTGTGAACGTGATAATTAAAAGACTAAAACACATTGAGTTCGATCTGACTGTAGTCGTTTGTAATAGTGGGGGAGGTGAGGTCGTTTTTTATTTTCTGAGAAAAAACGAATGTTCACCAAAAAATTTATACCACAGCTAGTTGTTCCCCCGAAAATGATTCAAACAATGCCAGCGATGACGTTCGATAGCCTGGCAAAATCGCTAAGCCTGTGATAAAACCAAGGATTAGACGTACTTTATTATAAAATATGCTCATCCTGAGACAGATGTTTAGGTTACTTTTTGAGTTATGGCGTACCCAAATTTGTAGGGGGAAAGTGAGGAAATATGTCTCAGACCATGTTACATATTATCGTTCTCTTAAGAAACCGTACACTTTCAAAGATCCCAACAATCAAAGGACGCGTACGGTAAGACATCGTTGTATGTTTAATTTGCCAAAGGCAATTACTTCGCGAGCCTAAATGCGCTATCCCTTAAAATGAGGCTTAGTTATAAAACTAGTGTGCCAACACCTAAACCATACGTCAAATAACCAAAATATAGTATATATTTTGAAAGGGAGAGAGTGAGTGTTAAAAAAGTCTTTAGTACATATTTATATATAGTATATTCCGTTGTTGTAAGTGATGCAGAAACAGTCTACTTTTGTAGGTCGAGGAAATGTTTACGTGAAAATGCAAATATTTCCTCTCCCGTACATGTGAACTTCATAAGAATTAAATTACGCTGTTAGAAGATTTAGTACGAAATGTAATTTAATTAAAGATTTAATTAAAGATACAATAAGACTTTGACTAATTACATTGACTTTTGTTTAGTTATATCTTGTCTAGCATGTCTAGTTATATCTAGGAGCCTAATATTAGAGCTATCCAAGAAAAATTAAATGAATAAACGTGATTCTGCCGAGTTTCGATCATGTACTTAGGTAACCATAACACAGAAGACTAACCTAACCAAGCTACACACCTGGCAAAAAAATGCTATAATAACATCAAATTTATAAACTAACGTTTGAAAAAGTAATGTAAATAATAAAAGAAAGTTTTATGACTTCTGATAAGCATTCTAACGAATAATATAAGATGAAATGTAAGTATAGGTATAATAATAATAAGCTAAAATTAAAATGATTTATATAAATATGTGAAAATTATGAAATTAGATGCATAATTATTAGAAACCCCAGAACATAATATTCAGAACATATATTACTTGTTAGTTTCAACAACGTAATTCATAAAATAAGTATTTTATACCCTATAAGGTAAAAAACATTATCTTATCAATGCAATATTGTAAATTACATAATACCCGCATTATAAATAGAGGAATCAAAATTACCTATTTTACATTTTTTATATTCTACAATCTAAAAAATACTATTATAAAACAAGTAGGGCGCGCTTCACGTAAGTACGTGAGGCGATAATCGCCGGTTTCTGTACGATTAAGTTTAAATATTAAGTGGAATAGTTGCATATTCTTTTTCTACGCTTCAAGACCTTTAAATTGACGTATAACATGCCATGGTAACTAAAAACTTTTTTTTAGTCACCCGCCATATTGACCGGGCCGCCATCTTGGAAATATTAAGTATATAAACTCCAAAATTTGTCCAGTTGTCTAAAATTTTGAGATGTACCTGTGTTCCAAATTTCATGTTTCTAGCTATAGCAGTTTTTGAATTGAAACAAGCCAACGGACAGACAGACAGACAGAGCCGTTTTATAAGGTGTATTTTTTACTTTGTACAGAAACCTAAAAAGGAAATGTTTGTTTGTATGTAAGCAAACATATCAAGAATCATAATATGATTTGATAATCATGTCAACATTTTGGCAGTAGTTTAATCTATATATAACTAAATCCTTCGATTTAGTTATATTTTTTTGTTTATTGCATTTGTGGCGACCGCCACCTTTTTGTACCTAATTGACCCGCGGTGTCCTGCTGTATCAGTGGCCCCACCGAGCGCCGACAGCATCGTATCTGGTCTGTCCCTCTTTACCTTTTCAACTCTCCTTTGAGTGCTCAGTTAGTGAACACGCAAAACGTAGTTCGGGCCCTTCTGATAGGCCTAGTCAATTCCGTCAGAGCCCGACACATTTTTTGAAAAGGAATGTTAGATTGAAAAAAATATATTTTAAGAGTGTTTGGAATTGTTCTAACATTATACGGCAGAAAATTTGGGAATGAATAGTGTTTTTCCGGTTGAAATTGATAAATAGGAACTAAAGTTATATACATGGGCACAAAAAAGTGATGGAGTGGGGGGGGGGGGGGGGCTACAGTGAAGTGAGGAGGGCCACGCGCTGGGCGAAAGGTCGAAACATCGCGTACAGGTACAGCGACGAGTCGGCATATATCGAAATGGCGGAGACTAAGGACCGAGAGAATACTATAGAACCCCAATACTATACTTTATATGAACCCGATGCAAAAAAACCTAACATACATCCCCCCCCCCCTGATTCCAAAGTATTGCTATTCCACTTTGAAAAAAACCCAAAATAAAATAACTTGAGGCCCTCTCTTTACCATCTCACCACTGTTATTTATAATGTTAGAAAAAAGAGACGCCACGTGGTAAGATAAAGTGAGTCCTCATGGGTGTCTGAATTGAGAAGAAGACCTCACCCTTAAGACCTCATCGCGCCTTGAGACCTCCTCCATAAGAACTCTCGGACATAATGTACTAATGCACCTTGAGGACTCAGAAGGGGTGAGGGAAGAGAGTGATCTTGCTGCGCTCGAACAGGAGGATCTAGATAAGTTGGCTGTCGTAGCCGATAAGATCATGGAAGTCGACTCAACTCCACTAATACAGCCAGCTGCCGCTGTTCCACTATCGCCCTCCGAAGTCACTAAGATCATCCGGGAGGAGGTAAACGGCCTTCGGAGAGAGTTTGATCGGTTACTCTCACAGAGGGGACGCTCTCGTGACCGTCGTAGTCCCACAGCCAGCCGACACAACAGCCCGATGAGGAAGAGTAATTCTGAGGCCCGATCGGGGGTCTGTTGGTACCATCACAACTTCGCAGAGGAGGCTAGGACTTGCCGCCAACCCTGCACGTGGCGGAAGGAGGCCCAGGACCAGGGAAACGAGTCCAGGTAACGGGAGAGACGGCTTCCGTTACCAACTCCGTGTTCCGTCGGTTGTTTATCACGGATCGACAAACACGGGAGCACTTCCTGGTGGACACCGGGGCAGCCCTGTCCATTCTTCCTCCCCGTCGGAAGGGGACACGGCAACCGGCCCAGTATCGTCTCTACGCTGCTAATGGCACCTCCATCGCTACCTACGGTGAACAACAGCGCCAGTTAGATTTTGGTCTGCGCCGTAGGTTGCCTTGGACCTTCATCGTGGCTGACGTCACCCAGCCCATTTTGGGGGCCGATTTCCTCACGTTTTACAACCTGGTGGTGGATCTCCACAACAGGAGGCTCGTGCTACAGTCTCCCGATGAAAAAATTCCGGTAAGAGCTTGCGCCATTCAGGCTGAGGCCTTCTCCACCTTGCCTGGAGATAGTGCCTATGCACACCTACTTAAGGATTTCCCAAACCTCACGAAGCCATCTCGGATGAGGGACAACGTGGTCACCGACGTGAAACACTACATCGAAACACACGGGCAACCGGTAACCTGCCGCGCCCGCCGTCTACCTCCCGACAAGTACATCGCGGCAAAGGAGGAGTTCAACCGCATGTGCGACGAGGGGATATGCCGCCCCTCTAACAGTCCTTGGGCTAGTCCGCTCCATGTTGTCTACAAGAAAGACGGTTCTCTACGTCCTTGTGGTGACTACCGGCTGCTCAACATCCGCACAGTTCCGGACAAGTACGGTGTCCCGAACCTGCTAGACTTTACCAACTGCCTGGATGGTAATACTATTTTTTCAACACTGGATATTAACCGGGCCTACTATCACATCCCGGTCGCCGAAGAGGACATACCTAAGACAGCGATCACTACGCCATTTGGGTTGTTCGAATTCGTGAAAATGACGTTTGGACTTCGCAACGCAGCGCAGACTTTTCAGCGCTTCATGGATCGGATCTTCCGTGACCTTCCCTTCGTATTCGTCTACCTCGATGACATACTGATAGCTTCACCTGACGCAGAAACGCATGAGCTACACTTGCGAACAGTATTTCAAAGGCTGGACACCAAAGGGCTGACTTTGAATCTCCACAAGTGCGTTCTCGGTCAACCCTCGGTAGATTTTCTCGGATATCGAGTATCGGACCGTGGTATCGAGCCAAGAAAGGACCGCGTTCAGACTATTCTCGACTATCCTAAACCAACTACAATCAAGGACCTACGCCGCTTCCTAGGGATGGTCAACTTCTATCGGCGATGCCTTCCACACGCCGCCTCCACGCAGAAGGCACTCAACGGGTTTCTGCACAAAACAAAGAAGAACGACCGCACGCCTATCAATTAGACACCAGAAGCTCTGACATCGTTCACTAATACGAAACAAGCGCTAGCCGAGGCTGCGCGGCTGGCCCACCCCTCTAGCGGACTACCACTCTTCCTAGCCTGTGACGCTAGCGATACTGGCATAGGGGCAGTACTCCAGCAGCAGCGTGGCACCAAACACGAACCTCTTGGTTTTTTCTCCCGCGCGCTGTCAAAAACACAGGCCAACTATAGTACTTATGACAGGGAACTGCTGGCTGTCTTCGAAGCTGTCCGACATTTTCGACCTCTCATCGAGGGACATGCTTTCACAATCCTAATGGCAGACGCCCTCTCTCGAATCGAGGAGATTCGCCTTCCTGACGACTACGCAACCCTCGCTGACGCCCAACTTGACGATCCGGAGGCTCAACGCTTAGTTCAACTTGGGACACATAAGCTCGAAAGAATCAAGGTACCAGGTAGTGACGTTTCATTGTTGTGTGAGACAGACACGGGAAACTCTCGACCCTATCTTCCACTCTACTTCCGCAAATCCGCCTTCGATAGACTACATGGCTTAAGTCACCCGGGAATCAGAGCTTCCAGACATCTAGTCGCTCAACGGTTTTTTTTGGCCTAACATGAACCAGGATGTGGGAAATTGGGCCAAAAGCTGTATTGCCTGCCAAACAGCAAAGACGTCACATCATCACCCCTTTGGGCACGTTTTCACCCGCCCAGAAGTTGGAACACGTACATCTGGACCTAGTTGGTCCATTGCCACCGTCAGAGGGGAAGCTCTACTGTCTAACGATGATAGACCGTGAGACTCGTTGCCCTGAAGCGGTACCTCTTCCTAACATAGAAGCTTCCACCGTAGCCAAAGCATTCTATGTCCACTGGGTGGCAAGGTTTGGTGTTCCACTCCGTATCACCGCGGACCAGGGCCGACAGTTCGAATCCGACTTGTTCAACCAACTAACCGCCCTTCTTGGCATCCACAGACTACGCACAACGGCATATCATCCACAGAGCAATGGGTGCATTGAACGATGGCATCGTTCATTCAAGGTAGCACTTATGTCACATCTAGATGAGCCCCGCTGGACACGTACGCTACCTACCGCACTTCTAGGCCTGCGCGCAGCGATCCGTCTCGACAGCGGACTTAGCACGGCAGAATCTCTATTTGGACAACCTCTGCGCCTTCCGGGCGGCTACTTCCCGCCCTCGCCCTCTCAGTCAACAAACACGGACCTGTCTTCGCTGAGAAAAGATATGGCTAGCACGTATTCTTCTCGCAGGTCATACGTCAGTAATGATCTGTCCACTTGCAGCCACATTTTCTTACGTGCGGATGTAGTGCGAAGGTCTCTTCAACCGCCCTACACAGGCCCGCATGAAGTCATAGACCGAGATGAAAAAACCATGACGATACAACTGCCTCAAAGAAAAGTACATGTGACTCTCGACAGAGTGAAGCCGGCTTATCTTCTCAAGGAATCGGAGACATCGACACAACCAGAGTCTTCCACAAAAAACCAAGAAGAATCCCCCACCGATAAAAATTCTCGGGACCTTCGATTAAGTTCACGGGAATCACCGCCAGCACCCACAGCAAAGGTTCCTTCCACGAATATCCAATTACGTTCCAGAGAAACATGGCCTGCTCTACCGTCAACAGAGAAATCCGGGAATCTCCTTCCTCAAGGTACCGGATATCGCTCCCGGAAGGGCCGCCTAATCAAGCCGGTGGTTCGTTTCTCGCCCTTAGTCGAGTGCTTCTACCCTTAGCTGTAAGATGCAGCCCTCGACGTCTTGGCACGCACCCACGCCTTTCTCAGGCAACTCCTCGAGTTACGCTAGCCAACTCGATTGGCACGCAAACGACCCCCGGGACCCGGAACGGTTATTGACACAAATCTGGGAATATTCTACCTTCCCATTTATTGAGCTGGTGACTCCGATCGTGGATCCACCATACGTGCCGGCGTTCATCGGACCACCACCATCTCACATCCCGACCTATACGCCCGGACCCATCCGAACAAACCACCGTCGGCAGAGAAGACCTTCTAGCGCTCACTCACAGCGATCGCAAACTCCATCAAAATGGGTGTGCGCTGGTTGGGAGGCCAGAGCCAGCGCTATCGTTACCGTACACGAAGGCATCCACCGGGGGACCCAGACCATCGGCGGACACCGCGACAGCGACAAGGTCTAACCTCATCATCTTACGCCTCGCGGGTCAATTGGGGGGAGGTATGTGGCGACCGCCACCTTTTTGTACCTAATTGCGGGTGCGAGCCTCCTTTTGTATTTTTATATTGTAGATTTTATGAAATATACGTGGGATGTGGAAGGAGTGTTGGCGCGCCGGCCGGAATTTCCCTGGCCCGGGGTAGTCGGGTCGTCTGCCCAGCATCCCCACTCTGAAGGTGCTCCGTCACATGCGCACTGCGCTCCCCTCCAGGAGTGTGGGGTGGCAACTCCCCTTACCCCCCTGGGCTATAAATTACGCTGCACCGGCAGGGGAGCCCATTCTTTTCGCTTCTCTTAAACTTAACTCTTCCTATTCTTTTCACACCTCACACCCTACAACCCTACCTTCCTACTAGCCTTATACCGATCATCGCCCACTCGGTGTCCCGCTGTATCAGCTGCCCCACCGAGTGCCGACAGCATCGTATACTGGCTATCCTTTTCTGCCTACCGGCCTTATACCGATCATCGCCCGCTCGGTGTCCTGCTGTATCAGTGGCCCCACCGAGCGCCGACAGCATCGTATCTGGTCTGTCCCTCTTTACCTTTTCAACTCTCCTTTGAGTGCTCAGTTAGTGAACACGCAAAACGTAGTTCGGGTCCTTCTGATAGGCCTAGTCAATTCTGTCAGAGCCCGACAAATTTTTTGAAAAGGAATATTAGATTGAAAAAAATATATATTTTAAGAGTGTTTGGAATTGTTCTAACATTATACGGCAGAAAATTTGGGAATGAATAGTGTTTTTCCGGTTGAAATTGATAATAATAATAATAATAATCTTTATTTCCGTTATTTTACAATTTCTCAAAAATTCAAGTATACAACAATACTTCAATAACGAGAGCCCTCAATAGCAAATGCTAGAGCGAGGGCTCTGTCTATAAACTCTAGTACATATATATAAAATAATTTATTAAGCTAATTTAATGTTAGATATGTTTCATCAATTACAAAAAAAAAAAAAATAAAATATAAATAAAAAAAATAAATAAATAAATAAATAAAAATAAAAAGTAAAAAATAAATAAAAAAAATAAATCAAATAAAATAAAACTATGTATTCGAATGAACACATAGATGTTTCTGATAAATAGAAACTAAAGTTATATACATAGGCACAATGTGGCAAAATGTGATGGAGGGGGGGGGGGGGGCTACAGTGAAGTGAGGAGGGCCACGCGCTGGGCGAAAGGTCGAAACATCGCGTACAGGTACAGCGACGATCGAAATAAAAAAGGCTATCCTCACACCGCCAAGGAGATGAAGTTGATAAATATCTAAGTTGACAGTGTTGGGCCAGGAGAAAGTGCCAACATCACTTGGCGGGACAGAAAGTTGATTTATTATGTGATTATGTGCCATTCTTTGCGTGGCATATCCCTTGGTGTCTCTCACTCACACAAATTGTGTAGCTAATTGCAGTGTGCAAACACAGTATTTTCGTTGCTAATATATATATATATATATATATATATATATATATATATATATATATATATATATATATATATATATATATATATATATATATATATATATATCAGCACCCCAGAAGTAAACTGTGTTGTCACAAAAAACAAATTTTTCAGTAAAGACATTTTAAGATTTATTTTGTAATAAAAAAATTACAAACAGTCCAAGGATAGTGTTTCAAGTAATAAAATAAATTACTATCATTAAGATAGACATTATCCTTGGTCTGTTTGTAATTATTTTAATAAAAAAAAATATATATATTAAAATGTCTCTACTGGAAAATTTGCTTTTGTGACAACACAGTTTACCCCTGGGGTGCTGATATATATATATATATATATATATATATATATATATATATATATATATATATATATATATATATATATATATATATATATATATATATATATATAATAGGTGGCGGAGTTGTAAAAAATGAATGACCAGTAGGGTGGCCCTTAGCTATAGGGGTGAAAAAAAAAATGTCAAACATTTTGAGCTCCCAACCCCTAATTTTGTTCGAATACATGAAAAACATATTCCATAAAAATTTTAGACCGATCGCTCCAATTAATCGCCTCCAAGTCCGTGCCGCCGGGCCTTTAAAGTTTTATAATGGTCAAAATTGCCAATTTTGGTTACATCACTATACTTTTTTAACATTAGGGTGTAGTAAAATAACATATAAAGGTAAATACATACATGTTTTGTAAACTAGACATATTAAACTTATTATCCTGACCTAGAACAAACCTATTATTGGCTTGGTTCGAAATTTAATGATTGACATACATAACTTTTTTCTTTTTTTTTCGTATTTTCTAAACAAAATGGTGTACTTATTTAAATTTTTTTTTTTATTATTATTTCAATAATATATTGTGTATTCTAATTGAAAAGACAAATAGTTATTAATAACTTCTAATTATTAGCAATCTATTACTTGGCATACAAAATCACCCTATCTTGCAGTAGGTGAGAGTTAATATTGGCATTAGTAAATAAACTAATTTAATTTTATGGTAATTCCTGTTCATCTGCATAGTGTTTATTGCATAAGTAGTTGTAGTATCAGCTCATTTTATTTATGAGATGATGTGCTTTTTTTTATCATGATGATTAAATTGAAATTAATAATTTAAGAATATTAAATAAAAATAATTTTACTATTCAATATAATATATATTTTATTTGCATTTATAATTACTACTTTTATCAAAATAATAAAATTAAGTATGTATATATCGTATTACTGAATTATAAAATTAAAAACATTAAATATTAAAATTAGTCCTTAATTGTATTTCTCTAATAAAGTGCTTTTTGAACTGCTGGGATATTGTTGTCGATAATCTTTTACAACTTGTAGAATAAATTGTTTTTCGTCATCATTTCTTGTTAAAATGTTGTTGTATTCCTGAATCAACTGAATGCCTCTCTCTGCAACATCGTTGACAACCTCAACTTTCCTCATAATATTTAATCCTTCTAAATATTCTTTATTTTGACACCACGTTGTGGGAGGAGTTTGTAAGAAATCCTTCTTAATGTTGAAGCGACTAAACAGTTTTAATGAAGCAGGTGTTATGAAATCTGAGAGATCTTTAAGAAGGATGTTTGATGCTTCTCTAGGTCTTAAAAAAAAATTATTTTCTCTTTCTTGCTCTTCTTCAATAATTTCATGTAGTCTTTCAACCATTTTAGCTTTCGTTTCAATTGTAACTCTTTCGTCAAAAAAACCAAATGCTGCCGTTTCTGGAGCTAAATACCACAAATGGTTGGAAAGTTTCTTGATCGCAGCGTTACTAATACTTGAATTTATTTCCACATAATTAACTAATTTTTTAATGAAGTTCAGATCTGATAATGGAGCCTTAATGGCATTTGTAGCTTCATACCAAGCAGGTAAATAGATTCTTACAAGAAACATACACATATGTTTTAGAGAAGACCTCTCTTTGTCCGATAATCGAAACTCATCTCTAAATAAAAAAAATTTAATGCAGTAGATAGCTTTGGCCGTCCATCTTGCATGGCTTATAGCGCCTGGTTTCCTAAAAGATATTCCACGAGGTGGAGTTTCTCCAAGAAAAATTACTGCAAGTTCTAAAAGTTCCCTATAATCTTCTCTGAACTGCTTTTCTTGTAACTTATTGAAGAAAAAATCGATAAGCTCTTTTTCTAACACCTCTGAAATGGCCTTGTTTACATAATTGTCTTCAATACCAGAAGATTTTTTTTTTTGTGTTGATATCACTCTACTTATTTTTAAATCTAGAAAAGATTGGAACTTCAGGACCAGAAGTAGCCTCATTAGCTCATCAAACACTCCTTTTAGTACCACCTCAAAAATGTGATGCCTACAAGGAAGATATAGCAATTCTTTTTCCAAAATGGTTTCAATATTTCTGCAAGCACCATTAATTCTTCCCGTATTTGACGCAGTTGTGTCAAAACACATTGCCTGGACTGAGTCCAAAAGACCCCATTCTTCTAAACTTCTGAACACTGCATTTGCTTGCTCTAGACCACTTGCTTGATTTATACTTGGAGCACCTATCAGCTGTTCCTTCCCATCAAAAGTCAAAAAAATTGCCAATCTCTCAATTTTGTCATCGCCACTAATAGCAGGTAGAAGTTTTCCGTCCCAATGAACGACAACTACTTGGTTATCGTCTATATTGAAGTTCTTTAACATTTCTTTATATCTCAGGGTTCTAAACTGAGAGCGCTTTCGACTAATAGAATTTCTATTGATTACTAAATTCTTTTTTTCATGCCCCAACGCCTCTGCAGTAGCCATTAAAATGTGTACTGCATCTCGATCACTAATTTTACATCTGTCTAATGCTGCTGCTAAGCGATCATTAAAAAAGTCATGGGTACCTCTTAGACCTGATGTTGTAGGGAGTGTTCCTTCAGCAGCAACTGCGTCGAGAATTCCTTCACTTTCTCCTGTACTGCTACTGCTACTAGTACTCGGTAACAACTCAGCCACCAGACTCGATTGTTCCATTTGTTCCAAGCAACGGGTTTTCCTGGCTACCTCTTCTTGTTTACGATCTACATAACGCTTTTCTGCCCGGTGTAAGTTATTATCGACACCCAGCATTATACTAGGTCTCCCTTTAATTCGCTGCATTCGTAAAAATTCAATATCTTCCTAGATTCGCATTTGCTCTTCGGCATCCTTATGAGCAATGTCAAATAAATCGTCTAACTTCTCAGTAAAAGCGGATCGACTATTTTTAGCTGATTCTGATGTCTTATTAACACTTTTTTGAAGTCCTCTCCACTCATCGTGTAATTTTTTTTTAAATAAATAAATAAATCTTTATTTCCACCATTTATAACAATAAGCAAATTTACATTTCATACAAGTGCAAAGGTGAGGACCCTCAGTAAGTGTTTTCACACCTAGAGGGAGGGCCCCGTCTCTATATTATTCTATTATACGCTGTTTTGTTATATGGCTATTTCTTTATTATTTTATTTTATTTATTTATTTGTAAAATTTATAAAACTGTATATTTATTACTTGTTTATTTGTTATACTTGTTTTTGTTATTTTTTTTATTCTTTATAAGTTCTTTGGTTTTATTCTTATTCATAAAATTATCTTTCATTTTTACATCAATATTTGTTATTCTATATTTTATAATTGAAATGAGTTAAATATCTTCTATTCCCTAGTTAGGAGATGTTGCTTTATTTTTTTCTTAAACATATTTATGTTACTAATATTTTTTAATGAAGCTGGCAGTCTGTTGTAATAATGTGGTCCTAAGTAAGTGGCGTGTCTTTGTTTGGTGGTTGTACGGCAAAGTGGAGTTTTATAAGTTTTCTGTCTTTGTGATCTAGTTGAGTAAGTGTGAGGAACTGTTGGTAAATTATTATTAAAATAATGTATTAATACGGATTTTTCGTAAAGTGATTTTATTGACAGAACATTAGATTTAGAATACGTTAACGCGGATGAATATCTTTTTGGCTTTTTTAATGAGATTTTTAATATAGTTTTTTGAATTATGTTGGCAGGTTCTATGCTTGTTGGGGAAGCCATTCCCCAAGCTAGTATACAATAATTTAGTATGGATTCTACCAGAGCGTGGTAAAGTAATTTTAATATGGACTTATTAGCAAAATCCCTAATTCTAATAAAACTATACATAGTTTTTCTTACTCTTGTTACCATCCAACTAATATGCTCTTTCCATTTTAAGTTACTATCTATAATAACTCCTAAATATTTTATTAAATTAATCCTAGATATTGTTTCGTCACAGTTGCAGTTAGTATTGTATTGTGAACCGCATTTATTGTTGTGTATTTTTAATTGTAAGTCGTTTGAAGGTTGTCCCCGCGAGTCTAGTGAGAAGCACATGTATTTAGTTTTTGTCAGGTTTAAAGTAAGTAAACTATTATCGAACCATTGTTTTATTTTGTTTATTCCTAGTGAAGCATTTTTGAACACTTGTTCCCACGTGGCTCCTCTGAAATATAGCAAGGATATCATCGACATTAATTTGATAGGCATTTCACAGCTATGACAGCTCCTTTTCATCGGTATCCTAGCTTTTTCCCAAAAAACACTAACCTCTTTTATCACTAAAGCAGCACTAATTTTCACATCTAACTTAATAGTCCTAAGATTATAAAAAAAAAAACACTCAAGACTTGTCTGTTTGAGGGAAGTTTGCATCCTGTAATCTGATGGGACACAGACCAATCAAAAAGGGTTGATTTGAGCGAAGACTAACTTTCTCACTAGACATTGTTATTATAAGCACTAAGCACAAATAAGAAAAAGCACTAATGATCACTATTTGATGTCTGAACCAAGACTAAGACGGTCTCTAGGTATAACTGTTCTTCAAGCTGAAATGAGTCACTCATTGCAATCCAACTGTTTAATACAAAATCTTAGGGGGTTTTCCTTGACTCATTCTTAATACTTTAATCCTTAAGTATGTGTCTAGATAAAACTTTTACCTGAAGGTATCTAAGTTAATGTGACTTTTTTTTATCTTTTCAACTTATTAAGGTTCCCTTAACCCTTCATACCAATCCAGTGAGTAATGATACTACTGATGGTGTTTTATATGTCAAGCAATAGATGACTAATAATTGGAAGTTATTAATAAATATTTGTCTTTTAAATTAGATTACATAATATACAATAACATAATATATTATTGAAATAGAAAAAAAAATAAAAAATAAAGATTTTGTTTTTTAATTCACTATTTTATTAAGAAAATATGAAAAAAGTTATGTATGTCAATCATTAAATTTCGAACCAAGCCAATAATAGGTTTGTTCTAGGTCAGGATAATAAGTTTAATATGTCTAGTTTACAAAACATGTATGTATTTACCTTTATATGTTATTTTACCACATCCTAATGTTAAAAAAGTATAGTGATGTAACCAAAATTGGCAATTTTGACCATTATAAAACTTTAAAGGCCCGGCGGCACGGGTTAATCGCCTCCAATCGGTCTAAAATTTTTATGGAATATGTTTTTCATGTATTCGAACAAAATTAGGGGTTGGGAGCAAAGAAAAAATAAAGTTAATAATTAAGGGCCACCCTAAGACCAGCTAACCGTTTACCAAATACTCAGCAGTCTTTCCCCTTGAAAATAGTTAATTTTGTAAGCGTATATTGAGAAACTCTGATTTCAATCTTAGGTGGAGAGTTTTCAAAGTATTATTACATCAGAATGTTATAGGGGATGGTTGTACGAGTAGAATTCTTGAGAGACTGGTTATAAGGATAGAGTTAAGGAAGTTAATATAGCAGAGAGAAATGAGAGGATTTGGAGAGAAGGCGGGTATGAGCTGGAGAGGCTCGGGGTAAAAAGGAAATAAGGCCTGGCACTCGGGAGAACCCTGGAAACAATGTTAGTTAGGAACATGTTTTAGAAGAGCTGTAAAATCTTCCTACGTGACTATTAGCTACGTGGAGTGGAACTGAAATAACCCCGCCCTCCATCCGATATCCCCTGTTCTAATGATATTAATTCTGTTTCATACCCGCCACACTATACAACTTTTCAATTATATTGTTGTAATTTCAACGATAAGCATCTGCCTGACTGTGGTAAGAGCGTAAAATAATACTATAAAAACATTGGAATAATTTACAATAGCGGACTTCTCATTAATAATTTATGAACACAAGTCACGGTGAATTGAGAATAAAGTTTGGACTTCTAATTCTAAATTCAGGACAGCCATATCGCACACTGAGAATAGCAGTGGTACCTCAAAAATATCGGTTTTTAAGGTATCAACATAGGCTGATAGGGCAAAACGAGATCTACAAGCTAGTAGCACCGTGATTTTTCTAGTACCATTAGTTGCCGCATGGGAGCAGTTGTACCACTTCTAAACTGGTTGAGGGGTCTAAGCACCCTTAGCACTGTGACTTTTGTATTGTCTCAGTCGGGCCGCCAAGCATCCATAGTAAAAGGTAAGAGAGCATAGTAATTTTTTTTAATAAATGATTGTGACTTGTAAGACTGCTAGTTAACCTAATTTTTAGTTGTTACATTAATATCATAATTATTTTGACGTGACAACGTGATTTTTTGAGTTGTCTCATTACTATTTTATTTTCATGAAATAATTTTGAATTTTAACATTTTTTATATGGAGTTCGTTGTTGTTTGGAATGAAAGTCCTTTTTTCTTTTCTTATTATATTTTATTGAACAAGCTTTCGTCCTTTTTTTATTTTTTCCCTATGGGTGACCCTCTATCACCTATTATTGCCGATATTGTCCTAGACAAATTATTCTTTGATGTCATACCCCAATTTAATCCCCACATTAAATTTGTCAAAAAATACGTTGATGATAGCTTTTTCATAATTAACAAAAACCACATACCCTCCCTTCTTAACAACTTCAATAACTACCACCCCAACCTCAAATTCACCATAGAATCTGAAGAAAACAATGCCCTTTTCTCAACATAAAAATAATAAAAACTAACGATAACAAACTAACATATAAACACTATGCCAAACCCACTTATTCAGGTAGACTCCTCCATTTCTATTCACACCAACCATATTCTTACAAAATAAACTGTGCTAATAACTTCATTGATCAAATCCTTACCCTCTCTGATAAACAATTTCATAACGAAAACATATAATTTATAAAAGATACACTTAATAAAAATAATTCTCCCAACAGAATAATTAATAAACTACTCCAAAAACTCAATAACAACATTAACAATACCTCACAAAATACGACACCTCCCGTTTTAGCTAAATACTACACCCTGCCCTACATAAAACACACTACTGAACAAATAAAAAAATTGTTTCAACCTTATAATAATATCAAAATAGCTCAAAAAAATTCCACCACCCTAAAATCAATTTTATACTCCAAACTCAAAGATTTCATCCCTCTTCTGCAACAAAGTAACGTCGTATACCAAATTAACTGTAAACAATGCCCTGCAACATACATAGGAGAAACTTCACAACAATTCAAAAACAGATTTCATCAACATATCAAAGACATCTCAAACAACAACACTAACACAGCTATATCAGAACACGCACACAACACTAAACACACATTAGACACAGATAAATATAATATTCTACACACTGAAAAACACCACCAAAAACGACTTAAACTGGAAATGTTATACATAAAATCAAATACTAACAACATAAACTTGAAACAAGACACCAATAAATTAAGCAACATTTACACAAATATTATATTTAATACAAATAAAAATAAATAATTTTTTTTGATTAGGTATGTCAGTTAAAAAAATAAATTTAATTCTTTTCAAAAAACATATAAAAACAATCAAAATTAACTTATTATCTTGGTAAGACTTTCATTTCCAAAATTCGTTTTTACTTTTTTCATTTTGACCATTTTTCTCTAAATTTACAGTATTTCTAACATTCAAAACCTGAAGAAGCCCAGGTTCCCTGAACGAAAGCTTGTTCAATAATATATAATAAGAAAAGAAAAAAGGACTTTCATTCCAAACAACAACGAACTCCATATAAGAAACCTCAAGTCCACAAAAGAAAAACTTCAATTATAACATTTTTGGTCAACCAAAGTTTGAATTGTCACATTACATATCGCTCCATAAACAGAAAAGTGACACAACTCAAAATTTGTTTATTCTGAGTTATGTCGCGTAACTTGACTGTAATAATGTGAAGTTTGTTGAGAAAAAACGTCTTAATTGTTGGTTCATTTGTTTACCACCAGGAGAGGTTTTAGTCGTTTATCCCCTCCTATATTCTTTACTGACTGTTTATAGAAAAGTGGCAGTTGTGAAATAGACTTGAAGGGAGAAGGTACATCGCTTTATTCATATTGTAGAAAAGGGACATATTTTGAGTTGCATCGTCTTTTTAATAAGGTTAGTACATTTTTTTATATTTTTTTTTTGTTGAAAAAAGACATTTTTGAGTAAAGGCCTTTTTTGAAGTTATTTGGTTTAACATTGACAATGGAAAAGTAACATAATTTGATTTGTGTCGTTAATAATTTAATTTTTGTATATTTCATTCTTATTTTGTTCGTTGAAAAATGAATTAATTTTTGTTATGACGTTTTTCCTTAAATTTAGTATAAACAAACTATTTAAATATGTCGAAAGACGACCTGTTTTTCGAAGTTGTGTCAGCTTTCTGCATACATCTTCGAATCAAAGCTGAATCATTATCAAATTTTTTTAAGTTTGTAGGATTAAGGAAATAATATGAGTTTTGAAAACACCTTGTTCAGGGAAAAGCAACACTTTTATTTTAAGGAGAACCACGAGTTTAACTGTACAAATTCAATTTCACATCACACACATAGAGAAGCTAACAGCTCGGTATATCAAGACTAGACCCAGACTCATCTCAATGATCACATAGTGTAGTGCGGGTCCGTCCAACAATGCGTTGAGGGTTCGTGCTCATACTAATTATATAATTTAATAAATAGTTGGTTGTTTTGACTGAGATTTTGTGGCACCACTTCATAATTATGACTAGAGAGGTTAAAAAAGAAACACAACAATATTGTCACCACAATTTTTTTATAATTACTAGACGCGTTTCGACTTACAATGTCATCTTCAGTATGTGTGTTAACTCAGTAAGAGTGAATGCTGTACTAAGTTAACTATTTTACAAATTTTAAGGTAAATTAACAGTGCAAGGGGGGTTAGGGTGGTGTGGGTAGAGGATTACGGAAGGAAAAAGATAAGGGGTATGTAGTTGAGATCCAAGTCAAACCCAATGAAGGTGTATTCAGGTAAACATTTGGTTTTCAACTTCTTAAAACTAAACAATAAATCCTTATATTACTATAACTAAAATTTCTTACAACTAATAGACATTATTTTAAAAATATATTTTTTATAGGTTTAACAAGAGCAGAGTTATTAAGATTGGATTTTTCATTAAAACATTCTACATTTGTACCTTGGATAGCTCTTTGAATTTCTAAGTTTTCTAGGAGGTCCAATTTCTTTTTTTTTTTTGGCACGAGTGTAAAAGTTCATACTTATTAATATCAAAAGTATGATTGGTTTCTAGAACATGGTTGGCAAACGTATACACCTTTACAGGTCACGCATATCAGTTTATATACTCCACATTTATATTTTGTTTTGATTGGTTGTTTGACGCTGCCGAGAATTGTGCCTAATTGTGTGTAAGGTTTATAACTGACTCTAAGTTCGTTTTTGTTTTGTAAAATTTTTCCTACTTGTTCTGACAGCTTCCCCATGTATGGTAAGCTAATCCAGGGTTTAGGGTTTTGTTCTATAGGTGTTAAGTTGGTTATAATATTTATTGCTAGTTTTGCTTGTTTTTTATTAATCATTTTGTCTATTGTTCTTGTGTTGTATCCATTGTTGGTAGCTATTGCTTTTATTGTTGAGATTTCGTTCTGTAAGTCTAAATCATCCATGGGAGTGGTAAGTGCTCGGTGAATCATACCACTCATCATTACCATAATGTTTATTACAATAATAAACCTATGATTAATTGATAGAAACTATATAGGGTCTTAAATACTTTTATAACAAAAATTGATTATGTCTGCTTTTTAGGTATTTTAAGTATAACTCAATGACTAAACGACATTTAAGGATAAACAACATTATTTCCTCAGACTAACAAAATGAAAACTAATATTAAATAAAATATCTTTCTTCTCTTAGAAATTAAAAATACTTTGCAAATTTATTTCTGTCTAATATGACAAAAACTAATTTACTAAAACATTAAAAACTATAGTTTATTCTTTAAACTCAAAAAATGTATTCAGGAACAGAAATCAAAATGAGTAATCATTAAAAAATGATTACTTCCCTTTTATCAATTAAAAAGTTTTGTTATAATCAAATAAAAACAGAATAATTAAATTTTATGAACAGAAAAAATTTTGAGAGCTTCTAAATAATTATTAAGATACATTTTATTGACAGCCTTTGGCCTTTGTTAGAAAATCAGCTAATTGGTTTTTTTCCGGCTACATGTACAATTTCAAATTTGTTTTCATTATAATTTTGATGTAAGAATGCTATTTGCCGGACTAAATTGAATGATTTTTGAGTAGTCGTTCCATTATTTGTCAGTTGTATAGCAGATAGGTTGTCACATTTAACTTCAACACTGTTTGTGTGAGCATCAAATAACTGATGACCGAAACAATAATATTACAAAAAAAAGTACTAGAATTGTAAAGGAAAAAGACTAGGTCACTGAACATGTTTAGAAAGTGTCAGAAAACCTGAAAAATGATAAACCTAATCACGACACAACCTTTTCAGAACAGAACTTGTCTCTCAGTTCAGAATCAGAGGATATCTTTGACATTGATGATGACACCGATGCAGACCCTAATTATACGTCTGGATGTGATTCGTCAGAAAGTGATAGTGGTGATTATTTTCATAGTAATACTGTGACACTCATTTCTACAATGAAAATAAATAAAATAAACACGCAAGATTAAGTTTGGTCAAATGCCTTCTACTTGTCAAAAAAAAACGAGATATAACCTATATAAGTTAGTCATACATAAATGGCCAAACAAACTAACAAATAAATTAATTACCTTGTTCTTTATAGAACGGAAACATCATATAAAGATTTCAGAATAAAGCTCTTACCGGAATAAATAATTTAGATTAAGTTTCTAAAGGGAAAATTTTAAATAATACAAAATAATTGTAATTATTGAACGCCAGTCAGACTTATCTGACAACAAACAAACAGAAATTTGATATGTCAACACTGAATAACAAACTGATATCTTTCAATACAAATGCTTTTGAGTGTCGCAAAATCTACGGCAAGCTCAGAATAGTGGATTCGAATCTAACAAAATGTTTACTTAAATATATCGGAGATGGAGATTGGCCACTTTAAGGCGAAATCTGTATTCCATTCCTTAACCTAACCTACATAAATTTTATTAAACTTTAATGAAATGGGTTCGACTTATCGGTCCATGTGGAAGTCTTATCCCGGCTTCAGCGGATGTTCAAAGCTGTGTTGTCTTCGGGAATCTTGAGTCGCAGCTAACCTGCTCACATGTCGACTGTCGATAAGTTCAAACTCGAAAAGGAGGCTTCATGTCGGGACTGGCCCCCTACCTCGAACTGAAATAACGAACGAAAAAGAAATATAGATTGACGGAACGAACAGAATGATAATGTTAAGAAATAGAAACTATACCGCATATAACTAAAAGGTAACATAAAGTTACTCACCGGAACATAAGTTGGCTGGAGGAATAAATGAAGAGTTATTTAAAATTGGCATCAGCCACAGCTTCCCTCCTCCTAACATCACAAAACGGCAAACGTGGTTTCACCACAAGATCAAGAAAACGAATGTAGCTTCTAAAAAAAAAACGAAAAACGAAAAAAAGTATCCGTGTCTCCTTGGAGATGTAAACATACTATGCCGGTTGCTAAGGTAACCTTCTCCATCTAAAACCGTTGCCAGGGTTGTTGGAGACAGATGTTCAAAACAAACTAACTTATGAGAATTATTAAAATTAACTACACTTTAAATCAGAAAAACACCGGTGGCTTCCCAAAGAAAAATTAAAATAACTATTCTGAAAGAAAAATAAAGTCGATCATAAACAAAATGTTGATAAAGACGGGGGGGGGGGGGGGATCTGAAACAAGCCCCGATAAAAAATAGAAATAGTTCTTTCATTCACCGCTAGATTTCGGGACCTACACTTTTTTCCTCTAACTTTGCCACCACGGCACAATACTGATCGCAAGAATCCGCTAAAACTAGATGAACGTAGCCAAATGGATGTAAATGAAATTCAAGCTGTTTCTGGTATAGAAAATATTTGTAAAGGAAAAGAAAAGGATACTGGAAACAATAATCTGTCAACACAAGATGGAAGTAGACAATTGGATGTAAATGAAGCTGAAGCTGTTTTTTGCACAGAAAAGAGTTGTAAACCAAAAAGGCACAAACTATGTAAAGAGCAGTGGAAAAAGAACGCTGTCAAATTGGCAAGAAACTCTGGAAAAGAGTATACTTCGACATCAAAATCCAATAAAATAATAAAAGCCAAAGAAGTGCAACCCCCCCCCCCCCCCCCCTGCAAAGAAAATTGCAGGTTGAAATGCATAGAAAAAATATCTGAAGATGTTCGAAGAGATATTTTTAAAAACTACTGGTCACTTGGAGACTCGCAAAGACACAAAGATTACATTTCTTCATGTGTCAAACCTATTAGTAGAACTTATCAATATCGACGAATTAATTCGTCAAGATCTTTAAATAACGGCTATCATTTTACAGTAAATGATAAATCCATCAAAGTTTGCAAAACTTTTTTAAAGCAATCCTCAATATTTCTGACAGACCAATCAGGACGGTGTGTGAGAAACGATTAGAGGCCGAAGGTATGGTGTCTGAAGATCTGCGAGGGAAACATGGCAAACATCGTAAGCTAGATGCCAATATTATAGAAAGTATTCGTCGTCACATTAACTCCATACCCAGGATTGAAGTAGTAGAACGAGCTCTTGTATAGTTACAAGAGCTCGTTCTACTAGAGAGTACATTGAAGGTGGTAAATCCTTACGCGAGCTACATCGAGATTATGTTCAACATAGTATCGAAAACAAGCAGCAGTATGGAAAGTATCAGAGTTATCACGAAGTATTCATTAGCGAATTTAACATATTCTTTTTTTCTCCAAAAAAGGACCAGTGTTCGCTCTGTACAACTTATCAAAATGCACCCGACAAAAATAATTTGATTGATAAATATATCAGCCACCTCGCAGAAAAGATCTTTCTCGTATTGAAAAAGAAATGGATAAAGGAAGAATCAATGAGCACTATATAGTTGCCTGCTTTGATGATTTACAAGCCGTGTTGCCGTGTCCAAAAGGCGAAACTTCTTCGTTTTATTATACATCAAAACTTAATGTCTTTAATTTTACCGTTTATGAAATGAAAGGACGAAAGGAAGACGATCAGTGCTACTGTTATATCTGGGATGAAACACAAGGCCAAAGAGGGGCAAATGAAATAGGATCCTGCGCCCTTAATTTCATTCATCCAGATAGAGATCTAGATATAGTGTTATATTCTGATAACATGTGTGAGGCAACAGAAAAATCGATTAATTTTAACCATGAATATCTATGCCATACTAAAATACGCAAACTTGAAATCAGTGACTCATAAATTTTTGATAAGTGGCCATACCCAAAATGAGGGTGATTCTACCCATTCAGTAATAGAACAAGTTAAACGAAAACTGCGGAGTATGTTGGAATCATAAAAAATGCCAAGAAGACTGGCAAACATTTCAATGTTAAAGAAATGTCTTATACAGATTTTGTTAATTTAAATGACTTAAATGACAAAATTGGAAAACTTTATAAAACTGGTGACGGAGATAAGTTAACTGACATGAAAATAATAAAAATTGAGCAGGAGAATCCCTATAAAATTTTATACTAGATGTCGTACGCTCTAGAAATTTTTAGTGAGGCTACTATTAAGAAACCCAGGGCCACGAAATTTTACTAAAACAACTTTACCAAAGTAAATTCAAAATACCGGAAATTGCACATTCCTCAGAGGCACACTGAATTTTATCATAATTTGTAATATTCTTTTAACTATTGAATTTTAAATTTTACTAATAAGATTAAGATAATTCTGATTTGATTTGTTGTGATTTCAATATGTGATCTCTAATAATTTTTACTGTAAGATTTTACTTTCTTTATTACTATTTTTAGTCAATATTATGAATACTCAGTATAGATCTTATTTAAATTTTGATCTGATCTCGTTTTAGTAAATTGATGCTTATTGTATTATTTTTATTAACTAAACTGTCGTAATTTTAAATAGATTAGTCATACGTAATTACGGGTTTGTAAAAAAGTGATCATTATTTTATAAGTAAGTTAAGTAGTAAAAATACTAGTAGTTGTAAGTTAACTAGTAAAAGTACTAGTAGAAATTTCGTGCCATATTTTGAAATATTATAGAGAACATTTTTATATTATTCATCCTAAAAAAGGTAATATTTTTATTTATGTTTAGTCTATGCAACTAGAGAATTCGACTAGTTTTAGTTTTTTTTCTGAAATTTTTAATGTAAAAATCGAAATAGTTCTTACATTCACCGCTAGATTTCGGGACCTACACTTTTTTCCTCTAACTTTGCCACCACGGCACACACCTTCCTCCAGAGGGGAAAAGTCGAAATTCCTCTAAGAATCTGGGGTAGAATCACGATAAGGTTTTAACCTGGAGGGATGCCAATCCCCTGCTAACTTTCCATCCAAAGTTTTAAGTTTGCAAGTGCATCCTGCACTTACCGAATCAACAATAAAAGGTCCCTGAAACTTGGGATATAATTTGCTACAAACTTTGATTGCTGTCGAGGATAACTGAAAGGTCCTTCGCAGCACTTTATCACCCACCTTAAACTTTTCAGAACATCTCCTCAAGTTGTAACGACGACTCTGCGCTGTTCCAGATTTCAGCAGGTACTCTTCGGCAAGATGGTGAAGCACCTTTAGCTTAGCCATTCGTTTGGCCCAGGGTAGGACGTCTTTGTCTAAAACTTCTAAATTGGTATTAGGAGGGTCTACTTCTCGACATAAACCTCCTGTAGGATTAATTTCATGACCATAATTGAAAATGTTGGCGAATATTTGGTTGACTCCTGAACAGATGAATTTAAGGCGAATTGAAGCTCTCCGAGATAACGGTCCCACTGCTGGTGATTGGACTCAAGAAGAGTGACTATCAACTGCTTGATGTTCCTATAAGAACGCTGCTCCGAGGGTATGGGCCCATCATATCAGCGGATACCACATCCCATGGAGTTGTAACATAACGAGGGAACATTTTCCCGCGAGGAGTAGAATTAGATGATTTTACACGTTGACACGTGTGGCACTGACGCACATAACGCAAAACATCTTGATAGAGACCAGGCCAGTAATATAGGCGGCCAACCCTCCAGTGAGTCTTTTCAATGCCTAGATGACCTGATTGGGGATTATTATGGCACTCTTGCAGCACTCTCTTCCGCAGATCCGATGGTACTACCAATTTCCAATCCTCACTGGGGTCGCTCAACTCACCCTTCAGGAAGGCTTTTTTAAAGAACTAAAGGTTAACTCCCTCTACTCTCCAATCCGGATGATCTTCAGGGTGGGTTTCAACTTTATTCTTTTGCGGTCATACCACTCATCGCTGCGATAGCCGGTAGTTATAGCTGAAACAGAAACTTCAGGTATCCGAGAAAGAGCATCTGCTACACTATTTAAATTTCCCTTACGGTACTGTATAGAAAAACCATAAGGTTGAAGTCGAAGCGCCCAACGAGCAAGTCTGCCGCCTGTCGGGTCCTTCAAATTTAAAAGCCACTTTAAACTGGCATGATCGGTGATAACAGAAATGTTGAGTTGGGGGGGAATGTGGATGTTTTTGACAAAATGGCGTAGAAAATTAAACGCTTTCCACAAGTGTTATATATATTTTTGTAATCTACTCTTCAATACCTTTCACTTGATACCCCACTCGAAATTTTGAAAAAATATTTTTTTCCCCGTGACAGCAATTAGCCGCCATCTTGGATTCCCAGATAATCTGATCAAGTTGCTATTCTTATTTTTTCTTTGGCCCATCAGACTGCACATTTTGCATATTTTTCTATATTATTTTTAGTAAGAGCGGAAATATAGTTTTAGGGGGGGGGGACACGCAAAATTTCGATGTTTTTTGACAAAATGGCGCCGAAAATTGAACACTTTCCCTAAGTGATATATATATTTGTAATCTACTCTTTAATACCTTTCATTTGATACCCCACTTAAAATTAAAAAAATATATATTTTTTTCGCATGACGTGAGTTATCCGCCATTTTGGATTTGAACAGCTGATAATTTTGAGTTCGCTATATTTTTCCTGTGTACGCGTCAAAATGATCTTTAATATTGGAAAGTGTCACGTTTCTATCTCTTTTTATGCAAAAGTTAGTGGAACCGTACAGAGTGACAGACAGACAGACACATGAACGAAACTATAAGGGTTTCTTTTTTTGGTTTTACCAACGAAACCCTAAAAAGACAATCACATAAGGTGAAAGTTCGGGTCCAAACACAGTATCAGAAAGACGCTGAAACGCCGCAGGCGCGTTGGAAAGTCCAAAGGTCATAACGGTAAATCGGAACAACCCTCGCTGAGGAACAATAAAAGTGGTTAAATCTCTACTCTGCTCATCTTCTAATGGGACTTGAAATTACTAGCGTATGCTGACGACATCGTCATATTAAGTGACAACAAATTAATCATGCAAAAGATGATAGATAGGCTTGAGAGTTACTGTACTACTTGGAATCTAAGGGTAAATTTAGATAAATCTAAAATTATTATTTTTAGGAACGGTGGCCGAATTAAAAATAATGAAGTATGGTATTTTGGAAACAAGAAAATCGATATAGTGAACCTATACACCTATCTCGGGATGGTTGTGACACCAAAATTATCTCTTCATAAACACTTTCTAGAGAAAAACAGTGTTTCGAAATATAGCCATAATGAAACCTGGAACAAGGTTTTAAAACATAAGCAAATTGAATACTCCAAAAAAATAATGATATTTAACTCTGTAACTAGAGCGACGGTGTGTTACGGTGCGCAAGTGTGGGGATATGAAAAGTACGAAGAGATCGAAGCCATCCTGATGTTTCTTGATGGTTCCTCAAGAAACTCCTGAATCTTCCATCTTTTACTCCAAATTACATTTTACAAATTGAAACCAATATCCGTCCACTATTGTTTTACACTTTTAAACTTCATATAAAATATATTTTTAAAGTTTTAAGATCTAACGAAAATAGGATTCCGCATATCATGTCAATAGAAATAATAGGTAAAGAGTTGTCATGGTTTAAAAAATGGCAGCGGTTAATGTTAAAATATAATATAGATAATAATTGGCAGGTGATGGATATCAACTTGTGGGAAAAGAACATGTACTAACTGTTAGAGGTGATGAGGGAGGATTCATTAAACCAGTGTTACGCCAGGGCCAGAAACTCTTCTCGAGATATTTACAAAATACTAGATTACGGAGAAGTTGGTAGATCTTATATTAATGACAATAATAGTCTTACAGTTATTAGCACCGTGCTCAAAGCTAGAGCTGAGTTATTGAATCTAAACGATAAGCCATGGAGAGAAGCCTCAGAACGACGATGTTCTCTATGTAATCTTCAGGCCCTAGAAAATTCTTTTCATTTCATAGGAAACTGTCCTATTCTAAGACCTCATCGTCTAGATTATTTTGGAGAAGATACTCTAGAAACCCAAAGGATTATAGAAATTCTGAACGGTAAAAACCTAATGAAATTATACGGATATGTACGAGATGCGTTAAAATATCGAAATTTTTGCTTCCGAGCTTACCGAAGGTAATGGAAGCTATGTGATCGTTCTGAAGAACGAAAAAATTTTAGGTCTCCGATTTCAAAAATTCCAAGACAGAAATCCGTTTCAGACATCAGGGAACATTTTTGGTTCCGTGTCTGTCTGTCGGTCTGTCGGTCTGTCGTTCAATTTTTGCGAACCACCATATCTTAAAAACTACACGTCCAATTTTAATGAAATTTGGATGGTAGGTCATAATTAGCCCATTGTTGGTCCCATATAAGTTTCAACCTTCTGCGCTTATTTGTTTGTCATCCACATGCTCACAAACATACATTTATTTACAGCCATATCTTTAAGAGTAATCATCTGATTTTGATGAAATTTTTATGGTTTGTCGAAAGTAGCCTGCAGATAACACCTGCGTAATTTCAACCTTCTGCGCACTTTAAATCGTGCTAAATTAATATGTCTTATCTTATAAAGCCGCATGGCTAACTGACTCACTGACTGATATTAATGTTTACCCACTTCCAGAAGAGCTAGAGACTTGTGGTTTGCGCCATTCGACGCGCAACGTCCATATTGTGAACCAAAATAATTATACAAAGTTCACTTTTCCCCCTCCTTCCACCCTTAAAAAAATAAAAATAGGTGACTTGATTTTTAAGCTGGTTTGGGGGCTTATTGCGGCTAAACGGTAAGTCGTATTAGAAAATGGATAGCACAAGTGGTGACTGATTTAAAATTATCTACAACTTTAGTCCTATGAGTTTTTGTCGTATCTTCATCGGTTGTACCCTAGATGGTGATAATTTTGTTATTTTTTGGTTTTATTTTTTTCCATTTTCGTCTTTGAATGGCCATAGTTTCTATAATAGTTGGCCGATTTTATTTCTGATTGCAGCGATTGAATCTCACACTAATGCTCTTTAAATTGAGTATATTTTATTTCATTAGTTCATCTTACTTGCTGAGAACATGAGAGTAAACTTTTTCCCGTGCGCCGTGCCACGTGACCACTTTTTTTTGTTTTTAATATTGTGTCGTATATCATTTTGAAGGCCTTGATATGTACATTAAAGCTATTATATTTGTTGATTTTTTAAAAATGTTGTGCGTATACTTTTGTACCGATTTATAATTTTGTTGTAGGTTAAAGGGTTTAAATACTTTTTAGATATTAGGTTTTTTATTTATATGCATTTATTAGTTAAATGAATGCCCTTTTGTATTGTTTGTTTTTTAAAAAATTAACTTTGGTACCTCAGAGTACAGAGGTACAAATGTTAAAATTAATCTTTTATATTATGATGTATATCGTATAATAGCTCCTTGCATAGTAGATTCATTTTTGTGATATTCTATTTTGTGTTAATTTTTAGTTTTGAGGGGGGTAAAATAAAAAAAACGGTTTATACAGCGGTTTCTACGATTTGGTTGCTGTTTTATATTTGTTTATTAAATTAATTATATGTGCGCTAACTTTTGGTGCTTGTTGGAGGCTTTATTTCTCCAACAAATGTTTACATTTTTTCTGCTTATTAAATATTTACTGGAACAGTGCCGCACCGTTCCAACTTTTTGATTATTTTTATCGAGGTATTTTTCTAAATTTGGTCTTTTCTTTGCGAGGAAGCTATGTGCCACATTAATTGGCAGAGTATTTTAGTAAAAGAATTTAACTTTTAAATAGTTCTATTTCTGTGAGATGAAAAGGGAAAGTTCAAAAGTTATTGGGTCATTATTTATTTTTATTTATTTGCTTACATTTTTTTTGTACGGAGTACTTTAGGAGCAAGGTTGCATGCGTAGTTTTATTTGTTCTTTTCGTTTTTATGTATTAATGCATTGTTTTTATTTAAGCTAATCTTCAAATATTCATATTATGTTTAGGTTTGAGTTATCATCTTTTATGTTAAAATCTGTTTACATAATAATAGAAAAGCTTGTAATAATATAAATTAAAATTAAATTTGAAAACTGAAAGTTAAATCTTATGATAAGTTGAAGTGGATAGAGAAAATAAATAAAGAACTCAGTTAATTTTATTAATAATGTATTTTTAAGTTATGAAATGTGTATTGTTTTATAAATTTTTGAATGTTTTGTTATTTATTGTTGCATGTATTGTTATTATGTTTGTTGCATGTATTGTTATCTTCAACCTATTATTTATAATTTATTTATTAGATTAATGAATATGATATTAAATATTTATTTGTGTAGTGTATAAAATGAAACTATAACTCCACTCCTGCAGACGGCATAACGCCAATGCATAATACCTGTTTGTTTTTAAATTTTATTTATATAATTTTTTTGTATTATGTTAATAAAACAGCATTCTATTCTATTCTATTCTATTCTATTGTGACTTTTACTAAGAAGAGAATTGTTGTGTGACAGACCCCCTCAGTTAAACAGTGCAGCAAAATTCTTGGTAACTATTGTGAAGTAACTATCGTGACCGATTGATGGGACAAGCCTTTTTATTAAACTTCCGACAGATTACATCGAAATAAGAAAGAAATTATATTTAGTATCAAAAACTTCTTTATATTTCCTATCGCTCATAGTTAGGAAAGTCAAAGAATTTTTTTTTTTTTTTTTTTAACATTTTTGAGCATGATAACTAAGGTTAAAAGGGGCTGGGACGTTACTATCGTGAACTTTTAGAATATATAAATTTAAAGTTCTCCTCCCTAAAAAGAATATTTAAGAATCTAACTACACCGCAATGATAAATTTATAGAAAAATGTTTGTGGGGTTCTAGAAAGCGTCACTTTTTTTAAAAAATGACCCATATTAGAATTAAGTACAAGAAGTATACAAGAAGTTATTCCTTGAAAAATACGAGTGATTAAAATCGGTTAAAAAATTTAACATAACTCACCTTTAGCTACATTTATTTTAGGTCCAAAAAAGAGCCGTACTTCGTAACTTACTTTAAAAATAAATTAATAATATAAACATATATTTGTGAAGGTTTAGATATTTAAACACAAATCTAATTTTTAAACTGTTTTAGTATTAAACATTTTCACTTATAAAATAAAATATACATAACATCTTCAGAATTTATTTACCTACACGTTGAAAAAAATAGCGCTTTAAGTGCAAAATTAAAGGCACGAGGTTAAATTAAACAAAACTAGTCGCAATTATAAATGGTATTTAGATATAGCTGGTGGTATAAGGGGCAGCCAGCCTACGTCACTACCTCCCTAGAATGTGGGTGTGGCCAAATCAACTAGGTTCTCGTTTTTAAAGCCTAATGAGCCCACCTGTATTTCATTTCATCTTGTGCCAGGACTGTAGCTTCCATGTACATACCCCTCGAGATTTAACAGATAACCTGGGGCAGTCACAATGCATGCCCAAGGCCAGATGACTAGGTGAAAAAAATAAATCATTGGTCTAGTATCACAGATTAGTTTGTTAGAAGGAAAATAAAATTTCATAAATAACATTTCAACGAGTGGAAACCCTACAAGGAGCATTCATTAGTTACATTATGGCATTTATATTAGCTGACTTAAATTTAAATACAGAGCTAGACTTTTCTTTCTTCAGCCTTACTAGTATAGCTCAGATACTTAAGAAGGAAAAAAACGACTATACTGCTTTTTTGTAGACTTCAGAGCCTCGTTTGATTCAATAGATCGTCGTTGCCTTTACTACAAACTTAGCCGAGTAGGTCTGTCACACAAAATCCTGGATCTTTTAGAGAATATGTATGACGGGACAACTACGAGTGTATGGTGTAAAGATCGCCTATCGAATAACTTCGAAACGAGAATGGGACTTAGACAGGGATGTATCTTCTTTGTTCAATCTATTCATCAACGATCTGGACGAAGAAATCGGAGGAGGTGTGACGGTAGAAAACCTTAATGTAAGAATGTTACTCTACGCCGACGATATCGCTATCCTAAATGATGACATTCAGAAGCTACAAGATACGATCAACAGGCTCGAGGCGTATTGCAAGAGATGGAATCTACAAGTCAATAAATTGAATAAATTGAAGATTTTTGATTTTTAAACATTCAGGCAAACCGAAACTTTCAGACACTGGAAATTCGTTGATAATGATATCGAGATCGTAAAGAGCTACAAGTACCTGGGAGTGAAGCTCACACCTAATCTCAGTCTTAGCAAGCATCTACAGGA
Organism: Gerris lacustris; assembly: GCA_951217055.1. Lineage (NCBI taxonomy): Eukaryota > Metazoa > Arthropoda > Insecta > Hemiptera > Gerridae > Gerris > Gerris lacustris. The sequence goes on along the minus strand of OX578276.1, from coordinate 98,185,997 downwards.
TAAACTACTTTTATCAAAAAATGTAATTAATACAGTATGGAGAAAAGTTCTGAGTCATACAGACATTACATTTCAAACTAAAATAAAAAATATTTTTAATAGTGTTGCTAGGTCAGTAATGTGCTATGCTGCCGAAATCTGGGGACTTGAACAGTTCGAAATCGTCGAAAAGTTGCTCAGGTTTTTTGATAAGAAAAGTCTCTGACTACCACATAAAAAATCCGAACTATGTTAACCATAAGGAAACAGAGTTGCTTCCTATTTTCTTTTACACCCTTAGACAGAGCCTTAAATATCTAAGCAGAGTTTTCCATATGGGGGGAAAACAGACTGCCTTTCCAACTGGCGAAAATAACATCGAGCAGGAAGTTATCTTGGTTCAAGATATGGTCAGATAGAGGAAATGAGATGGAGGCTGGTTTCGAGGGAGGATTTGAGGAAAGACATCATTGGATAAGTCTAATGTGGAAATGGATGAACATAGCGGAGAGTAATTTTTATAAGCAGTGTGATGACCAGCCAGGCCCAGTTCCACATAATATATAAACAGTTACAAACGAATTTTTAGGCTAATTACCTCTTGTCAAGAAACCAGGACAAGTTGAAGTTGTTTATTTATATTTAATTTACTTATTGTCAATTTATTAAAATATAGTCACTTGTCTTGAAATCATTAAAAGGATTTGACATTGTGGCGACCGTGACATTTTCGTAAAGAAAAATTTTGAAGTAATTTTTCAAGAATTAATTCGTGTTAATATTGGACTACGAATATTAAGAAGTTAATGATGGAACTTCAGAAGAAAGCAAGAAAGGCAAATCGGGCCATTCTAACTAGAACAATTACGAAGATGGGGCAATTAGCGGCCATCGTTCCTCCAGATGTCACAACAATAAGGTGCTTGTTAACTGCATTGGAAGAAAGGTACTTAGCGATTAAGGCGTTAGATTTAGCTATATTTGAGGGAATGTTGATTGAGGATACTTCCGAAAATGACTTGGAAACAGAATTAAGCTCTGCGGAGGAGTACCTCTTCAAGTATCTAAAGGTTAAAAGCGATTTAGAAAACATCATTTCACCAGCTCAGAACCTACAGTCAGAGGGACCGTCGAGATTAGAAACTGCTCGTTCGGGGGGATTTCCTGGGGGGGGGGGGGGGGGCAAAGTAAGAGGTTTAAACTACCCAAAATCGAATTTATCCTGTTTAATAGGGATGTTAGGGCTGTTTCACACTATATGGTTTTGGCCGTACGGCGAAATTTTTTTTGTGGAGTATAGAAGGAGACGGGCACTTTCACATTACACGGCGACGGCAAGAAGCCGTACGGCCGCCGTATAGCAGCCGTCCTCAACCACTAAACTCACGGCGACCGGATAGCCGCCGTGGACCCAGTAGTCTATTTGATCAAATGCAGGCTTTCACATTGGACGGCTTTTAGCCTTTTTTCGCTAGGTTTTACTATGTACGTTTCTCTACAGTTCTTTTAATTTATTTAAATATTAATAATATTTATTTAATTTTTTTAATAATTAACAATGGAAGAGATTGATGCAGAAGTGTTAAACACCCTTGTCCAAAATAGACCAGTGCTGTGGAACTAATATCTTGATTTATACAAAGACAGAAAGGCAAAGAAAAATGCTTGGAATGAAGTTTGTGTACAATTGCAGCCAGATATTATGCCCCAGCCTTGGTATCCTCAGGCCTAAAATAACAAAACAATATTATAACAATTCTATTTAGTAAACTAATTATATTAGGATGTAGATTCAAATATACAGAGATAATTATAAACGTCAGATTATTTTTTAATTTTATTATAACAAACACTAACAAAATCGTATTTTATATTTATAATTAATTTATAGTCTATATCTTTCATTAGTATGATGGATACGCTATTTTATAATATGTTTATTAAATACAGTAAAAAAATTGTTTATGTTAAATCTTTTAACATAAAAGATCGGTTCATGAAATAATACTGCGGTTCCGTTCCGACCATATATAAATTATGTTTATGGCTTCTCTTTTTGCGACGATAATGCAACTATAATGCAATAATTTGTTTATGGTTCATAGCAGAGCACTTTACTTCATTTTTAAAAACCTTCTGAATGGAAAAAAGCCGTGGACAAACCGGATAGTGTGAACAACATGCCAATTCGGATTTTTGCCGTACGGCAAAAACCGTATAGTGTGAAGCGGGCCTTAAGGAATGGCTAATATTTTGGGGCCAATTTAAAAAAATTGATGATGATTCTGATATGAGTGATGATGATAAATTTCAGTGTATATTGTTAGCTACTGTCCCCAACTCTAGAGCTAGGGAGGTAGTTGAAAGTTTCCCACCTAGGGGAGAACATTATAAAAGCACCATTTCGAGTTTGAAGGATAGATTTGGGAGAGAGGAATTATTGAAATCCTCAAAAGAATATTGTAAAACAGAGAAAAAGTATGAAAGTAAGTCAATAGAATTGAATGTAAAAAAGTATCTGGGAGAGCAAAGGGCAGAATATCCAGATTGGGTTCTAAATAAGATTTTAGATTATGTTTATTTGGATAATACAGTTACCAGTGTTAAAGCTAAGAAAGATCTAAAAATATTTCACAAACAGTCTGCCACATTGATGGCGGAAGGATGTTTAGAATTGAGTCAATGGGAAGCTTCTACTGGGAAATATTTTGAAGGAAAAAATACAGACAACGTTTTTCGGGCAGATATGGTAATCCAGCTACCATATATTGTGACAACGCTACCACATTTGTGGGAGTGATACTGTAAATAGCTATTTTATAGAAAAACAATTAAATTTTTATTCCTGCTAGATCCCCTAATTTTGGAGGTTTGTGGGAGGCTGGGGTTAAAACAGTTAAATACCATTTAAAACGCATTATCGGACTTCAAATCCTAAATTACGAAGAGTTTTTAACTTTACTTATAGAAATAGAAGCATGTGTCAATTCCCGACCTCTCCTTCCACTTAGTGCTGATCCTAACGACCTTATTCCACTAACACCTTCCCACTTTCTTACCGGCGAACCCCTTACAAGTTTACCAGAACCTAACCTTCATTATAAAAACATAAAATATCTATCGCACTGGCAACACGTCCAGCGAATAAAACACGCCTTTTGGAATCGGTGTTCGTCCCAATATCTCTCATCTCTCCAGGAGCAAGGAAAATGGAGGTCTTCTCAACCGAATCTTAAGGTTGGGTCCCTGGTTGTCTTAAAAGAAGATTTCCGAGCACCTGCCCACTGGGACATGGCCCGTGTCGTTGAACTGCACACTGGCAGTGACGGAAAGTGTCGTGTGGCAACAGTCAAAACGTCACATGGAACTTTTAAACGGGGCTATCAAAAATTTGCCCTCTTCCTCTGGAAGAAGATGACAACACCTCTTCAGATTAACATTCAGCATTTCTACAATATTTTACTAATTATATTAATTACTTTGCACTTTTATTGATTATTAATAGATTTTTTTTGTTAACTTATAATTTTTTTTTTGACAATTGAATCGATTTTTCGATTTTTATTCTTAACTTAATTAAATTTAATTTTAATATTTTGTATTATTTAAAAGTATAATCAAATAACTTCATGTAAATCTTATTGTTTAGTCATTTTGTATCAGTTGAAACCTTACTGTTTCAAGGTGAGCGGCATGTTGAGTCGCGAGATTACTTATGCTTTTATAGGTCTCTAACAGATAGCGCTCGGGAGCTACAATCCCCACCTGTCCCCTCTCCTGTACTATTATATTGTACCCCTTCCCTTATTTTATATTCTTTAGTCTGTTTCAAAACCTTGACGGCTCCAGGTCTATCTCGAAATACTAAATTCCTTGTATTATGATATACTTATATTTGTATACTATTCAAATTCAATGTTAATATACAACCAGTCAATGTTCAAAACTACAGTTTTATAGTGTTTCTTTTTAATACACCTAATCGTTTTCGATAATTTTATTACACACACAAACAAAAACGTTTTGGTAGCTTCATATGGAGTAGAGAACGGGGCTTCTAAATAGATTTCAAAATTCTAATACATAAAAATTTATCTAACCAAAATCGCAGAAGAAACTACTGACAATATTTTATGTTTGTGGAAATTTCTGAAAGAGGAATTGTTAAAGGAAGTAGTTTTCAATCGCTGACAAAAAAATATTTAGATTTATTTTTAGATATTAAGACTATAGCTTACATTTACAAATTACACATTACCGTGCCTAAAACTTTACTAACATAATCATCACCACTTCTTTAAATGCTAAAATAAAATCTACGAGTGTACATAATTTCTAAGTTATATTGATAACTGCCGATAGGGATTTTCTAAAATTTTATCCCTAAGGGGAACATAAGGGCAAAGTTAGATAAAAAGGGGAATTGAGCCCAGACCGATCTTCTAAAGTTAGGAAGTTAATACTTGAGAAATAGCTCTTATTTTAGATGTAAGCACGTATATTAATAAAAGATAATTCCAACTTCAACCAAAGGATGGGTAAAGATATGGGGGGGGGGGGGGGGGGGGTTAGAAGGAATATACCGCTGCTTTTCCCGGAATGTTATCGTTTAAGAATTTTTCTTCAGTAGTCGGAATCAATAACTAATTTGGGATATTAGCAAATTATCTTATCAAAGGGGAGGGGGTATAGAAATAAGGGGAAGGGATAGAATCTAGATATCCTCGCTTAATAAAATAATTTAAATGTTTTTTGGTGGTAGTTTATAAACCCATCAAATTGAAAATAACACACCCCGTAGCGAAGCACGGGTATCCAGCTAGTCTTATATAAACCACTTTTTCTAATTTTTGTCCAAGTTCTTAGCACAAATTGTTATCTTTGAGATTTTTAAGTGGAATTATTATTATTCTGCTAACTTTGTGTGCTGCATATTAATTGCAAAATGGGGTCGATGAAGAAAATATTTTTTTAAAAGGGATCTATGAAGGATAAAGGTTGGGAACCCCTGGTCTAGAGGGTGGAGGTTTATCGTCAAACCATCGGAGGTCACCACCAGCGTCCAGCCAACCTCTTATCTTCTCTTCATTAGGAAATTCTCCGGCATAGGGCAGGCCCACTGTTCTGGCTTTGGCCCCTAACAAGGAACTAAAAGCCAAATGAAAAATCGATATCTTACTATAGTATTCCCTCAAATCATTTAGGTCTGGACCAGAGATCAATAACTCTAACGTAAAGGTTCCCACGGAGATTCGGAATTCAAGCTCTTTCCCTCGATAACTCAACCGTTCCCTCCAACTTTAGTTGTTAAAACCGTACTTCCTGTAAGGTATTACTGTAATTTAAAGTGCATAATAGGCTATAAATATGTAAGAATGAAAAGGGGAGCTTAGCCTAAAATTGAAAGAATGAGAATGGGAGCTTAATTTGGAAATATTTTTTTATTAATCCTGAAGACTTTCCCTTAACTCGCTCGTATTACCTTGTAGATTATTTTCGATTATATAATTTTCCGGAGACACGCTTTTTTTTATAAAATAATAATATTAATTCCCTCAAAGGAGACCGGGGTTATTTACACGTTTCCAGCATAGAGGATTAAGAAATTTTTAATATCACAGTTTTTAATGACTCCAAGATTTTATACAGGTCGTTACAAGTATCATAAGCCGGCTAATTAAATAATTATTTTTTAAGCCACGAAATGCTTCCTTGCTAGGGAAGTATAAATTAACGAGTCTTTTATTATGTTCACACAAAAAAGTAAACAAAAATAGGGAAGCTAATTAAAACTAATTTATGGAAAGAATTTTTGAACGTTATGAAAGTTGGAAGAAAGGAAAGAGTTGATAATGCTTCGGTCTCCCTAATTACACTTGTAACAGCCTTGTCACATGCTTCTCTTAATATGCGCGTGCGCGTATATACCTTCATCTCTCTGTTTCTCCAAGAAGTAAACTTTTTCATTAGCGTGAAAGCAACCTAACCTCTTTTAGTTTATTCATCATCACCTCTCGTCATCTAAATGAGGTCCTTGTTTAAATCCACGCCGTTAATGCCTACGTCCGCAGCGTTTCTCATTCTTTCTCTAACCCTATGTCTGAATCACCTAGTACTCTGCTCCTTTTCCCACAGCCATTCACTCCAATTTATTATTAAACGGTGAAAGAAAATTGAAACCGTCATTATTATAATTAATGTCGGGCAGAGAGAAAAATATTAAAATAAAAAAAGATAAAGATAAAAAAAAGATATTCTTATTTTTGGGTTTTCGAAAAAGTCATCTATATAATATAAAAGTCAACGTATGTGTGTGTGTGTGTGTGTTTGTTCTTTATACAAATCTACAGTTGTAGTCCGATCTCGATGAAAATTTGCACACTTGATCTTCAAAGACAGGGGAAAATCATGAATTTTCGAAATTTAAATTTTGGTACACAGGGGTACGGGGTACATGTAATGAATACGGGGTCAAAGTAATGAATACCTTTCGTGATGCATATCATTGAAAAGCTCTTTAAGCGTACAGTAATTGTTGTTAAGTGTAGTTTTATCATATTTTCATTTAGGAGGGGGGTAAAATGGGAAATATAACTATATCTATATATAAAAAGAAGAGTATCTATATGAGAGAATGTCTTTTATACAAATCTACAGTTTTATCCAGATTTGATGAATTTTTACACTCTTTTTATTCCAAACAAGGTGAAGGTCACTGCCTACATGATTTTCAAATTTAAAATTTTGGTACACATAGGTACGGGGTACAAATTTCAAAGTAATGGATACCCTTCATGATGCATATCGTTGGAAAGCTCTTTAAGAGTACATTAATTGTTGTTAAGTACGTTTTCGTCATATTTTCATTTAGGAGGGGGGTAAAATGTAAATGTATATCTATATCTATAAAAGTATCCGTATGTGTGAATGTGTTTATGTTCTTTATACAAATCAAGAGTTTTAATTGGATCTCGATGAAAATTTGCGCACTTGACCTTCAAAGCAAGGGGACGATCTCTGTCTACATGAATGTACGAAATTAAATTTTTGGTACACAAGGGGTACGGGGTACAAATATCAAAGTTGAAAACCCTTCATGATGTATACTGTTGAAAAGCTCTTTAAGAGTACAGTAATTGTTTTTACGTGCATTTAGGGGGGTAAATGGAAAAATATGTCTAAAAGTCAACGTATGTGTGTCTGTTCTTTATACAATCCATAGTTTTAGTCCGATCTTGATCAAAAAATGCACACTTGACCTTCAAAGGAAGAAAAAATCAGTGAATTTTCGAAATTAAAATTTTGGTACACAAGGAACAGGGTGCAATAATGAATACGGGGTCAAAGGACTGAATACCCTTTATGATGGATATCGCTGAAAAGCTCTTTAAGATTCCATTAATTGTTGTTATGTACAGTTTTGTCATATGTATTTTTATTTAGGAGGGGGTAAAATGGAAAAATATAGCTATATCTTATAAAAAAAGAAGAGTGTCTGTATGAGGGTATGCCTTTTATACAAATCTACAGTTTTATCCCAATTTGATGAATATTTACTCACTTTCCCTTCAAAGCAAGGGGGAGGTCTCTGTCTACATGAATTTTCGAAATTTAAATTTTTATTGTTTATATACTTATCTAATTATAATAACACTCCGTAGCGAAGCACGGGTACCCAGCTAGTTCTTTATAAAAACTCCTGCTAGTTCGTAAACCACTAAAAATGTTAAAATTTTCTTTAATTTGTGTACCGGGTGTTCTGTTCTTTGAAAACATTAAAATATGTCTAAGAGTAAACTACCCTTATTTTTGATGGTATCGAAAAACATTATTTATAAAAGTGGTTCAGAATTGCAAAAAACGTATAAATAATGAATATTATTTTATTTTATGAATTATTAAATTTTAATTAATTTTCTGAAATATTATTATTATTTTTTATTTTTATTTTTTTCAAAAATTAACAATGCTAACTACAACAAATAGCTATCTTTGGATTTTCTATATAAACAAGTGTGATAAGAAACAAGTGGATAATAGGTTGGAAGAGTTAAAGGAAATAATTAAACATGCCACTTCCACTATTCCACTTGAGCAAGTTCACAAGGCTTGTATAGAATTCATAAATTGGATCGAAATTTGCATAGAAGTAGGTGGCAATACATTTGAATGATAATTTTTTATTTTTTCCTTTTTTTTCGAATCTGTTGATTTTTTTGATACTAAAATAGATGTTAAGATTAAGCCTATTTGCACGGGTCGAGTATTTTAGTAGAATAGTTTAGTAATTTAGTACTCGACTCGTTTGGACACTTTGTTTTACTTAATTTATATACTCGACACCGACACTGACTCAATTACTCGACCGTGGCTACAAATACTAAAATACTCGACCCGTACAAACTAGGCTTTAGAATTATTAATTACTTGTTGCTATGATTTTTTTTTTTTTTTTTTTTTTGATTTTTTTTGATTTTTTTTTTTTTAATTATTACATTAGCTTATTATTTGATTTAATTAATTTTGTTTTCTTAAAATAAATTAATATTTAATATTTATACTTTTTTGCAATTCTAAACCACTTTTATAAATAATGTTTTTCGATTTCATCAAAAAAGTGTAGTTTACTCTTGGTCATATTATGAAGTTTTCAAAAAACAGAACACCTGGTTAAGAGTTTATGGGGGTTTAAAGGTATCAGAGAGATAATAACGTAAACAAACAAAGAAGCGTGTAAGGGCAACGCGATGATGCAGTCAAGTTAATACCGTTACTTATGGTTTAGTGCCTTCACCCTATCATGCTCAACGGGTATTAATTCAACTGGTAAGAGACGAGGATGCTAAGTTTCCTTTGGCCTCGCGTGTTATCCTAGAAGACACCTTTATGGATGACATAATAACAGGTGCCGAATCCTTAGATACTTTTTTTCAAACATCACAGCCATTAATTCAACTTCTCACGGCCGGCGGTTTTAAATTAAGCAAGTGGATTAGCAATTCTACTGAATTTCTTTCTCTCCTTAGAAGTTCTATCTCAAGTCCACTAATGATCAAGGAATCTCCCAATCACTCAGTCAAGGTTTTAGGTATACTCTGGGTACCCACGAACGATAGTTTTGCTTATCAAATTTCACCACCCGCACCTTCTAAAAATCATACTAAACGTATTCTTACAATTATAGCTGGGATTTACTCCAACAATAAGGTTTTAGTAAGAAAAAATGAAGGTGAGAAAGTTATCCTAATTAAAAAAATGTCAGATATAGACAAATTATAATTTGCCATAATTCAAAATTAACATAATACTTTATCAAAAAAATTTTGTAATGAAATATTTCAAAATTCCCTCTAATAAAAACCTTTTAACAATAAATAACTATGTTACAATACCTATAATTCTAAAAATAACTACAATTATAAAAGGCAAGAGTATTACTCATCCAATCAGTATCGGTAACTTCGATCATTTTATTTTGTATGAGGTTTCGTCTATTTTATATTTATTTCTAAACAATAATCATGTAAACACAGCGATAAAAATCTACATATTCGATAAACTTGTTATGTTGTTAAAAGAATTGCAACTATTTATTTTACTATTAACGAATAAATTATATTACCTACCCAACAACGCTCAGATTACGTTGCTGTCATTAAATGTCTGTGATATTCATTTATGCTTTCTTTTTTTCTCTCTTTCTTTTTTTCTCTTTCTTTGTTTTTCATCTCATTGGTTTTTTTATATTGTTTTGCTTTTGTTCTTGTTGCTGATGTATTTAATTATGGTAAAACTGGATATGAAGAAATTTCTAGTCACAAAAATCTTTGTAAAAATTTATTTACGATTAATTTGTTAATCTAGTCATACCTACATCTTAATGTTTGTGGATATTTTAAGTATTAGAATAGTAATATATACTAAACATTTAAATTACGCTTATTATTTACATTACACATCTACTTACAATAAAAGTGTAAAAGATTGATAAATATAAATTTAGTTAAATTTTTATCTCAAAAATACAAATGAATAGTGAATATTTAAAATCATTAGATTCATTTAATAAAATAGATGAATTTATAATCAATGACTACCGACTAGACAGACTTAAGCAAAATTCTTTTACATTATTACATACAAATATCAGATCAATAGCAAAAAATTATGATACATTGACATTACTGTTACAAAACTTAAATAGAAACTTTGATTTAATAATTCTAACAGAATGTTGGCTTAAGCAATACAACAGCTACTTCGATATAGACGGTTATACAGCATACTATGATATCGGAAGCAATAGAGCGGAAGGTATCGTAGTTTTCTGTAAAAACCATATTGAAGTACTGAACGTTGTAAACAGGCCAATTTCTGGTTGTAACAGCCTATCCGTACAAATCAAATCACACAACAAACATATCACTCTGACCTCTATTTATAGATCAAGTGAAATTAATTGTGAAGATTTCCTTACTAATTTAGAACTATATTTAAATGTAAATACCACAGCAAACCACATTATAGCCGGAGATGTGAACTTGGACCTACTGACTGACAGTACCATGAGAAATACTTACAAACATGCTTAGTAGACTAGGATTTGTTAGTTGTATAAACGATGTAACAAGAAGAGTAGATAACACCGAATCGTGCATCGACCATATCATGGTAAAATGCAACGATAAACAACAACTGACATCTTTTATTTTACAAACAAAAATTACGGACCATTACCTTACAGGACTATCTCTAGACATTAATAAACAGCACATAAATACCAACCGTAACAAACAAACAATAACGATATGCAAGACAGATACAAACAAACTATCGACATTAATTGAAAACATAAACTGGGACCAACTGTACAAACATGCTGATGCAAACATAGCAACAGAACATCTAGTTGACGTACTTAAAGACAATATTAAACTAAGTACAACAACAACAGAAACATACGTGACTTGCAGAAAAAAGAAACTAAAACCTTGGATTACAAGTGGACTGGTTAAATCTATTAGACAAAGGGACAACATTCGGAAAACTCTAGACAAACAACCATTCAACACGAAACTCAAATCTAAATACATTAAATACAAAAATATGTTGACCAAACTGATCAGGAAGACAAAGTCAAAATACTTTCAGGACAAACTACCCACTGACAAACCTGATTCTGCTCGGACATGGAAAGTAATAAACGAATGTCTGAATAGAAAGAAATTTGTAGAAAATAAAATAGCTACTCTTCACTACGATGATAAGACTTGTACGGATAGCGCTGAAATAGCAAACCAACTTAACAATTTCTTCCGAAATGTAGGAGAAAAACTCGCCAAAAAAATAAAACCAACAGGAATACTGACACTGTACAACAAGACATAACCATAGACATAAACAACATAATTACCCAATTTGAACCGATTACTGAAACTGAAATTAAAAAACATATAAATAGTTTGAAATCAGATACCTCACCTGGGATTGACGGCATCAAAGCACAATATTTGAAAACGTCTCAAAAATACTTAACTTCACCTCTAACCTACGTTTGCAATCTCTGTATTAAGCAGGGAGTTTTCCCGAACATACTGAAAGAGGCTGTCATTACACCAATTTACAAACAAGGGGACAAAACTGATCCGTCAAATTACAGACCGATATCATTAATTTCTAATATTTCCAAAATATTAGAAAAATGTATCAAAACTAGGCTAACAAACCATCTAAAACAAAATCACATAATATCGTCAAATCAATTTGGTTATATGGAGAATACAAGTACATCTGACGCAGTCTATAGACTGACCGACTATGTTACTAATGATTTAGATGTGGGCAACAAGTCTTTAGCTGTTTTTATCGATTTAAAAAAAGCTTTCGATACTGTTTCCCACACTATTTTGTTAAATAAACTTGAATGTATAGGGATACGGGGGACTTGTCTTAAATTATTTAAAAGTTACCTAACAAACAGAAAACAACAAGTTAAACTAGACGGTAGATTTAGCGAACCAGTTATAGTAAATTTTGGAACCCCCCAAGGAACGGTGATCGCGCCCTGGCTATTCCTGGTTTATGTAAATAACTTACTAAAACTAAAAAACTCCTATTCAGAAATACTTTCCTTTGTCGACGATACTCTGGTATATTTCAGAGGATCCACTTGGAAGGAAGTTCTAACTAAAGCTACAAAAGGAATGACTGAAATAAAATCTTGGTTTGACAACAACTTACTTACTCTTAATCTAGCTAAAACCAAATACATGACTTTCTCACATGACGTAAGAGGACAACCGCATCCCGACTTGACTAGACTTATCTTACACCAATCTCAATGTACTAGACCGTTAGACTTCACCTGTACATGCAGTTCCCTTTTAGAAAAAGTAGACTCTATCAAATACCTTGGGGTAATGATTGATTCTAACTTGAATTGGAAACTCCATATCGACTGGGTAGTCAAAAGAATCAGAAAAACATTTTACAGTTTTATACAGATAAGAAACTTTGTTAACAAGTCCATACTAAAAATGATATACCACGCCCTCGTAGAGTCAATTTTAAATTATTGTATCCTGTCTTGGGGAAGCGCAGCCGAAACTAATTTAGAGCCGTTGTCAATAGTACAAAAAACTGTTATTAAAATTATATTGAAAAAACCAGTTAGATACAGTTCGGTGCTTTGCTACCAAGACCTGATGGTGCTGCCTATTCATCTGCTTTTTATGAAGGCAACCCTGATGTATTTTTTTAACCATGAAAAAACCGATGTCCATCATAATTATTCAACTAGACATAAAATAAACAATAAAGTACAAATTCCCTACTGTAAAACAACAAAGAAACAGAGACACGCTACGTACTTAGGACCAAAATACTACAACCAGCTACCCGACAACCTCAAACAAATACAAACAATTAACACTTTTAAACAGAAACTAAAACCCTACCTATTCTCACTGATTTCAATAGACAGCAACACTAGAAAGTATTGATAACAACATCAATGAACTATATTATAAATAAACATCCTATAAAATAATCACTTTTAGATCACTATAAATACGAAAACAATTTCTAAGAGACGACGCCCTCGCTCTAGAGTTTCTCACTCTACTGAGGGTCCTTACCAAACAAATTTTTTTCTTTAAAATAAAATGGGAATATTATTGAAAAATATTATATGTGAAAAAATTTTATTGATGTACTTATTTTTCTTTTTGGTGAAATAAATATTATTATTATTATTATTATGATCCCTTGGGTTTCATCGCTTCACTAACTTTTTCGTACAAGTGTTACTTGCAGAAACTTTGGAAATCAGATCTCGGTTGGGATGATCCACTTCCAGAGAAACTTATTTCTGAGTGGTCTTGTAACGGGGATTTGGTGAGTGGAATAAAGTGAACTGGTTATATGGTTGATAGATATTTATTTGTATAATGAATGTGTGTGAGTGATTGTTCTAAGATGTGTACACCTCCAGAGCTAAGATCGGACTCCCCGTGTGACTCTGTGCTAGGGTTTAGTCTGTTAGATTCTTGGTGGGGGAAAGCACCACTAGACAGAAATTCGAGCCTTTGCTAGCCTAAGGTCTACACTGCTTTCCTAGAATATTCTGGACTTGGCTTCCCCGTTAAAGACCCCCCTTCTTTGGAGAGTGAGCACCTGCGAACAGGTTACTCCCCGAAGAAGGAAGTAGCCAAGGCAGTGTAGTGTTTGTATTGATTTGGTTTGTGACTTTGGAGCTGGAGGTTGTGAGCTGGAGGTGTATACTTGGTACAATGTGTCGCGGAAAGGAGGAGAGACCTTATGAGTTGATGAATTCAAGTGGTCCTGGGATGATGGATGCTGGTAGCGTGGTGATGGTGACCTGGTTGTTGTTGAGGGATGGTCCTGGCAGTTGGTGACCAGGTTGTTGTTGCGGGATGGTCCTGGCAGTTGGTGACCAGGCCATTGTTGATGGGTCCTGAGAGTATAGTATGTTGTGTGTTGTCCTTCAGTCCCGTAAAGAGGTGTTTTGGTGGACTCCTGGTGAACTGTGGTGAGTTGGAGTAATCCACGTGTTGAGTTTAGGTTTAGGAGTGTCTTGAAGATTACGTTCGTGTTAATAGGGTCTTTCACCTACCGTCACCTACATTTGTCGGAGTGTGTACCTATTGTGTGTGTGATTACAATATTTTTACACATATCACATTAATATGCTGTAACATTTAAATATTATTAAAATAGATTAATTAAAATTACATTATTTTTTTTATTTTTCTTATAATTATGAAGAATTTCTTACAATTAGTATTAAATTTTTTTTTATTATATTATATACATGTATTTAATATATTAATAATAAGCTTAGAAGTTATTTTTAAGTTAAACATATACATTTATTTAAATTTACTGTTTCTTATAATTATAATGATTATTATTAGGTTATATGCCTTTGTTTATAATAAAATAATTTCCTCTAATTATTCGGATTCAATTTATTCTTAAATTATTAATTTGAATGAACTACTAACTATTTATCTAGCTTGGTTGAGGACTGTAGAAAGGCAATAACTGAGCATGCTGATATCACGTCTCACTCTCTCGTTCCTATTGAATTTTCGTGTTGTGTGATATATGGTAACTGTTTGGACCAGCAAGTACATCAGTGAAACCAATCAGTCTGTCCTTGTACAGTCATAACCTGACCTGTTATACCTTTGAGTGTGACATCTACAGGGTTGATGACTTCAGTCTTATTTAACAAATTAGGGTGAATAACTGATACCGCTGAACCTGTATCTAGGAGTGTTACAACTGGCATTTTGTTTATCTTTGCTATAATGAGAGCTTGTTTATCTGATACATTTATTGATGGTATAGTTATTACTGTTGTGTTGCAATTTGGTGTTGTGAATTTATTATTTGTTAGTGGAAATTGTGTGCCTATCGACTTTGTTTGTGGAATTATTTGGGTATGTTTTATGGTGGTTGTTTGTGGTTGAATTTGTTGATGAGTCTTTGTTTGTTGAGATGATTGGTGAGGCGGGGGAAATGAAATATTTATTTGTTCCATCCCCCGCGTGTCTAGTTTAAAAGTTGTTTCAATTGACTACATTCTACTGCCGTGTGCCCTGTTTGCTTGCAAAATTTACAATATATTGTTTTTGTATATTTGTAGCAATGTCGTGCCTCATGACCTTGTTTGTAGCATAATTGGCAGGTGGTATTTTGTGTGTGTGTTTCTGTTCGCCTTGGTGGTGTTTGGGACCTATTTCGTGATGTAGGAGATCGTCTCCTGTTATATGAAATTGAGGGTGATTGTTCCCTTGAAACTCGGGGAGAACTGTAAGGTGTATGTGACCTATATATGTTATAGGAGTTATAACTGGACGGCGAACTACCTCTAGAAGAATTAGGTGATTTGTACTGTCTTCTAGGTTTGTTAGGACATTCACTGTGCCAGTGAAATGAATTTTGACAATATTGACATTTAGGCGGTGCTTGATAATGGTTATGTTTATAAGTGTTTAAATTGGGTGTTTTGTACTGTGGGACTTTTATCTATATATATAAAATTCTCGGCCACGGTGTTTGATCCCGAACTCCTCCGAAACGGCTAGACCGATTTTGATGATTTTTTTTTTGTATTGTTCGGTAGGTCTGAGAATAGGATGTTATCTATTTTTTATGCCCCTAAGTGATAAGGGGGGCCCCCCCAAAATTTTATTTTTTGATTTTTTAAACAAAACTTTTTTATTTTATTTTTTATAGATTTGGCATTAAAAAATACTTATAACCCTAAATTTTTACCTTTTAACCACCACTCAGTGATGAGGGGGGGCCTCCCCAAAATTTTATTATTTGAATTTTTTGGTTAAAGTTCTTTAATTTTATTATTTTATGATATGGCATTAAAAAATACTAATAATCCTAAATTTTTATAACTTTACCACCCCTCAGTGATAAGGGGGGGGGGGCCCAAAATTTTATTTTTTTAATTTTTTGGTCAACATTTTTTAATTTTATTATATTATGATTTGGCATTAAAAAATACTTATAACACTAAATGTTTACCTTTTTATTACCCCTCAGTGATGAGGGGGGGCCCCCCGAAATTTTATTTTTTGATTTTTTTGGACAAATATTTTTAATTTTATTTTTTTATGATTTGGCATTAAAAAATACTTATAACCCTACATTTTCACCCTTTTAATACCAACCCCCATTTTTTAATAGCGATATTAGTACTGTAATAATCTTCAACTCTCAGTGGATTAATGGAATAAATAAATAATTTATATGGCAAAATAACGTTTGCAGGGTGAGCTAGAATTAATTATTAATGGGACTTGGTGTCTTACAAAACTAACGATACAGTTTGCCTTGCCAACGAAGCTGTAAATTATCCTACAGAGTTTTTGAACTCATTGGATTTGTCAGACATGTCACCGCACCATTTACAACTGAAGGTTGGATCTCCGGTTATTTTGCTTCGTAATTTGAACCCACCACGACTATGCAATGGCACGCAATTAGCAGTGGAGTAACTATGGCCCGCGCAGGCCCGCATTGCGAGGGGCCCCCAAATCAACGACGAGGGCTTTTTTTCTCATCAATTTTGTTTGGCGAGGGGCCCCCAAAAAGTTTTTGCGGGGGCCCCCATTGCCCTAGCTACGCCACTGGCAATTAGTCATTAAAAAATTAAAAATATTGTCGAAGCCAGTATTTTGAATGGCAAAACCGTATTCCTTAGTATAATTACGTAAAAAAATTATAAAAATGTAAAAAAAAAAGTTCCGAGGCAAAAACGTATTGCTTCCACGAATCCCTATGATTCCCACAGATGTGCCAATTGAATTCAAACGCGTTCAATTTCCAATTAGATTGGCATTTACAATGACAATCAATAAGTCCCAAGGCCAAACGATGTCTGTTTGGTGTGGCTTAGATTTGGGCACTCCATGTATTTCACACGGACAATTTATACGTGGCATGTTCTCGCGTGGGTAAACCATCCAGTTGTTTGTGTTGGCTAAAGATGGACTAACCAAAAATATCGTACACTCCATTGCACTTAAATTGATATTTTTTCTTAAATGTCATGATTAGTGATAGTAAATATGGATAACATTTTTAGGGTTTCGAGGTCATCCTAGAAACACTTATGCTTTTGGTAGTTCGTCCGTCTGTCGCATCTTGGAGTATATCTCCGGACCTACTGAAGCTATAGACTTGAAATTTGGTATACAAGTTAAACTTTTTTTGCCCAAAAACAGAGAAGCTATTGCAGACTTACTTTTTCATTCAAAATTTCTGCGATCTTCGATTAATTGCGAATAGATTGCAATATTTTATATATTTTTTTTTATTTTCAAGTTGGGAATCATTTCAAAGGTATTGAAATGTAGATCACAAATATATATCGCGTTTCCAAAATGGCGGCCATTTTACCCCCGAAAAAATTAAAACAAGCACAAAATGCACCTCCCTCCCTGCACTACCCCATTAGGATAGGTCCTAAAAATGAGGCAAAAATATTTAAATATACATCTCTGTGGTCCAATAACATTCCCGGGAGTTGATTTAAAAAAGTCAAATTTAAGAAATTTTAGGGGGCCATAACTATGGATTCACAAAAATATGTCGAATATACAATGTGGCGGCCATTTTACCTCCGAAAAATTTAAAACAAAACGCAAATAAATGTCCCTCCCCCCCCCCCCCCTACCCCATAAGGACAGGTCCTAAAAATAAGGCAAAAATACAAAAATATGCATCTCTGTAGTCAAATGATATTTTCGGGAGTTGATATAAAAAAAGATAAATTTTAGGGGCCGTAACTATGGAGCTACAAAAAGATGCCGCCCAGGTTGGCATCTTTTAAAAGTATTAAAATTTGGTTAGCAAAAATATATCGTATTTCCAAGATGGCGGCCATATTACTTCGAACAGAACCAAATAAGAGCATACCGAAGATACTAAAGGATAATATATGCACATTTTGATTCTCAAAAATGGAACATTTTATACATATTTTAGTTTAAAAAAATAATAATAATTTGGTATTTATGAATTTTTATCACCGTAGACACTCTTTTAGTAACTTGCTGGCAAGTACTTGACGGGATTTTTTAATGTAAATATAACTTTTAAGAGATATAATTTTAAATAATATATTACTTAACTTAATAAAGTACAATAAATTAAAAAAATGAATGGTTGGTGTTTAGTTATTTTGATAGGCCGTCATGGTCCACAGCGCTCCTCCTCTTTCAGTCATAGACCACATCCCCACACACTTACAATAAGTTATTTATTGTCTATTTACCTACCAAAATGTTCACTAGAAATAATTTATATGGCAAAACAACGTTTGCCGGGTCAGCTAGTTTTATTATGTTTTTCTGGTGATTGAGACCGTGGTGTGTTGGTGTGTTGTTGTGTTGGGCTTTTGTCCTTTAGCAGAGCGGATTTATAAGGAAATTCTTCGGGTTTATCAGCAAAGAAGACTTGTTTGGGCTCCGGTTTTGTGGATCCCAGATCCAACCCTAATTCTTGGAGGCTGCAAGCCGTCCGAACAGTGTCGTTGTATGACTTTGGTAACTTGGCTTTTACCAAGTCCCTGAATTTTTGGTTAATATTGTTTAGAAACGTTTCCTGAGCCAGGTGATCTAGCATCAAGGAAAATGTTTCTAAAGGGTCAGTTCGAGCTGCTAGATTTAGTTTTGCCGTTATGTGATTAATTTTGTCTGCTAAGGACTTAAGCGTGTCGTGTGGTTCGGGTTTGAGTTGAGTCAACTTTTTGAGAATGTTGTGAGGCTTCTGTTCCTGGTCTGACCGGAACCTTTTCAAAAATGCATTTTTGAGCTCTGCCCAAGTAAAATTATGGTTGTTTAGTTTAAAGGCGTTAAAGAATGTTAGAGCCGCTCCGTCCAGCTTCATTTGGAAGACAGCTTTAAGCTGCCCTTCCGACCAGTCAGAAAGACGGGATGCATTTTCGACACTCTCAAAAATGTGCTCAATGTCAGGGTCTGTGTGGTTACCGGAATATTTGGGGATGGCTTGAACTAAGGTTAAATTTATTTGTTGTGGTGATATGAGTTGTTCGTGTAGGCTTTGTGTGTAGTTTGAGGTTGTGTGTGTGAAGTTTGAGGTTGTTCTGAGGGTGTTAGTGTACGTGTTCGCGCATTGCGTTCATGTATGTCATCTGAAATTACACTAAGTGCAACTTTTAAACTAGCTATTTCCTCCTTGGTTTGGCGATAGTCGGTTTTGACCTCTGCGATTGCAGCAGCGACATTAAACTCATTGGCCGTCATATTATCGACGTCCTTTGGACTAACACCTGTCTCAGTCGCTACCTTGTCGAAAAGACGACTGATGTCAACAGGGTCAGTTGGGAGTTCAGGTAAGGATTCCTTAGATATTAAATATTCCTCAGGAACCCTGAGAGGGTTGTCTTTGGTTTGTTTCTTAATAAATTTTTGTAATTTGGCCCTCATATCTCTTGCGGTCCCGTCATGGTGTATGTCGAGGTCTGTCAGGATCTGAGTTAAAAACTCACACCTTATGTAGGGGAGGTTGGATAGGTTAATAGTTACCTGAGACATTATTATTTATTTATTTATTTATTTGATTATGTGTTTTATTTATTTTAAATGTGTATTGGTGTATGTTACGTGTTTTTATTTGTAAGGGAATTTATTGGATTGTGACAAGTGGGAATGTGTTATATTGAGGTATGAAAAAAATAAAGTGAATAATTTGTGATAAATGCAGATAATAGATATTAAAAAATAATTTCTTACCTTATTATTGAATCCTGTGTCCGGTTGTTGACGTTGATTGTTTTTTTTTTGTTCAGTGCACTCGCGTCTCTGGAGGGGTGTTTTGTTTTTGTTTTAAAAAAATGTATGTTAAAAATTAAATGAATGATGTGAAATTAATTGTGTGGGGTGAATCCTCCGCTGCCACCAATGTAACGGGGATTTGGTGAGTGGAATAAAGTGAACTGGTTATATGGTTGATAGATATTTATTTGTATAATGAATGTGTGTGAGTGATTGTTCTAAGATGTGTACACCTCCAGAGCTAAGATCGGACTCCCCGTGTGACTCTTTGCTAGGGCTTAGTCTGTTAGATTCTTGGTGGGGGAAAGCACTACTAGACAGAAATTCTTCTTTGCTAGCCTAAGGTCTACACTGCTTTCCTAGAATATTCTGGACTTGGCTTCCCCGTTACAGTCTAGCCTTACTCAGAACCTTTCCCTTCTTGCAAATATCAGCATCCCAAGATGTGTGCTACCAACAAATCACCACTACTCTCAAGTATTAGGGTTTTCTGACACATCCGAGCGAGGTTATGGATGCGTTTTGTGATAAATCTTTTTGAGACAAGGAACTGAATAATTATATTTTATTTTAAATATAAATTAAATATTTCAGAATGAATGTGTCAATACATCAAAGTGTCAATGTATATATATCAGGATTCCCCCCCCCCCCCCAAATTTTGACCCCCTCAGTTGATTTATGTCTTCGACAAATTGTGCCATTTGCTAACTGCACTTGGTATATAACTCTTCAGTCTTTCTTTATCATTTTTCCAGTCTCCCATTTCTGTCCTGAACGTTGGTAAATTCTTGCCTTCACAGTATCGCCAATACTGTATGATCTTAATAGAAAATTTTGATTCCCACCTGTGGTTGCCCCATTGCTTTCATTTTTCTGAATCCCATGAATTAAATCAAGTCGAGTTCTTATTTTCCTTCCAAACATTAAGCTGTAGGGTGACTTCCCTTCTGTACCTTCGATGTTCCTTAACTGCATTAATAATCTTCCAAGTTTATCATGTTTCTCCCCCGGTTCATTTGACATAGCCTTCAGATGTTTCTTCACTGTTTGAACTGACCTTTCCGCCAAGCCATTTAACTGTGGATGAAACGGTGTAGATGTCATATGTCGCACTCCGTTATCAATTAGGAAATCGCTAAAAATATGTCCGGTGAATTGTGGTCCATTGTCTGTCACTATTGTTTCAGGTAACCCAAACGTCATAAATAAACGATCTAGTTCCCTAACGCACCAAGCTGATGTTATGGTTTTTGTAGGCAATGCTTCGATCCATTTTGAAAAAGCATCTACTATTATTAGATAATACATACCGTGTAATGGTCCAACAAAATCTAAATGTACATGTTTCCAGGGTTCGTCCGGCTGGATCCATGGAGATGGTGAAGCTTTTGGTGGGTTGTTTTGTTTTTCACAACAAGGCATGCAGTCTTTTACTGGTTCTTTTATATCCTTGATTCCAATGTTCCCATAATGAAGCTCTGCTAGAATAAACTTCCTCAATTTTTTTTGGAATGAATACTCTGGATCCTTTCAATACACATCCGTTCTGCAGAGTCATTTCATGATCTTCATACCCAAGTGATTTTAAGGAAGTACCTTTTTTCAAAGCGTCAAGGATTAATTTTGTTTCTTCGTCCAACATTGTTTCTTTGGCAATAGTACTTTCATCTATAGGTAATGAATTTATTTGACTTATTTCGTAATATTCGGATTCATCTTTGCTCCATACTGTGTTTTCAGTGGGAAATCTGGATAAGTAGTCTGCGTTTGCATGTAATTTTGTATTTCTGTAGAGAATTTCGTAGTCAAAACCTAATAAGAAAAGGCTATAGTGTAGTAGTCTGGTAGCAGATAAGGTGGGTGAAGCCGATGTCGGATTAAATATAGAAACTAGTGGTTTATGGTCCGTGCTCAATTTAAATTTCCGACCATAACAATAAGGAAACAATTTTTTGATACCCCAGTAAATCGCAAGTGCCTCTTCATCAATTTGGCTATAGTTCTGCTCACTCTTTGTAAGGGATCTCGACGCAAAAGCAATCGGTTTTTCTTCGCCTGTTGAAAATCGATGAGAGAGCACCGCTCCAAGACCTACTGGGCTTGCATCTGTTGCTATTAAGAGTTCCTTACACGGATCACATTGTGTGAGGACTCTGTCACTGCTTGTATTTTTCTTTAGTTTGAGAAAACTTTCCTCACATTCTGACGTCCACACAAACTTTATGTTCTTTTGTAGTAGCTTGTTGAGCGGGTTAAGTGTTGTCGCTAGGTGTGGAATAAACAGATTGTAATAATTAGCCATACCTAGAATAGTTCTTAACTCTTTAACATTTTCAGGTCTACTTGCATTTAGAAGGCCTTTGATTTTCTCTTTTGAAGTATGAATACCATTTTCATCTATAACATGCCCTAAATATGTTGTGATTTTTTGAAAAAAAATTGCATTTATCTTTATTCAAACGCACGTCAAATTTTTTCAGTTGCTTAAAAACGTCTTCTAATCTTTGGAAAACATCCTCTTCTGATTTTCCATGTACTAAGATATCGTCAAAGAAGAATTCGACTCCTTCCATACCCTGTAACATTGTAGCCATAAATTTGTTCCATATTTGAGGAGCCGTTTTACCCCGAACATGAGACGATGAACTCTGTACAGGCCCTTATGAGTGCTAATAGTTTGCATTTTAGCACTCTCGTCGTCTAACCTCATGTGTAGATAAACGTTGGAAATATCTAACGTACAGAAAGACTTGGATCCACTTGTAGAGGCATAGATTTCTTCAATACGCGGGATCGGGAACGGTTCATCTTTAATCACCTTGCTTAGTGTAACCTTATAATCGGCGCACAGTCTCAAACTACCGTTAGGTTTTAGAATTGGCACTACTGGTGTTCCCCATTCACAAAAATCGACTTTCGAAAATTTTTTTCACAACAAGTTTCTCCAATTCCTCTTCAATTTTGTTTTTATTGCAAATGGTACCGGTCTTGGTTTGTAAAAAAATCGGTTTAGTATTTTCCCTTAAATTATTATGCCTGGATACCTGTGATTTCTCCAATTCCCTTGTTAAAAATAGATTTGTAATTTTCAAATAGTTTATTTAATTTGCAGGTAACATTAGGATGAACCTGCTAAACATCTGCGAATTTAAGTTTAGCTTGATGCATCCACTCCCTGCCGATTATAAGGTCGACTTTAGCATTAATGACATAAATTTTTCCCACGAAAGTATTACCGTTATACCCAACTTGCATAAGAGCAAGTCCGTTAGGTTTGATTAATTCACCGGTGTAGGTCTTCATTATTACATTCGTTGGTTGTAATTGTGATGGTATTTTCAATGCTAAATAGTCCTGCATAGAAATAGAGCTCAATGCAGCCCCCGTGTCCAGCTCCATGATGCACTTCTTATTTTCTATTAAGAAGTTTATTATGAACTTATCTGAAGATTGAGGCTTTACTGAATAGATCTCGTGCGGGTTTGTTGTGTCATTGTCTTCCTCTCCTGCATTTTGGTTAATTTTTTTAGTTTCTTCCTTCTTTCTGCAGCAAGCCGGTTCTATATGACCCCTCAATATGCAGAAGTTACAAACTTTTAGTTTCATTGGACAGTTGTTTGCTTTATGATTAGTACTTGTACAGCGAAAACATTTTCCACGCATCTCAAGAAATTGATGCTTTAAGGAATTTTTGTTGTTATTAATAGATGATCCCGGGCTACTATTGATTTTTTCTGGTGGATCTGCAGTATTTACTGTTTTTGGAGGTTTATTTTTTATCTGAAAAGTGGGTTTTGTCCCAAAGTTTTTGTTACCCAATTTTTCACTGTCGAGCTTTGATAATTCTACCGTGCTAGCGGTGTCGACTAAATTGTTGAAGGTAACATTGTCATATTTTAATTGGAGAAGTTTTGTACGGATATCACCATCTGTAAGCCCTCTAACAAATTGCATTTTTAGTAGAAGTTCGTTGACGGATTCTTTGCACGAACACTCGAACTTACAATTAACTGTCGCTTTTCTCAGCTCTGCCGCAAATTCCGTAACAGATTCTTGTTCTTTCTGAATGCGTGTAATAAATTTATGTTGTAGCATCCAAACGTTTGGTTGAGGGTTCAAGAAGCCACGTAAAATTTAAAGTTCGTTATACGTTTTGGATGATGGTATGTCAGGAGCACATAAATCGTAGAGTTATTGATGTAGGTTTGGCGTCAAAGTATGTATAAATATGTCGCGTGAAGATTCAGGTCGAAGTTGTTTTAATTTTAAATATTGTTCAAATCTGTTGACAAAATTATTGAAAGTTTCTTCTTCTTGGTAAGATAGAAATTTTATGTCTGGTGGGGTAACTAATTGTGTTGGTTGAACGTTGGTAGCAGTCGTGGTAATATCACCTTGTAAGGAACTGACTAATTTACTGATGGAAGCCTTTAATTCGAGATAGGATTCTTCTATATCTTCCGTCATTTGGATATCTTCATAAGGAATTTCCTCGAAGAAGATTTCAAACTCATCCAGCAAGGCCTGATATGTATGCCAGTGGTGAGTTAAGGCATCGTCCCTGATTCTAATGTCGTGTATAGTGAGTTCTTTTGATTGTGCAAATGGTTTTTTGTTCTTGTCATGTATGATTTTAGTGTTGTACGTACTCGTTTTAAATGTTTCTGGAGATTTAAGCCAAGCTCTCCTTCTTGTATTGTAGGTTCGTTCAAATTACTCGTCGCCATTGATAAATCTTAAACTTATTTGAAACAAGGAACTGAATAATTATATTTTATTTTAAATATAAAGTAAATATTTCAGAATGAATGTGTCAATACATCAAAGTGTCAATGTATATATATCATTTTGTATTTAAGAGCTTGCGATAAGTTTGGCCAACCTAAAATTTCTTTATTGATGGCTAAATCTAAGGTTGCTCCGCTTAAACCTACAACAATATCACTTTTAGAAATTGCTGGAGCTCTAATGCTTTCCCGAACGCTGACCGCCTTGCAACCTATTCTTTCTAAAATCAAAGTTGAATCGACTCATCTATTCACGGACTCTACAATTGTCCTTTCATGGTTAAATAAACCACAGCATACCTTAAAGATGTTCGTAGCAAACCGTGTTTCAGCTATTCTAGAGAATACTACTTTAAACCAATAGAGGCACATTAGTACTGATAAAAATTCTGCCGATGTTGTTTCTAGAGGTCTCGACCCTTTATCGTTATCTTCTTCGCTAGATTGGTTTTAAGGTCTTCCTTGGTTAGCTCTAGAACCCACTTACTGGCCTCAACACGTTTGGTCACCTATTCCCGCGGATTGCCTTCCTAAAGTGAAAGGACCAGACATAGTTTTAATTTCAAAAGTAACTGAAGTGCCAGATATCGAAGGGATGACACGAATTTCTTCTCTTTATAAAATTCAACGCGTTCAAGCCTACATGTCACGATTTATTCCACGATGCCTTCCTAAGAGAAATTGTTTACGAAATTCAGGCCCGTTGACCGTAAATGAATTACGAGAATCACTCTTTAATTGTGTACGCCAAGTACAGAACGTTTATTTTTGTGAAGATATTAAGCAAATTAATCAAAATAAATTAAAAAAATTAAATGAAATTCGTCTCGCTTACTTCCGCTTTCTCCTTTATTGATTCTTCTGGTCTGATTCGAGTAGGAGGTCGTTTAACAAACGCCGATATATCCTACTCGTCTAAACATCCGCTTCTTTTACCTAAGCATTGCACCTTTACGCATGCTCTCATCGACGATTATCATTGAACATAATATATGCATACGGGTCCGCGTTATCTTCGATCCTTAATTCAGCGAACTTTCTGGATTTTGTCCGCCCATTCAGTCATACGTCAACGAATTCGCCTTTGTGTCGTTTGTGCTAAGTTTGTAGGAGCTACACCTTTTCCCATAATGGCTGACTTACCACCATCGCGAGTTATACCATCTAGACCGTTCCTCCACTGTGGAGTCGACCTTGCTGGTCCATATGGGATCAAAGAAAGTTTGAAACGCAAGCCTGGAGTTTTCAAAGCGTACTTTGCTCTTTTTATTTGTATGGCCACTAAGGTGGTCCATCTAGAAGCACTCACTAGTCTCTCTACTGAGGCCTTCCTGGCAACGTTAAATAGGTTTGTTGCTCGTCGAGGGCTACCCTCAGATATTTATTGCGACCAAGGTTCTAATTTCCGAGGTGCCGCTCGTGAACTTCGAGAGATAACTTTATTCTTACGCGCCAATGAAACAAAGGACTTAATTGTGTCAGAGTTGTCCCGAAAAGAAGTTCAAATCCATTTCACATGTCCGAAAGTCCCATTTATGGGAGGCGTATGGTAGAGTAACATAAAAAATGTGAAGTTTCATCTACGTCGTGTGGTTGGTAACTACTCTCTCACCCTAGAAGATTTTATTACTGTCTTAGCTCGTGTTGAAGCAATTTTAAATTCACGACCGCTTTGTGATGTTTCGGCTGCTCCAAATAAAGTTGAAGCTCTTACCCCTGCTCATATTTTGACAGGTTCACCGCTCCTAGCTGCCCCTGAACCAAATCTTACTGAAACACCGCTGAACCGATTCTCCCGCTGGCAAATGGTTTCCCATATTACGCAACATTTTTGGCTGAGATGATCAAACGAGTACCTTTTAACGCTTCAGCAACGTGCCAAGTGGGCAACGTCTACTTCAGAAGTACTCAAGCCTGGGCAGCTTGTCTGGATCAAGGAAGACGGAGCATCTCCTCTCGTCTATCCATTAGGCATCATCGAAGAAGTCTTCCCTAACCCAATTGACGGGATAGTGCGCATCGTCTCTGTTCGAACAACGAATGGTCTTCTTAAACGGCCTGTTCGAAAACTCGCTCCGCTATTATTGAGCAATTAGGTTTTTTTTAATTTACATTTAAAACAGTTTATTTTCTTATAATTTAGTGAAGACGATTTATTTTATTTTAAATCTTTATTTAAGATACTTTTTTTAACGAGTTGTAGTAAGTTTTATTTTCAAAGTAGGTATATATTTCTTTTGTAAACTCCACTAAAACACAGTTATAATTTTAATTTTTTGTTTATAACATAAAGTTAATGATCACACCCTTCCTACTTTTTTGAAGAATCTCCTCCCCAGTAGATTCTTGGCCGGCGGTTATGGTTTAGAGTTTATGGGGGATTAAAGGTATGAGAGAGATAATAACGTAAACAAACAAAGAAGGGTGGAAGGACAACGCAAAGATGCAGTCGAGTCCGGGCTAGTCTCGAGTATAGGACGAGCCTTGCCGACACCGCTCCCGCACCCGCTCTTATTAAACACTCCGCACACCGCCTTATAGTCTGCCACCATCAGGTACCATCTTATTGTATACGTAGTAATATTACTTTCTTATATTTTTAGCCTTTGTCATAGCTTACGCCGTTATCCGCCGCCTCCTACAGTTCACTGAGAATATATTATTTATTCTCTACCATCCGCCGCCAATAGTTGGTTACCATTCTCTTATAATTAGAGGATTTTCCACCAACACCCTGTTAACAAAATCAAGATAATTTAAGCATTTATAGAGGTTTAAGATCAAGCAGGAGTTTTTTAAAAAAATGATTTTTTTTCGAAAACCAAAAAATAAGAACATTTTTCCTCTCGGATACTCTATCTTGGGACACACTATATATATATATATAAAAGTAGGTATGGAGCCACTTTGGACGGATGCAAAACCCGCAATACACTTTACCAACGAGTCGAATTAGTAACACTAGCGAGCAAACTCTAGATCTCGACCATCGGATACCAAACCCGCATTACTCGAATATTATTAATTATATATATATTAATTAACTAATTATATTAACTACATTAATTATTTTATAAATAATTACGATTATCTACCAAGCATTTCCCTAGTCCGGCCGGATGGAATACTAAACATTATTATTAAAATTTTAGGTTAATATTACCGTTTTGTAAAAATTTTTAAATGTGCATACATGGGGTGTATAACATTTTCTCCGCTACTAACTACGAGTTACATGAGGAACACCATACATAAAAACAGTATTTAATGGCTGCATTTTAGAAAATCAATATCAGTTGTTTACTGGATGTATAATGGCTAACAACGTGTTATCTGATTTAATTACTGTCAAATACAGTTTGAAAAGAAGAAATTACAAGAATAAAATTATTAAGAATGATAAAATAAGAAGTATGATTGAAACATATGTACCTTTTATTCAATTACTAGAATCGAGTTTGAAAGATAAAAATTCATTTTCAAAATCTGTAAATGTAAGTAACATAAAGGAAAATGCTTCTGAGAGTGTAGGTTCTCAGACAGAGACACCGAAAATTGAACAACCCATATTTCTGGAGGATAATGAAATTGTGGAATACAACCCGGAAAAATCGGTTCAAGTTCAAGATATTTTTGCAGAACAATCTTATGTAAAAAAATCTCAGCTGCTGGAAGAACTGCCAGCGAAATCAAGACCCTTTATTGAAATGGTTCTGACAGATGATCCTACGCTAGATGAAGTATATGGAATAAGTTTAAATGAAAATAACGAGCTCCAAATCGGTCAAAGTGTTGTTGAGATAGGACGTTTAGTCGGGGATATACTTCTTAAAAGAAATACAGAAGATAACATCGGATATACAACAAACGAAATTATTGGCGAGTTTGAAGGAACTGATGGGCTGTATTCGCTATTATTTAAAAAGAACCCTGGTTATTACACTGAAGCTGATAAAAATAATTATAAGACTATATTACACCTATCAGGAGCCATTAAAAAAGCATACAAAGGAATTGACAGATGCTCTCACAAATTTAAAACTGTTATTAATACGTTTTTAAACAGCCAATAAATATGTACTATAATGTTTGTTGCACCAAACTTACAATATTAAATAATGTACCTTACTAAATAAATTATTTATACTGTTGTAAAAGTATACGTTTTTGTAATTAACAATTGTAACTAACCGAAAAACAGTGTATTGAAAATGTATTGTTTGAGAATAAATATATAAAATATTTGTACGATTATTGTTTTATTTATTAACCCCCGTATTACCTCATTATATAAAAATGAATATTACAACAGGTTATATTAAAAAATAAAGGTTTTCTACTAGAATAAATAGGGAAATACATTAACATAAGGTCTGGTGTATCATGCACAACTTAGATTATTGAGTCTTATTAAAACAAAATTATATGACAAAATTTTAAAAATATTCTTATATTATAATATAAGACTTCATAGATCTTTTCTTTCATCTCTAGACGACAGACAGACACGGGACCAAAAATGTTTCCTGATGTCTGAAACGGATTTCTGTCTTGGCATTTTTTAAATCGGAGATATAAAATGTTTTCGTTCTTCAGAACGACCACATAGCTTCCGTTACCTTCGGTAAGCTCGGAAGCAATAAATTAGAAGTGACACTCGCCACGATGAGTAAATTGGTTACCAGCAGTTGTTTTACAGTAATTAAAATTAAAATTGACGTTAAATTACAGATAAATTTTCTGTATTTGTTCCGAATCCAAATACAGACAATAGATCATAAAAATCACAGGGAAGTACTTGCGTCCAAGTACTTTTTAGGGTTTTGTAGAAGATTAAGCAAAGCATGCCCGTTATGTAATTATGATTTTATTCTTCGATCTCAAGGGTCCGGGTTCGATCCCCCGGGGGGTCACAATGTTTTTCATCGGTAATAACGACTAAAAAAATTCATTTTTTCAAACCATTTCCATCGCTTCACCATAAGGTATAACCATGAATTATTTCAAAATTTTAGGACCGCCCGTTATATAGTGGTTGGGGAGGGGGAAATTTTTGGGGGTATATTTTGACTTATAAAATTAATAAAGAATGAAAAATTTAAAAAAGCAAATATATATTTGCATCCTACTCTTCACCAGCATTCATATGATACCCAACTCAAAATTTTAAGAAAATAAAATTTTTGGCGCACTTCAAATTCTCGCGCCCAAAATTGTCAATTTTTTAAAATTTGGGATGAACTCCCGGAATTTTCATCGCCCCACAATAAGGCATTAGCATGAATTATTTCGAAATTTTAGGACCAGCCGAAGTATAGTGGTGGGGGGGGAATTTTTTTTGGGTATATTTTGATTTTTTTACCCAATAAGGAATGCAAAATTTGAAAATGTATATATATCTTTGTGTCCTACTCTTCAGCAGATTTCATTTGATACCCAACTCAAAATTTTAAAAAAATAAAATTTTTGGCGCACTTCAAATTTTCGCGCCCAAAATTGGCAATTTTTAAAAATTTGGGATGAACTCCCGGAATTTTCATCGCCCCACAATAAGGCATTATCATGAATTATTTCGAAATTTTAGGACCAGCCGAAGTATAGTGGTTGGGGGGGGGGGGGAATTTTTTTTGGGTATATTTTGATTTTTTTACCCAATAAGGAATGCAAAATTTACAAAAGCTTATATATATTTGCGTCCTACTCTTCAGCAGCTTTCATTAGATACCCCACTCGAAAATTAAAAAAAATATAAATTTTTGAGTTTACAACATTTTTGCGAATTGCGCATGCGCAGCGCATATTTAATTTTGAACTTCTGTATATTTTTCCTGTGGTTGGGTCAAAAAGTTACACCAGTATTTCAAATTTCAGCTCTTTAGCTTAAACGGTTCGGGCCCTATGAACCAAAGAGAGACGGACAGACGGACACATCACCCTCGGCATAAGGGTTTTGAGAAGAATCTACAAAACCCTAAAAAAGTAAATTTAATGTAAGTGAAGCTTCATTTACACACGCATTCATACAAGTTAAAAGTTAAGTTAAGTTATACATAAAGACCAAATTGTTTCGCACCAAAACAATCATTCGCACACACATTCACACTGAAGTTAAATTATAGATACATAAAGATTAAAATAATGAACTTAGCCGTCGATGTCGGGCATCATGCCACAACGTAGGGGCTAAGTTTCAATGTCTTCTACCTGGACTCGATGAGAATCGAAGATGTGTGATTTAAGTTGAATAAAAGATGTTAAAGCTGAGGGCCCTGAGACTAAACTAGGCATCGCGTGGCTCTATCATTAAAGCGATCATTAAAGCGTGGCGCTATCATTATTGCAATAAAATACTGAATATTTAAATTTGTTAATGATGAATGTCATAGTTGAAGATAAGTGGAAGAGGGTAGTGAGGGGTAGAGTGAGGGTACTCGGTACAAAGCTTTACTTCCTAAACAAACCCACACGCAACACGACTTAACCACCAGTAATAGCTTTTAAACTATTATTATAAATGTATCACTTCATTACTCAAATACTACTACTTGTATTAAGTTGAAATTTCACATAGTTGTTTCAATTGTACTGTAGACGATGTACATGAAGTTTTATTAAAATCGTTTTGTTAGAACGTAAGATATCGGTAAAAAGGTTGTTTTCTCTATTTTAACGTTTAGGTCCGCTTTAATAGTTTTAGCGATCTTTATTAATTCATAGCAGTGTCGTTGTTGGTTTTACTAAAAAATGTTATTTGAAAAAAAATGTTCGTCTCATCGAATCGATGATGATAGAATTTTTTCCCGTCCTGAAATTCCTCTGAAAATCACTTTCTAAAATTTGAAGCTCACGTTTACGCGAGCATTTCGCGCGAAATTTTGGACGGATCACGCTGTCCAACGAACTTAGCCTGAGTATTAGTAAAAGGAAGATGTATACCAAATTTCAACTAAATCGGTCAACTTTTACTCAAGTTATCGTCGGACACGTAAACGTTACACACAGACAGACAGACAAGATGCATATTTCGTTGAATGTAAAAAGCTCGCTTACGCTCGCTTCAATTAATTAATTACTTAAAGTTAATGAAACATGTTAAAGTGGCGACACGTGCACGTGTCCGAAGCGTCTGCTTGCAGGTCCTGAGTTCGAATGCGTAGAACGTATGTTACGGATTCCTTACGCTTTCGCTAAGCTACGCATCATACGTGTTCTCGAAGTAAGTACATTTGGGAAGATATCCGAATTCCAGCGCAAGAAGAGTGATGCCCTTTCTGAACGTAATGACGAAAAGGTTACATCGTGGATGTCCGGTAAACAGTCTTCTTACGTTATTTATAAACAAATATCAAGTTAAACGTAATTTTAGTGTAGAAAGTGAATTTGAACGTAGAAAGTGTTGTGTCGGTTTGAAGAAATCGTATGCTAAATAGTATCATTGTAAAAAAAAGAATACATTATAAATTATAAAGTAAAAAATATAATTAACAACTGTTGGTCACAACACTAGCCACAATTCTTTTTATATCACATATGGCTTTAAGAGTGGACCTCAGTCCAGCCCCAATGAATTTTCTTTTTCAATAATTCCCTAAGAAGTAAATAATGTGTGACAAGTTAGGAATAAACCCTGGAAGAAAATTAACCATGCCTAATAACCTTTGGAGCTCCGTTTTATTTTTAGGATTTTCTAAAGCATTAATCACTTTAATTTTTTCCGGATCCAGAAGCA
This sequence comes from Gerris lacustris, assembly GCA_951217055.1. Lineage (NCBI taxonomy): Eukaryota > Metazoa > Arthropoda > Insecta > Hemiptera > Gerridae > Gerris > Gerris lacustris. The sequence goes on along the minus strand of OX578276.1, from coordinate 98,153,655 downwards.
TACCTAATTCAGAAAATATCATCCCTAAGAACTTAATTTCGGAACGGCAATACTTTCATCGGTATCCTAGCTTTTTCCCAAAAAACACTAACCTCTTTTATCACTAAAGCAGCACTAATTTTCACATCTAACTTAATAGTCCTAAGATTATAAAAAAAAACACTCAAGACTTGTCTGTTTGAGGGAAGTTTGCATCCTGTAATCTGATGGGACACAGACCAATCAAAAAGGGTTGATTTGAGCGAAGACTAACTTTCTCACTAGACATTGTTATTATAAGCACTAAGCACAAATAAGAAAAAGCACTAATGATCACTATTTGATGTCTGAACCAAGACTAAGACGGTCTCTAGGTATAACTGTTCTTCAAGCTGAAATGAGTCACTCATTGCAATCCAACTGTTTAATACAAAATCTTAGGGGGTTTTCCTTGACTCATTCTTAATACTTTAATCCTTAAGTATGTGTCTAGATAAAACTTTTACCTGAAGGTATCTAAGTTAATGTGACTTTTTTTTATCTTTTCAACTTATTAAGGTTCCCTTAACCCTTCATACCAATCCAGTGAGTAATGATACTACTGATGGTGTTTTATATGTCAAGCAATAGATGACTAATAATTGGAAGTTATTAATAAATATTTGTCTTTTAAATTAGATTACATAATATACAATAACATAATATATTATTGAAATAGAAAAAAAAATAAAAAATAAAGATTTTGTTTTTTAATTCACTATTTTATTAAGAAAATACGAAAAAAAATGAAAAAAGTTATGTATGTCAATCATTAAATTTCGAACCAAGCCAATAATAGGTTTGTTCTAGGTCAGGATAATAAGTTTAATATGTCTAGTTTACAAAACATGTATGTATTTACCTTTATATGTTATTTTACCACATCCTAATGTTAAAAAAGTATAGTGATGTAACCAAAATTGGCAATTTTGACCATTATAAAACTTTAAAGGCCCGGCGGTACGGGTTAATCGCCTCCAATCGGTCTAAAATTTTTATGGAATATGTTTTTCATGTATTCGAACAAAATTAGGGGTTGGGAGCAAAGAAAAAATAAAGTTAATAATTAAGGGCCACCCTAAGAATACATAGATATGTATGGGAATGTATGTATGGGTGTATATGCGTATGGATTGAAGATAATATGTTTGTGTTTTTCTTTTTATTTCAATTAAATTTTTGTTTTTTATTATTTTATAATAATAAGAGAGAAGTTTTAGTTTTTTCATTTTAAATTAGAAAGTTATGATTTATGCATTTTGATTATCTATTTCGTTAAGTATAAATGTGAGTATGTTATTTTTTTATGTATTTTGGAACTAATAAAGGCTATATTATTATTATTATTATTATTATTATTATTATTATTATTATTATTATAATTGACTGATTTAATTTCTGATTGGGGTGCTTAAACCGCACATTAATGCGCTTTAAAACGAGTATTTATTATTGTAATTATTTGTAGTACTTATAAAGAAGAATCGAAATTTAATTAAAAAAAATACCGTGTTATTTACTTTGTAAAAAATAATTTGAATCAGCTGATTTTAAATTCTTTTATTATTATATTGTATAGTTAAAAACAAGTATAAAGAAAATGTAAACAAACATTGAATAATTAATTAATAAAATTAATTTAATTCTAAATAATTTATTAATATTTTAAATGAACTATATAGATGTAATAATTTTTTTAATTTATTAAGTTTTTTTAATTTATATAATTGTTTTAAAAAAATGTAAAGCACTAGTCAATTTAATTATAGTATATACATATGTATAGACTTTCAAATGTAATCTAAATATTTTAAAGTACCTATTGTTAAAAAATTTTAAACTTTTTATTTAATTATTGCTAAAATTAAGTGTTTTGTTATTGTGGTGTATAGTCCTAATCAATTAAAATAATATTAATTGTATTAAGAAGATAAACTATTCTACAGAAAATTGTTATGTGTAAATTATTATATATGTTGTTTGTTTGTATATTGTGTATATATAAGTAAAAGATGGTGATAGATAAGCCTAATTGTTATCAGAAACAGATAATTTTATCTCAGTAAAATATAATAAGAGTTAGTCAGTGACTAGGAGTCAAATAGACAACTACTCCTGGCTCACCTATTAATTTTGTTTGTTTGTTTTTAAAAAATGGACGATTTAACTTATTAATGATTTTTAACAACTTAGACAACGAGGTAAATACTTTAATTTTTATTTTTTATTTAAATATTAAAGTCACCATTAACATAGATATTTTATTTTTTATTTTTTATTGATTAATTAAAATTGAATACTATCCACACTGATTATAGAAATAATTATTTGATGTATTTATGATTGTATTGAAAAGATAATAGTTGAAATATAAAAATTTTCAGGTTAGAAGATGTTCCAAATTTAGGAACGAAATATTACCTAATAACTTATAAATGAGTTTTTTATCTACCCCTATGGACACAAAGGATTTATAAATATTCATAAGAAAGGGGACAACATATATTTATATTACTATATATAAAATGAATTTGTTTTGTTTTCGCATAAACTCCACCTTGAACTCTAGATGTAAACAAACCTCCTTTCCCTCTAATCTTTTTACATTCTACCGACATTTATAAGGTGACATTTTATTTTTATGTTAACTATATATCGTGTTTATTATCATTATTATTTTTGTTTAATTTTGGATTTTTGTTGCAAAACTATAATCGATATTAGCTGTTTGTACGATGTAGTTTATACTGAGTTCTCTCTTGCTCACGTTTTGACACCACAACATTTCATGGAAGTCATGTGTGGGATTTCCACACCGGTACTTCATAATAAACTACTCCTTATATTATTTAAAATTTCAACTAAAATTCTCGTAAGAAGCTCGAAAATGACCCAAAGGGGTTGAAATATAGCAAATTCTTTCAACATGTTTGGTTTATAATATGTAAACTAAAAAACATAGTACCCACCAGACCAGGATAAGGAGAAATCCTCAGTTTACTAATATACATATTTAATATACTATATAGAGGGTAATATACTACTAAATTTAATTTTGTGTTGATAGATTATTTTTAATACTCAGCAGATGTATAATAAAGTGTCTGTATACCTTTATTTTTACTACCTCCTATTTTTTCCCACTTCGACTCTATAAATAATGTAAAAGGTGGTCGGGATTGATTCAGCACTTCAAACTGTTTATTTACGAGGAGCCACCCTCTGGCTTCTGCTTTTTCTCTCTACGGTATCTTTTAAAATATAAATTAGTACCGGAAAAAAGAGACTGACAGTCCTTAACAAAAAAGAGGAGATACCTGCAAATATTTGTAAGCAGGGAGGTGGGACTTTGGGACGTCATTGTACTAAGTTGTACGTATCTCATATTGCTCTTTATATCCACCTCGGCTTACCTACACAATCGTAACTCAGAAAAATATCCTTATGTTCTTTTTTTTACTATGAACTCGCTTTCCTCGGTTTAAGCTCTGAAAGTGTATAATTTAACACTTGTATTTTCTTTCTTTTTTTTTCTTATTTCCTATGACAAGTGTGCTACATTCCAGTTTTTTATTACTCCTATAATAAATTCAATAATCTTACAAGATCATAAAAACGGGAGGAACTGTGCCAAAACACTTTATTTTATAATTCTCGCATGGAAGGTGCTCATTCTAGTGCTTTCTTTTATGTAACTTTACTGCTTAATCTTAATTATGTAAATTTCAAGAGAGAAAAGAAACGGTTCCAGAAACGGGTTCCATTGCGCTTCTAACCCCTTTTTAATTAGAAAATAAAAAATATGTATTTACTTTTTGTAGCAATTAATCTTAGAAATTGATATATATGTACTTGCATGCTTATTTTCATTATTTATTTGCATTCACATGCAAATAAAAAATATGAAGTTATAACAATAAATAATTATAAGATTAAAACGATTCATGCAAGCTAACTATTTTACCATGCTCTTTATTCTACATTCTACAAGCTATAAGATGTATTTAAAAGGAAAAGTTTAAGATGCTATGTAAAAGGAATAGTGGGAAGCACTTAGTGGTGGATTTTCGAACGGGTCGGTGCTAGTCCTGAGCTATACTGTAGAACCTTCCGTTCTTCATCACAATAACAAAGTTGATGTATACGAGTAAATAATCTCGAATGAATGGTTATCTCCTTTTATAATAGCAGTGACGACTGTAGTGTTCAGATGCGATGTATAGTGCCATTGTTTTGCTAAATGTAGTTACATTGATAATTACCATTAATATCATAAGTATAAGTTTGTAAATACACGTAAGTACCTAATTATTCATTCACGCCGGTCAAGGCACTAGATTTTATGTACATGAAGTAAAAAATCAAAATGGACCATTAAATTATTATTTCATTCACAATTTTTTTCACCACGTTAGATGATATAGATCTGACCAAAAACCACTAGTGTGGTAAAAAAACACCCCGCCAAGTCTGTGGTCCAAAAAAGTTGTTAAATCAACTTTCTGTCCCGCCAAGTGATGTTGGCACTTTCTCCTTGCCCAACACTGTCAACTTTATATTTATCAGCTTCTTCTCCTTGGCGGTGTGCCTGCAGTACTACTCAAAGTTAACTAGTTGTATTCCACGCATCCTCTGCAAAGAAAGTAGTAGTTGCATGGGGTCATTCCTTGAAAGCTTAATTTGTATATTACTTATTTCTATTTTATTTGCTTTTTGATAATGGGAAAGATTTACAGCAATGATCATTGTGGCATCGAGAAGAGCCTTCAACAACACTGTTAAAAGGCTTTCCTCACACCGCCAAGGAGAAGAAGCTGATAAATATCTAAGTTGACAGTGTTGGGCCAGGAGAAAGTGCCAACATCACTTGGCGGGACAGAAAGTTGATTTCACAACTTTTTTGGACCACAGACTTGGCGGGGTGTTTTTTTTTTTTTACCACACTAGTGGTTTTTGGTCAGATTTCATGACTTTTTGTACGGTCCCTAAGGAAGGATTCTCTAAACTGTTTATTCCCACACATTAGAGTCAAATAAAAGTGAAGTTAAGAGCTGGACAAGGTCTATGGAGATTGGAGAACTACGAGACCTATGACATTGAAAGAACTTAACATTCTTATAGTAGCATCATATAAAGATTTTTAGCAGCATTTGGCCACCTAGATACACTAACGTTGCTATCATTTGCGCATATCCAGCTGGATCCTGACCTTATATAAGTAACGAAGTGATCCCTTCTTAATATTGTCTTAAATATACCTACCTTAATTATAAAGTATATATGTTAAAAGTTAATGGTATAATTACAATAATATATATTATTATTACATATATTTTTATATTTATTGTTATGATTATTATTATTATTATTATTATATTCGCAGGTCTGGAAGAAGACTGTCATAAGTGCTGAATGGTCAACTTTACAGGACAAGCATTTGAAGATTTTAAAAAAATTGATTTGCTCATAACGACTCCGCTTTTAATACTAGACAGCTAATTTTTTGCTACCATCACAATGGTGTTGTGCACTGTTTAGACATATATATTTTATTTGTATTATGTTGGAAAAACCCTAGAAAATCATGGTTAGTATTTTTCTTTATCAGAGAAAACTGTCCTAAAAACGAGAATTTTTTTGTTCAAAAAAGACACATTTAATTTATATTTGTTTATTTTTTTAATAATATATTTTTTTAATTGTCTTTAGGAACAACAACCTTTACAGACCATAAACAAATGTACAAAACGTAACAAATTAACTAACATTCTACCAAATATAGTCCAGAGGAGTCCTATTCTAGATTATATAAATGGAAATCTTACTAAAAAAAAAAAGCAAAAAAAACAATAGTCTGATTTGTAAACAAAAAAAAATTAAAAAAGAATAGTAAATAAAATCCTCTTTACCCCTTTATGATAAAAATTTATTCATACATTACTATAATCACATAAATTTCACGAACTTTTTTATTCATTTATTATAATTATTTTTAAAACAATTTTTACTTCTTCCCTAATTTTTACCGATTTCCCTGGCTTGCATCGTTTGCTCTGGGGTTGTATTTGTGACATACGATATCCAATAAAGTCCCTTTGCCGTTGTACATCAGCAATTGACCAGTAATCTTGAAAAATCTGTTCGCTATCAATGTCGGAAATGTTTAATGTGCATTTGAGTAAACATTTTTCTGTACAAGGAAGTCCAATACTCCTAGCAGGTCTTGTTACAAGCACCTTGTCTTTTGTCCCATCAGGTTTTTTGATGTTTTTGACCGTTTCATAGCTTTCACCTCAACTTCTCTTAATCTTGGCTAAATTTTTCTTCCAATTATTTGGATTTTTTTCGGCTTTTTCACTTTTTTCTCTGGAAGAGTGAAGGAAACAAAACTTTTCGCTTCTGCATAGGCGCTTCCAAATTTTGAACTTCATCACTACTTACGTCAACATCTGATAAAGTGTAATTAGGATCTGCAAAAGTGTCGTCTGAAGTCAATCCTGGGACCTCGCTATCAGAGGAATCACTCAACCAACTTTCTGGCCCGCTAAGTGATGTTGGCCCTTTCTCCTGACCCAACACTGTCAACTTAGATACTTATCAGCTTTTTCTCCTTGGCGGTGTGCCTGCAGTACTACCCAAAGTTAACTGGTTGTATTCCACGCATCCTCTGCAAAGAAAGTAGTAGTTGCATGGGGTCATTCCTTGAAAGCTTAATTTGTATATTACTTATTTCTATTTTATTTGCTTTTTGATAATGGGAAAGATTTACAGCAATGATCATTGTGGCACTGAGAAGAAGGCTCTTCACAATGCCACTTTTAACACCACTGTTAAAAGGCTTTCCTCTCCAATATGCGCCTGCATATTATATTAGATCTAGTTATCTAGAACTAAGACTATGAGGTGAACAACTATCTTTCCAGACAAACCTCATGTGGCAAACGTGAAGGTGAAACAAGAAATTGTATTGGTGTGAAGAATATTAAAATTCCAGTTTCTGGAAATGGCAAGGCACACCGCCAAGGAGAAGAAGCTGATGAGTATCTAAGTTGACAGTGTTGGGTCAGTGGTTAAATTATAAGAAGGTAAACTGTTAGATGTTAATGTAATAATATTGTGTATAATAATATTAACACCCCCCCGACCCTCTAGAGGTTTATTTCTATCAACTCCACTGTAAATCGTTAGGATAATTCTAGAAAAAGAGACTTAACTGCCTTTATTGTATAATGTATAGTGAATAAAGAAAACCGATTTATTTGGTAAAAAGTCACAACTTACTATTATGTCCTTTTGGCCCGGCTTTTTGTGACCATAAAATCTGAGGATAAAAGTCACAATGAACTTTATGTGATTTCAGTCCTTGGAAAATAATAGTAATATTTTGATATAAAGAGGAACAAATACCTTTAGTACAATAACAATCATAAAAATCAACTTACCTTATAGACAAGAAAGATTCAATGGACGATGTGACACTTTTTAAAATAAAAACAATAACCGCCTGCTTGGGAAGTCAAATCACAAGTGACAATCAGACGGTCTTTCACAGAAGAAGGAGAAAGATCCCCAATAAAGGAAAAAAGACACTAATGCTATCTAGCGGGTTCTGAGTGAGATATCGTTTTAGACGTTCTTGCTGATAAAAGGTAGTAATATTTAGAGTAATTTAGAACTATAATCCGAAAATCGAATTTTTTGCACTTATGACGGTCTTCTTCCAAACCAGCGAATATATATATATATATATATATAAGTTATAATTAAAGAACAGTAAACTGACTATTTAAAAAGACTTTTAATAATTAATTACAACAAATTAGAATTTTACAACACAAGGTTGGAGCCTAGCAATTACAATAGATACTTACACGTATTAATTAAAAACTAAGACTGGCTGGCGGGTGCAGTCTTGCCTGTTATATAGAATGAAAACTGCTGATGCCGGGACTGCTGATGTCTTCAATATCGATCGTGGTAACTCCTTCCCTCTTAGATTGAAGCGTTTCCTGGAAGGATGATCCTGGGAGTTGTTGAAGGGGTGTCCTGATTGGTTTGTTTGGGAATCCGTAAGAGGTTACATCATCAGGCTCGACAAGCCAAGATCCAAGCACAACACTGTAAATAAACAGTAAGCACAGAAACGCTCTCCAAGTGCCGGCTACATAAGTAGGCAATGGATGTTTTTTTTTGTCTGAAATGAAAGATATGGTGGGTATGTTCCTGAAATCTAATGTTCATAAATTTATGGTGAAATTAGAAATCCTTTCCATAGGCAACCGAAGGTCCATGTTGGTTCGTATGTCCTGGAGTGGTAGACATATGTTGAAGGATTTTGTTCTTGTAGATTAGATCTCCAATTTTTTTTTATTTATTAACAAGAAAATTCCGTTAAGTATTTTTGACACTGTTTCTTTAGTTGATTTTATTTTTATTTCTTCTAGAGAAGTGAAAACTGCTAGGCATTGATTTACTTCTGTTATTAGTTCGATATGTTAACGTAATTGCAGTAATCAGATTTTCCTTGAAGGATAACTAGTGTCTCACAAATAATATTATTGTGAGTGAGGAGATCATTAGAGCATTGATATGAATGAAGTTCTGAACAGAAATCGTTTAGAGGTTCGATCACGTTATTTGATTTCAGCACATACTTTGTGATTAGTAACATACTTACAAGTTTGTTGTTATAAATTGTTGGAACAGGGAAAAGGTATTATAATACAAAGTCTGAATTTAACCAAATTAATAGGAACATCAAAGGTATAAAATTTCATTGAGCAAATTTTTGCAGTGAATTTTTACAAGCGATTAATAGTCATAGATATTTTCATATTTTATTTTAAATGACAATTGTTCAGGTCACTAGTTCGGTTGAAGAAATTATACTGGAATAAGCTGATTTTAATTTACTGAAGGTTAATGAGTTTTCAGTGTTTAGTAAAATATTTATTATAATATTATGAAGAATTGTAAATTTATTGAGAATATCTTTAGACATGATACGGAATAAGGTTAATCTATTTCTAAAATTTCGCTTACTAATTAAATTCATTATTCTTAAATTAAATATGTTCACTTAATATTAGGACTATATTTAAATGAATTATTCTTAAGTTGAATTTATTTATTGTTAAAATTAAGGAGGTATTGGTTACTAATACTATATTAAGCAGCTATTTGTTGGTAATATATATATATATATATATATATATATATATATATATATATATATATATATATATATATATATATATATTTTTTTATTTTTATTTTTTTTTTTTACAAAAAAGATTTTTTTTTTTTTTGATCTTACATGCTCTAGTATTGTTATAACGTTCCCCATCGCTACTGTCTAGATTTCTTGAAATAAATTAATCAGAGCTACTTAACCTGTTAACTCCTCCGGGGTTGGCACTGAGTCCCTTTATGAATGAGACTTGGTTAAATGTTTCTACTATTATATTCTTAGAATAATTAATTGTCTTATACTAGTTAATTATTTGATTAAAATATCTATTATTAAAATTAGTCTTATTGTATATAGTTAAAAATTGGTTATTTATTCGTTTATAGTCACAACGAAGGGTATCAAGTTTATAATAATGTATAAGTGGTGTGTTAAAAACTTTGTAACTTAGCTGGTCTTAGGTGACGTTCATTATTTTCTCCAATTGCGTCATAAGTACATGTAGTTTTTTTTTTTTTTTGTATCTTTATTTTATTTATTTATTTTATTATTTTTTTTTTTTTTAAGTTTAATTTTCTAGTGCTAAAATGAGTCGAATGAATTTTAGCTGTGTTAATGGTTTTATTTGTTTATTACTATCATTGAGTTTTTTTTTGGTCTCGTCCTGTTTTTGCTTATTTGCTATTAATAACGTTTCCGGTACGACAGGAATTTTCTCTATTTTTGAGTAAGGGTTTTAAAGTATAATTTTTTTTTTTTTTTTAATTTCATTTTTATTCTTTTGCTGAGGTTGTTGATTTTTTCGTATAAAAACTTTGCTTTATTCTTTGTGTTAACTGATATAATCACTAGTCAGCTGTTTCTCTAAATATAGACTAAAGAAGACGTTGGTGTTAAATATCCATTTCTTATTTCAACAGGATATGGCTTGACCTGCGAGTGCATTGCGTTATTATATTTACGCTAGGAAAGCTAAATCAATATAATTTAATAGTTATTTATACACCTAGGGAGTAAAGTAAGCCATTATTCCCTGAGCGAAAAAAGTTGGTTCTTGAGGCGAACCCGAAGGAACCATGGTCCCTAAATCCCGAGGCGAAGCCGAGGGACTTAGACTCTTTAATTCCCTCGGCTGCGCCTCGGGAATAACCCTAATTAGTTCCCGAGGCTCAGCCGAGGGAGATAATTATCGCGAGGGAAATAATGGCACTTTACTCACGAGGTACATACAATATTTTATCTCCAGTAGGAAGAAAATACACATTTTCGTCCATAGCACAGTTTTTAATTATTATTTTAATAAATAACAATAATTATTAGAACTTTTAATAGCAGATATAAGAGATTCAATATTAAAAACAAATAAGAATTGGAATTAAACTCAAATAGAAGGTTATTTAGATGCAGGTTATAATGTTGTAAACAAAGATAAACATGGTCAAAAAAGCGCAGTGCCGCCAACCTGATTTCAACAACTTCATTACATTAGCCATACATTTTCTACTATTTATAAAATAATTAAGTTGCAAACTTTACTTTTTTGCCCTACTTTACTTTTTCGCCCTACTTTTTGAGTTCAGGGATGAAAAGACCTGTTTTAGTCCCTCTAAACTAATTCAAAATAATAACTTTTTTTCCCTACTGGAGATAAAATATTATTCATAGATTTGTTTGGTTTACATAGTTGTCTTATTTTCATTTCCTTTCACTCATTTTTGGTTTGATTTTAACTAGTACTATCTGTACCATGCAATTAATTAGTAACTCTCTACATAACAGGAATAATTACTTTATTTTTAATAGATTATTTATTATTTTTTGTACGTGATAAGCAAATAGAAGAACATTTTTATATATTTAATATGCACAATTTAATCAACTAAATTTTAAGTATTTTCATTAAAAATGAAAGGAATTCAATTAAAATTAATTACTGAAAATCTCGCAAAAATTACAAAAGTACGTTGAAGTCAATCTGTTGTAATTATTTATTAATTTATCTTGATTGATGATTAAATTTAATTGATTTATTTTTAATTTATCATGTTTTGTGCACTACAGTAATTTTGGTAGTGTGTTATAATTTATAAATTTCACATTTTCTATGGTACTTTTATTATGTATGTGTCAATTATTATTTCTTTTTAAAAAAATTAAAGGTTATTATTATATCTATAATATTATTCTAAATCTTATTATTTTACTATATCTTATATTAATCTTATACTACTATCTTCTAATGCATCATTTGAGCGCTCTTTATTTTTATTAATACTACTTTTCTTTCGTCTACCTTTAAAATCTTTTAATTGATTGATTTTACAAGGGAGAGGCCAACATAATGTCTGAGGAATTTTGGTTGGATTAGCAATAATACAATATGCTTGGTGATTCTCCACGGTGACGTAACATTCTGGTATGGATAAATTATTTATCTTAGAACCAGGTGCATGACCTACTCCATTAGCTATGTTTCTTATTTTTAATTTAATTATTTGTTCAGATCTAGGTGGAATTATTATTTTGATATTACTACTATGATTTTCATTTATTGCTTTATTAACGTGTATTTTACTTTTTGTTTTATTTTCATTTATTACATTAATGTTATTGAAATTTAAAACATTAGGTTTAATTTTATTAGAATCACTGGCATTATTTTTAATTTTATTAGGATCACTGGCATTTGTTTAATTTTATTGGGATTACTGACATTATGTTTAATTTGATTGGGATTACTAACATTATGTTTAATTTTATTGGAATCACTGACATTATGTTTAATTTTATTAGGATCACTGACATTATGTTTGATTTTATTGGGATTACTGACATTATGTTTAATTTTATTGGGATTACTGACATTAAGTGTAAAATTATAAGGATTATTATTGTTTGGATAGTAACTTTTATTAGTATAATTATTGTAATAATAAATGGGCAATGAGCACTTAGGTGTACGTAAAGTATCGTCTATCAGATGTATTGATGCTTTAAGAAGTTTTAAGTTGTCGACTCCAATTAATACATCTAAAAAACTATGGAATTTAAATAAATGGTATTTCAAATTTAAATTTTTTATATTAAATAGTTGTTCTGAGTCTATTAGAGTACTAAATTTTTCTAAAGAAACTCCATGAGCTGTTTTTATTTGGAAAGGGTCACTTTTTATACAATTCGAGAAATATTTGGAAGCGATTTCTGGATTCACAAATGATTTTGTGCTTCCGGTGTCAATTAAAATTTTTTAATTATATTTTGGGTGGATAATATATGGTAATTTGCTTTCTTTTGATGTAAGGCTCATCAACTCATATGATCGAACGGCTGTGTGAGGTCTAAAAAAGACTCATCGGTATCTTCTGTGGTTTCAGCTGGATAATGATTAGTTTCATCAAGTTCTGGGAATGTTGTGTCCTCTACACTATTGGAGTATTCAGGGATAGGATTATCCGTTATATTGTTAATTTGTTCTTGGGGATTTTTAAATTGGGGTTTGTTATATGCACCAATTTTTGAATTTGTTTGGTTTCTTGAAACTGACATAGGGACAGGTTTAAATGGAGGAGGTTTGTTAAGTGTTCCATTCGGTTGGTAAGAATTTTGAACTCGGTTTTTGTAGTTTGGTGGGGCCCTGGGGACAATTTGGGTCCCAGACCTGTTTTGATTAAAAATACCAAATTTATGGAAATTTTGATTCTGTATTAATTGTGTTTGGGGTTTTTGATTTTGAGTTTCCGTATAAAATTGGAAATCATTAGTAAGCACATTCAGAGCTTCGTTTAAGTCTTCTGGATTTTTAGTTCGCATCAGAGATCCTAGGGGTTCTTTGAGACCTTTTAAAAACACTCTTAATGCGAACTTCCTAGAGTAAGCCCCAATTACCATAGCGTGCTCCCCAGTCAGATTATTATTTAAGTAACATAATTGTAAGTTCAGCATTTTTAGAATTTTGTTATAATAATCAAATGGTGGTTCATTAAAATTTTGTTTGAGATTTGCCATTTCTAAGGCTAAAGTGAAACAGTCTCTTTTATCAGAATAGCTGTTTAGTAAAACTTTTTTTTAATTCATCCCAATTGGATATTTTCGAACTATTCACTATTTCGGCCGCTGGCCCTTTAATTTTAGAAATTATTGATCCCATAAGATATTCGTTTTGAAAATCCTCTGGATTTTCTTTATTATAAAATTTAAATACTAATTTTTCCGCAACTTTGATAAATCTCGCTAGTAATTCTGGTTCCCCTTTAAACTCGGGTACCATGTCGAGGTATTCTTTTTTTAATTCTTGATTCATGTTGGCAGTTAGGTTGTTTAATTTAATAAAAATTAATTGATCCGGTAGATCTAAAGGCATATAAAATTTCTCTTCTTTTTTTTAATAAGAATTTAAAATTAAAGTATAATTTTTTGTTTTATTTAACCATAAAATATTTTTTATTTTTGTTATTTTTAATATTTTTAAACATTTTCTAATTGTTTTATTTTAAACAATAAAAAAGGTAATATTTAAATTAAATAATTAAAAGGTATAAATTTCTTGTTTTAGTTAATAAAGAATAATTAATTGATCTGATCGATCTTTAAGTAAAAATGTTATTAATTAATAATTGTAATTATAAGTAAAGTATCACAAGTAAAAATCACAAAGTATCGATGCTAGAAAACTAAGTGATCTAACTGTAAAAGATTTCTGTACTTACAGTACGACGAATAAGAACAGTCCAGAGTTGTTGGTGTCTTTCTTCTCCGTGATATCCGCTCACGATAAAAAAATCCACTGGGCCAATTAGTCTGATCTTATTCGTTTTAATTTTTTTTTTTCGTACGGCTAGTAAATCGTAGAAACGAACGGTTTACTAATATATTTTACTTTCAAAAACCTCTAGCCGTCCTACCGACTGCGCCAGTTATAATTAAAGAACAGTAAAGTGACTTTTTAAAAAGACTTTTAATAATTAATTACAACAAATTAGAATTTTACAACACAAGGTTGGAGCCTAGCAATTACAATAGATACTTACACGTATTAATTCAAAACTAAGACTGGCGGGCGGGTGCAGTCTTGCCTGTTATATAGAATGAAAACTGCTGATGCCGGGACTGTTGATGTCTTCAATATCGGTCGTTTCAATATTAGTGGAAGGGGGATGCACTAGGACTCTAGATGAATCCAAGAAGCCCTTATTTATTAAAATCGGTTCAGTGGTTTAGGCTGTAGGTGCGACAACGTTAAAGTGACAGTGTTCGCTAGCTTGGTTTCTCGCTCCACATTCAGCGTAGGAATAAGTTGATTGATTGTAGGGGGGGAGGGGGATGCACTAGGACTCTAGATGAATCCAAAAAGCCCTCATTCATTAAAATCGGTTCAGTGGTTTAGGCTGTAGGTGCGTCAACGTAAAATGAAGGAAGAATAAGAATAAGAAGTCATCAAAACTACCATTTTAAAATCTATTTTTCTCTACTTCTACTTGACCGATTTCGACATTTTTTTTTTTTATCTACAGGACACGGCCTTCAAAGATATTTAAAAATTATTTAGGTAGCTTGTATGTATTCCACGCTGCATACCCTCAAAAACCCTAGTTTGTCACCTACAGTATATATACACTGGCAGCTTTTGTGAAATTTTGACTTTTTGACTTGGCGGGGCGGAACGCTGCCGCGTTCCTAAATACCAAATGGTGTTATTGATTTATCTTCTTCTGCCACAGGCATCTGAAAAAGAGCCTTTGAGAGATCGATTTTGTAATTTTTTTTTTTTTATCCCGCAGTACATGCTGGCAATCCCTGATTCTTGGCAGTGGGTCCCAATAGTCTGCATAGGGCATTTTGTTATGTATATTTGTTGACATAGTAACCAGTGACACTTGGTCTTGGTAAGTTTATATATGTAAATTATATTAATTATATTGCTCTTGCGTTCGTATTCGTTCCGTTTTGATATTACTTAAGATTACGACTCTGAACATGGTGGCAGCGGTGTCGGTAACTCGGTAATCGGTAAAAGAGACAGGGGATTCAGAAAATCATAAGTTCGGCGAGTTTCTTTTATTATTACGAGTTAATTATGACAGTAATAAATACGGTATCGGTATCCCAAATGTCAAAGTTGTCAATTAATACTCCCGTATAGTTTAGTTTCAAATCAAAAGAATGGCTGTTGTGGAGTCGACGATTCAGGAGATATTGGGAGTGTTCGGGGTTGGCCGAACAGAGCCAATCAAAACAAGTCAGTACGCTCATCTATTTAATGGGAGATCAAGCGGACGATTTGTTTACATCTTTCAAACTCGGTGAAGACGATAAAAAGTCATTTGAAGTTGTTTTCAAAGCTTTCGATGATCATTTTTCGGGAAAGAAAAATATTATCTACGAGCGCGCAAGATTCAATAAAAGACGTCAGGCTAACGGAGAACCGGCCGACGATTTCATACGGGATGTTCAACGTCTAGCTAAGACTTGTGAATACGGTCAGATAGATGAAGAGTTAGTGCGAGATAGAATCGTAGTGGGAATTTTAAATTCACAGCTGTCAGAGTCACTACGGCTAGACCCACGACTGACGTTAGAGAAAGCGGTAAATCGGGTAAAGGAAGCGGAGCATGTTAAAGAACAGCAGTCGGTAGTTCGAGATAACGGCGCGTCCACTTCGGCGAGGTTGTAAGAGTAGGGAAGCGTAATGACGGGCGGAAAAAAGGAAGATTCAGAAGATAAAATTCTCAATCAAGACCGTCAGGTCAAGAAAAAGCCCTGCAACAGATGCGGCTTCCAACACACGAACAAACAGTGTCCGGCGAAAGACTCAATATTTCGAACGTGTAACCGTAAGGGGCACTGGAGTCGGAGATGCGGCACGAAGAATAAGGTCGCGTCTGAAGTTCGTGAAGATAATTGGTTTCTAGGCGAGTTACGCGAGAAGGTTCAAGGCAGTTCTGGGACGCCCTAGAAGGCGAAGATCGAAATAAATGGGCGATCGAATTCAAAGTTGAAACGGGAGCCGACGTGACGGTGATTGGTGAATCTACGTTTAGAACTTTAGGAAGGTCTAAATTATTACCTGTCGAGCGAATATTATTTGGAGCTGGATCTACAAAACTTTCGGTAAAAGGTAAATTTAAAACTACTTTTTGGGGGAAAATCAAAAATTTATCGAAGAAGTTTATGTTATTGAAGGTCAGCAAGAAGGACTCACATTTGAGAAGCGCTCACATGCCCACGTCAAAGCTAGGGTTTCCTTCTCAATCTGCGCATAGCGGGACTCCGTTGGTGATTTAATACCGAATAAGGTCATACTCTTGGGTCAACTGTAATAGTATATTCGCCTTTCATCTTTCCTAAGCCGTTAAATAACTTTGGAAAACCTTCCTCTGGAGAGTCCCGTATTATATGAAGCCATTGTATTATCCCTACTCCACTTAGAGCTGGTCTGCCCAGAAGTCCTTCTTGCTGACCTTCAATAACATAAACTTCTTCGATAAATTTTTGATTTTTCCACAAAAAGTAGTTTTAAATTTACCTTTTACCGAAAGTTTTGTAGATCCAGCTCCAAATAATATTCGCTCGACAGGTAATAATTTAGACCTTCCTAAAGTTCTAAACGTAGATTCACCAATCACCGTCACGTCGGCTCCCGTTTCAACTTTGAATTCGATCGCCCATTTATTTCGATCTTCGCCTTCTAGGGCGTCCCAGAACTGCCTTGAACCTTCTCGCGTAACTCGCCTAGAAACCAATTATCTTCACGAACTTCAGACGCGACCTTATTCTTCGTGCCGCATCTCCGACTCCAGTGCCCCTTACGGTTACACGTTCGAAATATTGAGTCTTTCGCCGGACACTGTTTGTTCGTGTGTTGGAAGCCGCATCTGTTGCAGGGCTTTTTCTTGACCTGACGGTCTTGATTGAGAATTTTATCTTCTGAATCTTCCTTTTTTCCGCCCGTCATTACGCTTCCCTACTCTTACAACCTCGCCGAAGTGGACGCGCCGTTATCTCGAACTACCGACTGCTGTTCTTTAACATGCTCCGCTTCCTTTACCCGATTTACCGCTTTCTCTAACGTCAGTCGTGGGTCTAGCCGTAGTGACTCTGACAGGTGTGAATTTAAAATTCCCACTACGATTCTATCTCGCACTAACTCTTCATCTATCTGACCGTATTCACAAGTCTTAGCTAGACGTTGAACATCCCGTATGAAATCGTCGGCCGGTTCTCCGTTAGCCTGACGTCTTTTATTGAATCTTGCGCGCTCGTAGATAATATTTTTCTTTCCCGAAAAATGATCATCGAAAGCTTTGAAAACAACTTCAAATGACTTTTTATCGTCTTCACCGAGTTTGAAAGATGTAAACAAATCGTCCGCTTGATCTCCCATTAAATAGATGAGCGTACTGACTTGTTTTGATTGGCTCTGTTCGGCCAACCCCGAACACTCCCAATATCTCCTGAATCGTCGACTCCACAACAGCCATTCTTTTGATTTGAAACTAAACTATACGGGAGTATTAATTGACAACTTTGACATTTGGGATACCGATACCGTATTTATTACTGTCATAATTAACTCGTAATAATAAAAGAAACTCGCCGAACTTATGATTTTCTGAATCCCCTGTCTCTTTTACCGATTACCGAGTTACCGACACCGCTGCCACCATGTTCAGAGTCGTAATCTTAAGTAATATCAAAACGGAACGAATACGAACGCAAGAGCAATATAATTAATATAATTTACATATATAAACTTACCAAGACCAAGTGTCACTGGTTACTATGTCAACAAATATACATAACAAAATGCCCTATGCAGACTATTGGGACCCACTGCCAAGAATCAGGGATTGCCAGCATGTACTGCGGGATAAAAAAAAAAAAATTACAAAATCGATCTCTCAAAGGCTCTTTTTCAGATGCCTGTGGCAGAAGAAGATAAATCAATAACACCATTTGGTATTTAGGAACGCGGCAGCGTTCCGCCCCGCCAAGTCAAAAAGTCAAAATTTCACAAAAGCTGCCAGTGTATATATACTGTAGGTGACAAACTAGGGTTTTTGAGGGTATGCAGCGTGGAATACATACAAGCTACCTAAATAATTTTTAAATATCTTTGAAGGCCGTGTCCTGTAGATAAAAAAAAAAAATGTCGAAATCGGTCAAGTAGAAGTAGAGAAAAATAGATTTTAAAATGGTAGTTTTGATGACTTCTTATTCTTATTCTTCCTTCATTTTACGTTGACGCACCTACAGCCTAAACCACTGAACCGATTTTAATGAATGAGGGCTTTTTGGATTCATCTAGAGTCCTAGTGCATCCCCCTCCCCCCCTACAATCAATCAACTTATTCCTACGCTGAATGTGGAGCGAGAAACCAAGCTAGCGAACACTGTCACTTTAACGTTGTCGCACCTACAGCCTAAACTACTGAACCGATTTTAATAAATAAGGGCTTCTTGGATTCATCTAGAGTCCTAGTGCATCCCCCTCCCACCAACTCATCCCCCTCCCCCCCTACAATCAATCAACTTATTCCTACGCTGAATGTGGAGCGAGAAACCAAGCTAGCGAACACTGTCACTTTAACGTTGTCGCACCTACAGCCTAAACCACTGAACCGATTTTAATAAATAAGGGCTTCTTGGATTCATCTAGAGTCCTAGTGCATCCCCCTCCCACCAACTCATCCCCCTCCAATCAATCAACTTATTCCTATGCTGAATGTGGAGCGAGAAACCAAGCTAGCGAACACTGTCACTTTATCGTTGACGCACCTACAGCCTAAACTACTGAACCGATTTTAATAAATAAGGGCTTCTTGGATTCATCTAGAGTCCCAGTGCATCCCCCCCCCCCACCAACCCATCCCAACCCCCTACAATCAATCAACTTATTCCTACGCTGAATGTGGAGCGAGAAACCAAGCTAGTAAACAGTCTAAAATGGGTAGAAACCAAGTAAGCGTCATGCGAAGTAGTGAGCCTATATTATATTATTACATATAAAAAATAATAATAATATATTAGTATATACATCATATATATATATATATATATATATATATATATATATATATATATATATATATATATATACGTAATATATATAAGTTACCACGACCGATATTGAAGACATCAACAGTCCCGGCATCAGCAGTTTTCATTCTATATAACAGGCAAGACTACACCCGCCCGCCAGTCTTAGTTTTGAATTAATACGTGTAAGTATCTATTGTAATTGCTAGGCTCCAACCTTGTGTTGTAAAATTCTAATTTGTTGTAATTAATTATTAAAAGTCTTTTTAAAAAGTCACTTTACTGTTCTTTAATTATAACTGGCGCAGTCGGTAGGACGGCTAGAGGTTTTTGAAAGTAAAATATATTAGTAAACCGTTCGTTTCTACGATTTACTAGCCGTACGAAAAAAAAAAATTAAAACGAATAAGATCAGACTAATTGGCCCAGTGGATTTTTTTATCGTGAGCGGATATCACGGAGAAGAAAGACACCAACAACTCTGGACTGTTCTTATTCGTCGTACTGTAAGTACAGAAATCTTTTACAGTTAGATCACTTAGTTTTCTAGCATCGATACTTTGTGATTTTTACTTGTGATACTTTACTTATAATTACAATTATTAATTAATAACATTTTTACTTAAAGATCGATCAGATCAATTAATTATTCTTTATTAACTAAAACAAGAAATTTATACCTTTTAATTATTTAATTTAAATATTACCTTTTTTATTGTTTAAAATAAAACAATTAGAAAATGTTTAAAAATATTAAAAATAACAAAAATAAAAAATATTTTATGGTTAAATAAAACAAAAAATTATACTTTAATTTTAAATTCTTATTAAAAAAAGAAGAGAAATTTTATATGCCTTTAGATCTACCGGATCAATTAATTTTTATTAAATTAAACAACCTAACTGCCAACATGAATCAAGAATTAAAAAAAGAATACCTCGACATGGTACCCGAGTTTAAAGGGGAACCAGAATTACTAGCGAGATTTATCAAAGTTGCGGAAAAATTAGTATTTAAATTTTATAATAAAGAAAATCCAGAGGATTTTCAAAACGAATATCTTATGGGATCAATAATTTCTAAAATTAAAGGGCCAGCGGCCGAAATAGTGAATAGTTCGAAAATATCCAATTGGGATGAATTAAAAAAAAGTTTTACTAAACAGCTATTCTGATAAAAGAGACTGTTTCACTTTAGCCTTAGAAATGGCAAATCTCAAACAAAATTTTAATGAACCACCATTTGATTATTATAACAAAATTCTAAAAATGCTGAACTTACAATTATGTTACTTAAATAATAATCTGACTGGGGAGCACGCTATGGTAATTGGGGCTTACTCTAGGAAGTTCGCATTAAGAGTGTTTTTAAAAGGTCTCAAAGAACCCCTAGGATCTCTGATGCGAACTAAAAATCCAGAAGACTTAAACGAAGCTCTGAATGTGCTTACTAATGATTTCCAATTTTATACGGAAACTCAAAATCAAAAACCCCAAACACAATTAATACAGAATCAAAATTTCCATAAATTTGGAATTTTTAATCAAAACAGGTCTGGGACCCAAATTGTCCCCAGAGCCCCACCAAACTACAAAAACCGAGTTCAAAATTCTTACCAACCGAATGGAACAAATAATTTAGGTTAAAGATAATATATAAAAGAAAAGGTTGTTTGTTTATTTATTTGTAGCGGGGAATGTGGGCGTGGCTTAGCCTGGAAAAATCCTCAGCAAAATACGATTTTGCCGCCTAGGCAGCAAAATCGTATTTTGCTGCGTATTGTTAAGTTTTCTTGAAACCTCAGAGAAATTAAACTTTCATGCCTAAAAACAGTTCAATAATGCGTAATTTTGCTGCCACTAGTAGGAAAAATATTTTTTTTAGATTTTTTGTTGATGAGGTAGCGTCCCCAAATTTGGAGCTAAAATTAATTTTTCAATTTCGCCTCGGGGTATGATTTTTCTGAACATGTAAAATGTAATTGAAGTTTTTCTTTTGTGGACTTCAGGTTTTTTTATATAAGTTAGACAGTTGATGTCCAATCTCTTTTTACATCGATTCCCCTGGACCTAGCTAAAGACCTCACTAAGTCCCTTTGGCCCAAAATTTTTACCCACACCCAAATTTCTAAACCACTTTTTTATGACATAGTAGATTTTTGCCTTGACTACACTTATTTCTCCCACAACAACGTCCTTTACTTACAAAAAGAAGGCCTCCCTATGGGTGACCCTTTATCACCTATTATTGCCGATATTGTCCTAGACAAATTATTCTTTGATGTCATACCCCAATTTAATTCCCACATTAAACTCTTCAAAAAATACGTTGATGATAGCTTTTTCATAATTAACAAAAACCACATACCCTCCCTTCTTAACAACTTCAATAACTACCACCCCAACCTCAAATTCACCATAGAATCTGAAGAAAACAGTGCCCTTCCTTTTCTCAACATAAAAATAATAAAAACTAACGATAACAAACTAACATATAAACACTACACAAAACCCACTTATTCAGGTAGACTCCTCCATTTCTATTCACACCAACCATATTCTTACAAAATTAACTGTGCTAATAACTTCATTAATCAAATCCTTACACTCTCTGATAAACAATTTCATAACGAAAACATATCATTTATAAAAGATACACTCAATAAAAATAATTACCCCAACAGAATAATTAATAAACTACTCCAAAAACACAATAACAACATTAACAATACCTCACAAAATACGACACCTCCCGTTTTAGCTAAATACTACACCCTGCCCTACATAAAACACACTACTGAACAAATTAAAAAATTGTTTCGACCTTATATTAATATCAAAATAGCTCAAAAAAATGCCACCACCCTAAAATCAATTTTATACTCCAAACTCAAAGATTCTATCCCTCCTCTGCAACGAAGTAACATCGTATACCAAATTAACTGTAAACAATGCCCTGCAACATACATAGGAGAAACTTCACAACAATTCAAAAACAAATTTCATCAACATATTAAAGACATCTCAAATAACAACACTAACACAGCTATATCAGAACACAGATAAATATAATATTCTACACACTGAAAAACACCACCAAAAACGACTTACACTGGAAATGTTATACATAAAATCAAATACTAACAACATAAACTTGAAACAAGACACCAATAAATTAAGCAACATTTACACAAATATTATATTTAATACAAATAAAAATAAATAATTCAAAATTTTTGATTAGGTATGTCAGTTAAAAAAATAAAATTAATTATTTTTGAAAAAAACATAAAAACAATCAAAATTAACTTGGTAAGACTTTCATTTCCAAAATTCGTTTTCATTTTGACCATTTGTTTCTCTAAATTTACAGTATTTCCAAAACCTGAAGAAGTCCAGGTTCCCTGGACGAAAGCTTGCTTGAATCAAATATAATAAAGGACTTTCATTCCAAAAAACAACTAACTACTTATATGTAAAATGTAAGTCCAACTTCGTCAAAATCGACCCAGTAGTTTAGGCTCAAGGTGTCTGCACAGACAACAGACCGACATTTTTTAAACCACTTTTTTGAACTCGGGGACAAACGTACTTACGTTACTCAAAACGTAAAAATCTCAAAATCAAATGTTTGCGCCATCACAATACTTTCTCTTTATATGAGAAAGTAAAAAAGTCGCCAAAGCACGAGCGCTAAAATAAATGGTAGCGTGTAAGTAAGATATAAGATTGTACCTGTGTCAGTGTTAAATTGTACGTGTTTATTTGGTATAATGATAATTTTTTTGTGTGCGTGAGAGTAAAAGGCAAATAATGTTCGTGAAATTCTGCTGAGTCAGAATTCAGCTAGTGATAGAATTAAGATCCCGGATCAGGTGCGGGTGCGAGGGACTCCTCGGTCCTCGACTAAGTAGTCCAGTTTAGTGAAGGAATAATGGCTAGCTCCGTTTTCGTTCCAGGTTCAATAGCTCAATGAATCGGGTATGGAACGAGAACCTGGTAGTGAAAGTACCAGGTACTTGAACCAGGTTCAGCCGAGGATCAGTACCTGGTTGGATCAGGTTCAAGAAAATACCGGATCGACCCATCCCTAGTTCTATGTCCTCCTCTAGCTGTTCGCGACAAAACGTCCGGAGAAAAAAAAGTCCTTTCCCGCAACAAACTCAAGGTCGAAGTCAAATGGTGCTAGTCGCATCCTAAACCTTTGCAACCTAGCTGAAACTTCACCTATTAGCTTCTCCAATCTAAATCGCCGTAATCCTAGGAGATATTATATTTATCTGTGTCTAATGTGTGTTTAGTGTTGTGTGCGTGTTCTGATATAGCTGTGTTAGTGTTGTTATTTGAGATGTCTTTAATATGTTGATGAAATTTGTTTTTGAATTGTTGTGAAGTTTCTCCTATGTATGTTGCAGGGCATTGTTTACAGTTAATTTGGTATACGATGTTACTTCGTTGCAGAGGAGGGATAGAATCTTTGAGTTTGGAGTATAAAATTGATTTTAGGGTGGTGGAATTTTTTTGAGCTATTTTGATATTATTATAAGGTCGAAACAATTTTTTAATTTGTTCAGTAGTGTGTTTTATGTAGGGCAGGGTGTAGTATTTAGCTAAAACGGGAGGTGTCGTATTTTTTGAGGTATTGTTAATGTTGTTATTGTGTTTTTGGAGTAGTTTATTAATTATTCTGTTGGGGTAATTATTTTTATTAAGTGTATCTTTTATAAATAATATGTTTTCGTTATGAAATTGTTTATAAGAGAGTGTAAGGATTTGATTAATGAAGTTATTAGCACAGTTAATTTTGTAAGAATATGGTTGGTGTGAATAGAAATGGAGGAGTCTACCTGGATAAGTGGGTTTTGTGTAGTGTTTATATGTTAGTTTGTTATCGTTAGTTTTTATTATTTTTATGTTGAGAAAAGGAAGGGCACTGTTTTCTTCAGATTCTATGGTGAATTTGAGGTTGGGGTGGTAGTTATTGAAGTTGTTAAGAAGGGAGGGTATGTGGTTTTTGTTAATTATGAAAAAGCTATCATCAACGTATTTTTTGAAGAGTTTAATGTGGGAATTAAATTGGGGTATGACATCAAAGAATAATTTGTCTAGGACAATATCGGCAATAATAGGTGATAAAGGGTCACCCATAGGGAGGCCTTCTTTTTGTAAGTAAAGGACGTTGTTGTGGGAGAAATAAGTGTAGTCAAGGCAAAAATCTACTATGTCATAAAAAAGTGGTTTAGAAATTTGGGTGTGGGTAAAAATTTTGGGCCAAAGGGACTTAGTGAGGTCTTTAGCTAGGTCCAGGGGAATCGATGTAAAAAGAGATTGGACATCAACTGTCCAACTTATATAAAAAAAACCTGAAGTCCACAAAAGAAAAACTTCAATTACATTTTACATGTTCAGAAAAATCATACCCCGAGGCGAAATTGAGAAATTAATTTTAGCTCCAAATTTGGGGACGCTACCTCATCAACAAAAAATCTAAAAAAAAAATTTTTCCTACTAGTGGCAGCAAAATTACGCATTATTGAACTGTTTTTAGGAATGAAAGTTTAATTTCTCTGAGGTTTCAAGAAAACTTAACAATACGCAGCAAAATACGATTTTGCTGAGGATTTTTCCAGGCTAAGCCACGCCCACATTCCCCGCTACAAATAAATAAACAAACAACCTTTTCTTTTATATATTATCTTTAAC
The DNA here is from genome assembly GCA_951217055.1 of Gerris lacustris. Lineage (NCBI taxonomy): Eukaryota > Metazoa > Arthropoda > Insecta > Hemiptera > Gerridae > Gerris > Gerris lacustris. The sequence continues at coordinate 98,128,709 of OX578276.1, read as the reverse complement.
CTAAATTATTTGAACAATTTACCTTAAAAATATTACGAATTTATAAAAAAAAGGTTTATAAATACTTATTATAGATTATATTTATAAAATAGAATGGAGTAAAAAGATAAAATCGAAATAAAAATACTACAACAAAATAGTAGGTCTTAAAATAATCATAAATAAATCAAATTAGTGGCAACACTGCAGCTCGTCTATTATCATCATTTTGTTTTGTTTTTACTGTATTTCTGTCAATTCATTTTTTATAATTGTAACATTTGATATTGTTGCTTGTTTTTTTTTAATTTGAATAGTTCAGTAATAGAATATAAGTAAGTATTATGAAATTATTATTATTTATAAGAAACATTTTTCTGCCGCCAGTAGGAAAAATATTGTATGCAACAAGGCAGCAAAGGAAACATTTTTGCCTCATACTGATATATTGCCTGCCTCGGCTTCGCCTCGGCAGTCAATCAAATAAGTTAATTTCCATAGCCTGACCTCGCCTCCGGCTCGGAGGCTAATTTAATCATTCGTCAGAAAAATTCCATTTTGCTGCCTAGTTACATAAATAACTATCTCGAAAACGTTTCAGACGATTTTGATTAAAAAATTCTAATAAATAGTACATTTAAATACGAATCTAACGGTATCAGTCGTTTTCCCAGGAAAAATCTAGTTCCTGAGAAAATAGCTTAAATCGTATACGGAAAGTGCCAGGGTTCGATTCCCTGCCCAGGAGAAGTTATTTTTATGATAAATTTTGATGAAATCTTAAATAATAATTTAATGCACATACGAAAACTAAAAAATAGAAAACACTGGGCTAAGTAATTATGAACTCGTATATGAGAAAGTTTGACTGCGTTGTCTCGGACCGATTTTTTACTTTCTCATACAAAGAGAAAGTATTCTGAAGGCGCGAAAATTTGATTTTGATGGATTTACACGTTTTGTGGTCCCTTGAGTCAAAAAAGTGGTTTTTAAAAAATGTCTGTCTGTCGTCTGTGCAGACGCCGATTTTGACGAAATTTGGCGAACATGTTAAGAAAAATCATAACCCGGGGCGAAATCAAGAAATTAATTTTAGCTTCAAATTTGGGGGCGCTATCTCCCAAAAAATCTGAAAAACATGAAAAATTATATTTTCTCGAAAATGGTTCCGACGATTTTGATTAAAAAATTCTAAAATGTAGTCCATTAAAATACAAATCTAATGATATAAGCCATTTTCCCAGGAAAAATTTAGTTCCTGACAAAATAGCTTTAATCGCGGATGGTGTTTAGGCCAAGCTTATTTTCCTTATAATTTTAATTTAGTATAATTAATTTAGTCTGAAGATTTTAGATTCTACGATTCAAGGGCCTAATTTTAGTTAACCTAATTAAGAAGCCATCAGTCTGATCCCAGGAAATGACTCTTGTACCTCGTTCTACTTAGAAGAGTCTTCAACTGTAATTCAATTAGATTCATTTCGGATTAGAGATTCAACTTAACGCATAATTCAATTAATGTTAGCTGCTACTTGGCTTAACTCTCTTCTTTCCTTCAGTGTGCCTTCAAACCTCAAGGTGTCATCGTCCACCTTGCAGGTCTACCTAGAAAGTCGCTACTGAACTTTCACGGTTCTTTATCTACATCCAGCCTTTTGGTCACTTTCCTGATCACTCTATCTGGATTACTGCTAGCAGTGCTGAGCGGAAGGACGCAGCTGATCCTCTCCCACCTATTCCAGCCTGCCCATCAACTATCTACCTTCGGCTACATCTCGCTACCACAACCTGGTTTTCTTTAAATATTATTTATTGTTTTACTTTTGTCAACTCTTAACTAACCCTACTAACCTTAATTTTATGCATACATATTTTGGACATTTTAAAGTCATTCTTATTATTTCAATTACATTCCTTAATTTATTATTGTGTTTTATTTAATTTACCCAGTGAATAACTCCCCTTTTCAATTTCTTTAGTTCACTTTTCTTTTAATATTTTTCCCCCGACCTGGAGGTGGTCCTTTGTTTTACGCACCTATGGAACAAGGAAGGAATTGAGTTGTAAAGATTTTACACTCCATCCGCCTTGACAGATGGAGAGAGGCCGGGTCCGATTCCTCGCCGAGAAAAAGTTATTTTTAAAAAATATTTATTTCGCGAGACGTGAATTATCCGCCATTTTGAATTTGAACAGCTGATAATTTTGAATTGTCTACCAAATGGTCCTTTAGGCCGGATATCCGCCGGATACTTCCGGTGCTGATTTTATTTTCCTTTTTTTCGAGTTTATTCACTGGATAAATAGTCATTGATGTCTTTCTTGTATAGTATTCCTAGTGTTTACTGTATTTTATTTTTACTTTTTCTTAATCATTTTAGGTTACTATTGTTAGGTATTGTCCTTTCTGGTTTCTTTACGGAGTTTTCTTAATTTTTATGATTTTAGTCTTTTTTTTTTACTTTACAAATTAATCTCTTTATTACTTCTCTAATAACTCCTCTTCTTCTCTTTATCTACTTTATTACTTAATCTTTGATATTTTTATAAAGTATTATAATGTCTACTCCTCAGAAGTCAAAGGATTCTAGCGAGCGTGCTGTCTCTAGAACCTAAACAATCTTTACTCCGAAGGAAATTAAATTCTACTGGATCTGAACTTAAGGCTATTGTCGAAATAGGTAGACAAGCAGCAGCAGATCCAACTCAACTTATTGCTTTCCGAGGTGTATTCCGTAGCATAAATATTTGGTTCGAGAATTCTCAACGCTACTGGGATGAATTGCTTGACCATTATGCTGTCGTAGGTGATAAAAATTACCCAGATCAAGCCGATAAAAATTTATTCGGTACGATTAAACGTTACTTAAATGAAGCGAATACGATATATGAGGAACACGTGGTATTGGCCAAACCTACCAATCTACCCTCTACTTCTAATAATACTACAACTTTTACTAATACTACTAGAGCTCATCTTCCTCGTTTGACTCTTCCTAAATTTTCTGGAAACTTAATCGAGTGGCCATATTTTAGAGATCTCTATATCTCATTGGTGCACGATGATATTAATATTCTAGATATAGATAAATTCCATTATCTCGCATCTTCTCTTAGTGGTGCGGCTCTAGCTGTCATATCTAAACTGTCTATTACAGCTACAAATTATCCTGCTGCCTGGACTGCTTTAAACAAGGCATACAATAATAAACGTTTGCTAGCGTCCACTTATGTAAAACATATTTTAGATTTTACACCTCTCAAGAAGGGCTCACTTGAGAACTTTAAACTATTTCTTTCTGTTGTCGCTGAAAATGTTGCCGCATTAAAGAGACTCGAAATTCGTAATCTAGCTGAATTTATTTTATTCAGCCTATCTATCAAATGTCTTGATACACAAACAAGACAACTTTTCGAAAAGGACTTTGTCGATTGTGATTATCCTTCGTTAGAAGAACTGGTAACCTTTGTTCGAAACCGGTGTCAGATTCTGGAATTATCATCCGAATCGAATATGGAATATTCTACTTCAAAGGAATATGAAAACCTGAAGAAAATTAAATCTAATAATTCTAAAACCTCTAGCTTATTTAGTCGTGAGTCTAAAGAAGCTGTTTCTACTCCTAAATTTTATTCTCAAAGTAAGGCTGTAAATCTTAAGTGTCCTGCTTGCCAAGCCAACCATTTCCTATGGCGATGCTTTGAATTTAAACGTAAATCTATTGAAGAGAGAAATAGACTAGTTAAGTCTATGCGATGTTGCCAAAACTGTCTTCAAATCGGTCATGGATCTCAAGACTGTAAGTCTAAAGGCTTGTGTTACATATTCGCTAGTATACCTGCAAAACCTCGTAAGTCCGATTTTTGGGATTTTTTATTTATTTCATATTATGATAGATTTAGGTCGACTGCGTCTCCGTGTGAAATATGTACGTTTTTGTCCACTAGGACGCCGTGAAACAGCGATTGAAAAAGCTGGTAAGTCGAGAAGGTTACAAGCAAGGTAGTAAATCCTCGTATGTCTGAAGAAGAAGCACGCCGCTCGCAGGCTACAGCTCAGTTCTGGTTTCAAAATAAGTTAAATGACTTATATTGACAAATTTGTATTTAAAATTATTATATTATTAATTTTTTTTTAAGTTAAACTTGCGTTTAACAACTATTTATCACGAGTTTTAATGAGGTTTTGCAGTTCAGGAAACTTACATGGTTTTATACGATGCAGTGTTCTAAAGAAATTCAACTTGCGTGGGTTTGTACCATATGTATATAAACTTACGAGGTTTTAAATTACCTTACATGTTTTTATTCTGGACTTACGGGGTTTTATTTACTAGACCACACGTAGTAAAATAAACATACGAGGTTTTTGACATCTTACCATCTTACAAAAATGTTTACTGTTTTTTTTTTTTTTTTTTTTGCTTTTTTAAACCTTTACAAACTATTATTATTTACTTGACGATGCCGATTAAAATGTCTTAACTTTTTATCAAAGGATAATCGCCCCGAGGGGAAAAACCTGTCATCATTGATTCCTTCTTGCTACTTCGATTGTATTATAATTTTTTTAAACCGTTAGAACTTTTTTAATTTTACATAATCACCTAAAGTACAAAACACACATAAGGTTTATACTCTAAATTATAAATTTTCTATCGAACAATGATTATTTTGTGTTTTACAATTCTTTAATTATTAATTGAATATTACTGGCATTTTTATCACATTCTCAGCATTTTTCTATTTCGATATCATTTTTTCGTACATTTAATGATTATTATTATATCTTTAAAGAATATAAAAGTTTTTATTAATTCCCTATGAAACATTAGGTAGATGTCTATTAATAGTATATTATGTTACTAGGCTGTGAAGTGAGTTTTTTCTTTACCGCGGCAATTACATTTACTGTCGAGCGAAGCGAGACAGTAAATATTGCCAAGGTAAAGAAAAAACACTTCACAGTCGCGTAGCATATGCTATTTTTTCCGAGGTAGCAGACAATGAAAAAACATCAAATATTAATCACTAATCAATATATAATAATAACAAATATTAGTACATACTTAAGACTTATAAAAAGAAACCTTAAAAAGAGGTTACACTATAAGAAAAGATAAACAAAACGCATTGACATCTAGCGGATTTTTATCATACTAGAAGCATATCTACAAAGACTGCAGCACTACTAACGAAAGTTTTGACAACTACCCGCCGGAAAATAAAAGTCTTTTAGTGCCTAGGACGTAAAAGATTTTTATCTCCAGTAGGGAAAAAAAGTTATGATTTTGAATTAGTTTAGAGGGACTAAAACAGGTCTTTTCATCCCTGAACTCAAAAAGTAGGGAGAAAAAGTAAAAGTAGGGCGAAAAAGTAAAGTAGGGCAAAAAAGTAAAGATTGCAACTTAATTATTTTATAAATAGTAGAAAATGTATGGCTAATGTCATGAAGTTGTTGAAATCAGGTTGGCGGCACTGCGCTTTTTTGACCATGTTTATCTTTGTTTACAACATTATAACCTGCATCTAAATAACCTTCTATTTGAGTTTAATTCCAATTCTTATTTGTTTTTAATATTGAATCTCTTATATTTGCAATTAAAAGTTCTAATAATTATTATTATTTATTAAAATAATAAAAACTGTGCTATGGACGAAAATGGGTATTTTCTTCCTACTGGAGATAAAATATTGTATGTACCTCGTGAGTAAAGTGCCATTATTCCCCTCGCGATAGATATCTCCCTCGGCTGCTCCTCGGGAGCTAATTAGAGTTATTCCCTCGGCTGCGCCTCGGGATTTAGGGACCATGGTTCCTTCGGCTTCGCCTCAAGAACCAACTTTTTTCGCTCAGGGAATAATGGCTTACTTTACTCCCTATGTGCATAAATAACTATTTCTTTACAGCTAGGAGTAATGAAAAGATTTTTTAAGTCCACGTAATGAAAAAATGGATTTTAGCTATGTTTTTTAGGCTCTAAAGTTACTATTTCACAGCCTACCACGGAAAAAATTATATTTTTGTTTTGTTTTTAACTTTCATAATAATATTCACTTGCTGTTGGTTCTAAAAATGGTATTGAATTAAACAATCAAACTACGAATTCTTTTCCGTTGTTTCACTTTAAAATATGTTCATTATTAGTATTAAATTTTATTTATTTATATTATTCCTACTTTTTATGTTTGTTTTTTTATTTCTATAAAGTAATTACACAAAATAGGTAATTAAAAATATATTTATTTTTCTTTGTAAAACCTTGTAACTCGACAAAAGTTCTTGTCTAAATCCTCGTAAGTACAAAATCAGTCCACAAAATCATAATTTAATTATAATTTTAATTATTAGTGTATATAATACCTCCAATGGTAGTAAAACATCATATATATGGGCAACGTGTCATAGAAGTAAAAGATTAAACACTTATTCAGTTTTTTTGCTCTCCTGTAAAATTTTGGATTTAGTACATACGAGGTTTTGCAGGTATACTAGCGTATGTTCTCGCAAACATCACACACTACTCCATCAAAACGATTACACAAAACCATCTGCTCTTGAAGTTCAGCAACCTTTAACAAGCACATCCAGCGCAACTGCAGCTAAGTCGTCACTGACTAGTTCTTCAGAATCTGATGATTCTTGGTACTGCTAAGGCTCTTATTCGAGATGTTCACGGTAACTATCAACCAGTCCGTTTAGTGGTGGACTCTGGAAGCCACTATTCATTTGTCACCTCTGACTGTGTAAAAAGGTTAGGTTTAAAACCACTTTTCTTTAATAAACGCATCTTAGGAGTTGGTCAAAACCTTCTTCAAGGTGTGAAAGGTAAAGTCTTCTGTACTTTGACACCTCCTGTTAATGCTCAAACCTCTACATTACTCAAAACCAGAGCTATTGTTGTTGATTCTATTACTACTTTTCTGCCCTGTTCAAAACTGCCGTTTCCATCATGGTATAATGAATACAGTCATAGATTAGCTGATCCGAAATTCTTAATTCCAAATGTCGTAGAGTTTCTGTTGGGAGCTGATCTGTTTTCCGACATTCTTACTGGTCCTTGTACCAAAACTTCTGATGGTTTTACATTCCTAGAAACTGTATTTGGCCTTGTTATGATAGGAAAAGTTCCTTCACAGATAAATCGTGGATTTTCATCTTTATTTGTTTCAAGCGATGCTGATTTGAAACTGGCACTTCAACGATTTTGGGAAGTTGAAGAACCAAATCCTCAACATATTTCTTGCCCTGAGGAGGATCTATGCGAGGAACATTATAAATCTAGCCAATATAGACTACCGACTGGTAAATATGGTGTTCGCCTACCATTCAAAGAGGCAGAACTAGACTTTAAAGGATCTGAAGCAACTGCTCTCAGAAGATTTTATAATTTAGAATCCAAATTAATTAAGAACCCCGAAATGTATTCTGAATATCGTCGATTTATGAGTGATTACATTTCTTTGGGACATATGCGAGTCACCACTGAGGCTTCGTCATATGTCATTCCCCATCATGGGATTTCTAATGGTTCGAAGTTCCGTGTTGTTTTCGACGCTCCTTGTCGAGCAAATGGGCATTCACTTAATGACACTCTACTGACTGGTAGAAAACTTCAAAAGGACATAGCCACTATTTTGCTAAGTTTTCGATTACATCGAGTGGTTTTCGTCACAGATATGGTTAAGATGTTTCGCCAGATAGAAGTCGACAATCAAGATAGGAAATTCCTCCATATATTCTGGAGATCAGATATGTCTGATCAAATTCTTAAGTACGAGCTGTGTACTGTAACTTACGGCCTGTCTTCTTCTCCTTACCAAGCATTGCGTACTATCCAGCAATTAGTAGAAGATGAGGGTCATGAGTTTCCTGCGGCATCTAAAGCTCTCCAAGAAGATCTTTACATTGATGATGTAGCTACTGGAGCGGCAACACTTCAAGAAGCCAAAATGCTAAAGGAAGAGCTCATTCAACTACTTAAGAGAGGAGGATTTAACCTCAGCAAATGGAAGAGTAACCACCCTGAGTTGCTTTCTGCGGATGAAAAGGAGCAAAGTCCTGTAGAATTTTCTTATCAAGATGAACATACTGTTAAAATATTAGGTCTCCAATGGGAGCCTAATTCTGATTTCTTTACTTATAAAATCTGTGATGTTGTAGCTAAACCTACTAAAAGATCTATTTTGTCTTTAATCGCTAAAATATTTGATCCTATTGGATTACTAGCACCTACAATCCTTTATGGAAAAACTTTACTTCAATTGACATGGAAGTCTAAAATCGACTGGGACGATCCTGTTCCTGAATCTATAAAGAATAAATGGATGGACTTTGTCAAACATCTTCCTGAACTGTCCAAGGTTCGAATACCAAGACATCTTTCAGGTGCATCTACCACCAGATGTCAAGTTATATGTTGTTGCGACGCAAGCGAGGTAGGATACTCTGCAGTAATCTACTTAAAAGTATTACAAGCGGAAAAAACTGTTCCTTATTTACTTAAAGCTAAAACCAAGTTAGCTCCGCTGAAGACATTAACTATTCCTAAACTGGAACTGTGCGGTGCGCTTCTTTTAGCTAGGCTTTTCGTGGGTCTAAAACCTTTTTTAAATAAAATAAATGTTGACAGCATTCATTGTTTTACCGATTCTACAGTTGTCCTCGGTTGGCTCCATACTGAACCTCATTTGCTAAAAATATTCGTGGCGAATAGAGTCGTGGAGATCACGACTGATCTTCCTCCTAACTTGTGGTTTCACATAAAATCACAAGAAAACCGTGACGACTGTGCACCTAAGGGAACTCTACCACTTGAACTTGTCAACCATCCACTTTGGTGGACAGGCCCTTCGTGGTTCTCCTTACCCATTAAAGAATGGCCTTTATCTCGATGTTTACCACATCAAGATTTACCTGAGCTGAAACCTTTTCCCACTGCGCTTGCCAGTGTTGTTGCTAGTCAAAATTTGGTAGATCTGATGGAAAGATTTTCATCTTATCTTAAACTTTTACTTGTAGAGTCTTATGTACTACGCTTTTTCCACAACTGCAGACACCCCGAAGAAAAGCAGTATGGTCCAATTACCGTACAAGAACTGAAGACTGCAAAATTAACCTGTGTTAAAGCCGTGCAAGCTCTTTATTTTCCAAAGCGAGACGAACATTCACTTAGAGAACTAAAGGCTCTTGCTCCATTTTTAGATGAAGGTGGTGTTTTGAGGGTGGACGGCCGCTTGCAGCAGTCCTCACTCCCTGAAGACTTAAAGCACCCTATCATTCTTCCTAAACAGTGCCACCTCTAGAGTTTGATAGTGGACTATTATCATTTAAAACACCTACATGCAGGACCATCCTTACTAAGTGCTATTTATCGGCGGGAATTCTGGATTGTTTCCTCACGGACTATAAAACTTCAACGTATTTTCAATAGTGTAAGCGTTGTAACAGTAAAAAACCAGAAGGGGCAATTCACCCATCCTATTAGTAAAGTCACACCTTTATTGCCCACTAAAGATTAACCAAATTTCTTAACTTTTTCTAATTTTATGTGTTAACTTTATGATTTGTGCTCACCTTATGTGACTTTATGAACTTATTAATTTATGTTTTCTATAACTTTGATGACTGTAATCAAAATTTGCCAAATTTTGGTGGGCGGATGTTTAGGCCAAGCTTATTTTTCTTATAATTTTAATTTAGTATAATTAATTTAGTCTGAAGATTTTAGATTCTACGATTCAAGGGCCTAATTTTAGTTAACCTAATTAAGAAGCCATCAGTCTGATCCCAGGAAATGACTCTTGTACCTCGTTCTACTTAGAAGAGTCTTCAACTGTAATTCAATTAGATTCATTTCGGATTAGAGATTCAACTTAACGCATAATTCAATTAATGTTAGCTGCTACTTGGCTTAACTCTCTTCTTTCCTTCAGTGTGCCTTCAAACCTCAAGGTGTCATCGTCCACCTTGCAGGTCTACCTAGAAAGTCGCTACTGAACTTTCACGGTTCTTTATCTACATCCAGCCTTTTGGTCACTTTCCTGACCACTCTATCTGGATTACTGCTAGCAGTGCTGAGCGGAAGGACGCAGCTGATCCTCTCCCACCTATTCCAGCGTGCCCATCAACTATCTACCTTCGGCTACATCTCGCCACCACAACCTGGTTTTCTTTAAATATTATTTATTGTTTTACTTTTGTCAACTCTTAACTAACCCTACTAACCTTAATTTTATGCATACATATTTTGGATATTTTAAAGTCATTCTTATTATTTCAATTACATTCCTTAATTTATTATTGTGTTTTATTTAATTTACCCAGTGAATAACTCCCCTTTTCAATTTCTTTAGTTCACTTTTCTTTTAATATTTTTCCCCCGACCTGGGGGTGGTCCTTTGTTTTACGCACCTATTGAACAAGGAAGGAATTGAGTTGTAAAGATTTTACACTCCATCCGCCTTGACAGATGGAGAGAGGCCGGGTCCGATTCCTCGCCGAGAAAAAGTTATTTTTAAAAAATATTTATTTCGCGAGACGTGAATTATCCGCCATTTTGAATTTGAACAGCTGATAATTTTGAATTCGCTATATTTTTCCTATGTGCGCGTCAAAACGATCTTTTATTCTGGAAAGTTTAATGTTTTTATCTCTTTTGGTTCAAAAGTTATTGGAACCGTACCGAGTGACAGACAAACACAGGAACGAAACTAAAAGGGTTTCTTTTTTTGGTTTTACAAACGAAACCCTAAAAAGGACTAAATAAAAATATATATATTTTTTTTTTAAAATAAAAACATTCTTGAAAGAACATCAAATTAGAACATAAAATAACATGAATAGAACATAGAATATTAATAAAAATTGTATTAAAAAAAAAAAAATCGGGTACCAGCATTGGTCGTAGTCGATATTTTGATGGGTGAACATTTTGAACTAACTGATTTTTATATATATATATATATATATATATATATATATATATATATATATATATATATATATATATATATATATGTGTATATATATATATATATATATATATATATATATATATATATATATATATATATATATATATATATATATATATATATATATATATATATATATATATATATATATAGATGACTAAACGCATGAAATGAATCATGTCACACTGGAATCTTGTTTGTGATTCAGTTTTTATGCGAATTTATATTTAATTCCTTCGGGGTTAGATATGGCATCTTAGATTCAACAATTAAGCGTAGAATGTACATTGTTGCCAGATCTAATCTTCATTTTTGGCCTGAAATCTGAATCACAGAACCAGTTAATATTTAGTCAATTATTTTAATAAACTGGACAATGATCATTATAACTTGTTTAGACCTTTTATTCACAAGTTTCTTCCAGATGCATTAAAAGATTCGAAATTTTGGACGAATTGTAAGATTCGACGGAAATTTATTTATAAAAAGACGTTTAAAATTGTCTGCCAATTGATGTGGTACATTTATTCTCAAACTATTTTTTCTCTTATGGCCGTGGATACTCCTTTCCATAAAATAATTCAATATTTTTTAATTTAGAATGTTTTATAGTGGCTTTTTAATATAGAATGCTACAGAGTATTGGGATTTGTGGAAAAAATAATATACTACACAAAAATATTCACACTCTAATGGATGACAAAAATAATAACTATTTTAACCTTTGATGTATTAGGATAACTGAAAAAAGATATATCTATTTTTTTAAACTTAATTAAGATAAACAGTAATACTAGAAGTGAAACTTTTTACATATTAAGTATAAACAGAAGGCATATTAAAATAAAAATTAACAAGATAAGTGATAAGGAAGAGGGAAGGTTATAGGGATTGTATTTCGATATCGATTACAATTACGTGTCCGTGTCGTTATAACTTATAGCTCAAGATTTAGGTTTTTAATTTGATCTAATTTCATTGCCTTGTATATTTTGGTTATATTCGGCTAAAAAAAATTGAAGTGGAGTGGATTATAGTTTAGTTAAGTAAAGAAACACTAGTTCACCTGTTATAGTGATAAGTGATAGCATCTTAATGTTTGTGCGCTACTCTTAAATTAATTATTCTTAAGTTATAGAACTTTTAACTTGTTTTTTATGAAGTTTTTTTAAGTTTAGTGGTTTTTACAATGAGTGAAACATCAATCAGCCTGTAATAATAAATTAGCTGCTAAATATGAAATAATAACCTGCTCTGTTTGTTTAAAATCTCTACATACAATTACAGGTGTTGTAATTTATCAAGAAGAGAAGTTCAACTGATAGCAGGTAAACCTCAAGAGATTTTATTTACGTGTAATGATTGTCTAGGAAATCCAAAGCCTTTAACACATCAATGTATGTGATAATCATAAGGTAATGCAAAAGCTACCTGTTATCAAACAGACTCTGACCCATCCCATTTGTAGAAATAACTTACAGAAATTGTTTGCTATGGAAGAAGTAATCCAAGAAATAAATTATAGATAATCTAGAGACTGTAATTTTACTATCTTTAATTTACCAGAAAACGGATCTACGGACGTTCAAGAACACCACAGTGACAGACATCATTAACACAATCTGAAAAATGAAAAATATCTATTGATTCAATAAAAACTCTGAGACTAGGAGTGTCTATGAAAAACAACAAAATCAGGGCTATCAAAATTATCCTACACTCACCTCATATCTAGAAGGATATTGGGATTAAAATTCAACCATAAAGCTTACAAAATCACATCTGTTGAAACTCCTAAACATCTTGAATATCTAAATAAACTTAGCAATGAACTTGAAGAGAGAATTATAATAGGGAAAAAGATGTTACCGTTAAGTATAGAAATGGCACACCTAAAATTGTTCATATAAATAAAAAACTAGTTAACTTCGGCAAACATCAATACCTTTCTCTTTCCTACCAAAACGTTAACGGTATTTGTACTAAATTTTCTACCCTTCAAACTACGGCACCCTTGGTTGACTAAGAAATTATATCTCTGACTGAAACTAAACAGATGAGCTCAAACTTCACTGCTGAACTTGGACTTTTAAACTTCAACATCTTTAGATGCGATCAGAACTCTCTCAACAGCCAAAAATCCAGTGGAGGCGGTGTACTAATTGCCACAAAATCAAACCTCAAATCCTCACACGTCAAAACCCAAGACACCAGTTTAGAACAAATCATCCACCTCTCTATGAATAACACTAGCATAATGATAAGGCTGCGGTTATATACCTCCTAACTCTGGCATCGATATTTACCTCTGACAATGCGAAACTCATGGCTTCTACTACAGGTTTGTTCCAACAGAGCCTCGGACAGTTCTAGAACTGTCTGGATCATGCGCACTATCAAAAGACCGTTCCAACACGCTTCTCAGACGGTTCTGAAACTTTCATTCCCTTATTCCAACAAAAGGACAAACAGTTTTAGACAGTTCTAGAACCGTGAAAACAGTTATTATTACCCCGAGTTAAAGCAGGGACTCAATGAGAACTATTAACCCTAGAATGCTTATCTACGTCATTTTGACGTGTATATTTTTGAAAAAAGGTGGTATTGACTCCACCACTAGTTTTTTCCCGCCCATATTCAAGGTAATCTTTCCTTAGTTAGTCTGCTTCAGGCAAATGTTACTAATAGTTTTGTCTTTTTAGTTTTTGGTGGTATAGATAATATATCTATATTATCTGTCATACCCTAGTCTGTAATATTTGTCCAAAAAATGGTCAAATTTATATTGTTTATAATTTTCAAAATAAATCACTGAATGCTAATAAAACATATTACTTTTTCATAGTGTCTAGTGTGGGTTAATTTTTTTAAAAGCTAAAAATAATATTCACATTTTATCTTCTGAATAGCTATATTTCGCCTTCCGTTTGGTTTGGGCTTCTTCAGGCTAATAAAAATCCTTTTTTTTGTTAAATGAGTCAATAAAACATTTTTATAAATTGAATATATTTAAAAAAAAAAAAATTATATTTGCTTTGGAGAGACACTTTCAAAAAGTTTCTCGCAAGCCGTCAATAGGGGAGATTAATTAAATTATGTATCTTATAATTTTTTAAAATAAAGTTCATTTATAATTTATAAACACATTAAGTGTAAAATTTTTATAAAACAATTACTTATTTTAATAATTAATCTCTCCGACTGGTTGCTCTCTCCCTAGCAATCAGTAGCATGTATTTAATAAGTATGCATCTATATTGTTTATATAATTTTACAGTTAATGTTTAAAAAGAAATTACTTATATTTATACAAATAAATTTTTAATTGGCAACTGAAACTAAAAGACAGGATTGTTACGAGCCTGACGAGTCCCAAATGATAGAGCAAAATATAATCATTGAGAAAAGAAAGTGTGACAAATTTGTAACTTTAAAAATAATTTGCCCTAATGTGCATTCTTATAAACTTTGTTGAGTTTAACAATAGAACATTTTAATTCACGTAAGTAATCCATTTCTGAGTTAAACATAAACAAAACAATTGGAGAGGTGAGAAAATGAAAACAAGAGATAGGGAAGTTAAGATATGAAGCGTTAGTGGAGGTCATCATTAAGTGTTCAAAAAAAGTCTCTCCACATAATATTACATTACACGTCGAGTGCGGAAAGTAGCATTTTGCATGGGAGTGTGGAGTTTGCACCCGAACGACAGCGAGGGTAGTAAAACCACACGAGGCAAAGCAAAATGCAGTTTTTGCTCGAGTTGCGTACCGTACTTTATCTACGATTGTTAGATTTAAATAATAAATTCAGAAAATAAACTTGCTGTATGTAAGTTTGTATCTCTCTCTTGATAAAGATGGCATTAATTCTTGAGTTGTATTTTTTGTCGAATTAATTATTTCTTGAGGAGTATTATTCTCCACATTTTCGACAAAGTCACTTTATCCACTCATTGTTTTTCACTAAAAACTCGATATAAACAGTTACTTTAATAAAAGAACAGCAAATTAGTTTTGTTAAATGTAAACAAACTCGCTAATTGTGCGTAAAGCTGAAGAATTCCTCTTCTTTACCGCCCTAGGGTGGTAAAGAAGAGGAATTCTTCAGAACTATGAGACACTCATGCGCAATGAATACAAGTACGTAAAGAATCACTTTCTACGCACCTAAACAGAGATACAATGTTTATATTTCGTATCAATCATAGATAAAAAATATTTAATAAATTCAGAGCAGCTTTCAGCCACTATAGGGCCATCATCAGTGTCGAATATTGAAAAGTGTTAATTAAATCATAGGAAGATGGGAATGTAGTGAGAGGTGAGTCATACCAACCCAGCAACCTATACAAGACCCTGTTGCTGGGTTGATGGCGCTACAGTGGCTGAGCTGCTTTGAATTTATTAAATATTTTTTTACGTGGAGAGACTTTTTTATTTCAACTCTTAAGAGATAGAGAGGTCACTTAAAGGTTGCAGTTCTGAAAGAGTTCTTAAATCGTTCCAACAGGTTCCTCTTTTTGAACCATTCCTTATAGACGAATGCGCATTAAAAAATCCTGAACTGGTTCTAGAATTGGCTGTTGGAACAAACCTTACGATATCCTGAGGCAAAGCTTGTTCTCTTATGGGATTATAACTTACCTGCTTTAAACTGGCTTCTTGGATCTATACCTCAACTGTATTATCTGATAATTGATTATATTATTTTTAGTTCATGGTTTTTAAAATCCTTTTTTTTACATTTTTTATTGTTTTGTAATTATGAAATTTATTTATTTTATATTGTTAAGTAGAAGTGGAGTTTCCTTATTCTTAATAGTTCTAACAATTTTTTTATGTTTTTAAAAACAAGCTTTGTTAACTTTTACTTTGGATTCCTCCACTTAACACATATAAAGGCCTAATTGATGACCCTCAATGGATGAAATATAGCCAATAGTACGCATATGAAATCATTTTTGACTAATTTTATTCACCCCTTGAAAACCCAACATGATTGGTAACATCTTACTTGTGTTGTTGACACACTAAAATGTATAATCAAAGGCAGTATTTTTTGTTATTTATTTACTTTTTTTCTTTTAATAAAAAAAAAATGGTTAAATATTATATTTTATATAATTAAAATATTTAATTACATAATTTCTTTTTTTGTTATTTTTTTCTTTCTACTTACAATGTCTAAAATAAAACTTATGAATAAACCAGCTTCGTAACGTGTGCGATAGTGTTATTTTAATTTAATGGGTTTATAAATTACCATCAAGAAACATTTAAATTATTTTACTAAGCAAGAATATTTATATTATTTTCCTCCCCCTTATTTCTATACCCCCTTCCCATTGATGAGATAATCTGCAAATTAGTAAGTCAGACTACTGAAGAAATATTCTTAATAGTTAACTTTCCGGGAAAAGTTGTGGTATTTTCCTTCTGTATCCCTCTGTGTCTTTTCACATCCCTGGGTTGAAACTATGAAATTATAGTTATAAAAAAACTTAGAATTATTTTTTATTAATTTATCGTTGGTGCTATGCCAAAACAACGTATCTGCAAATTACACATTTTCAGAGAATTGACTTTAAAAGTGCATCATTAAAAATCACAAAATGAAAATATCGCTTTAAGAATTATATGAAAGTTTTTACTTAGGTGTGTGTTTTCACCTGGTTATTACTACATACTTATCTTTTGGTTTTTTAGTTCCTTAAGATAGATTCATGATTTTGACAACGTAAAATTAGCACTCTAATTGAAGAGATTTTCTTAGGTGGACTTGTAGAGTATAGAGTATAGGATTATTATTATTTTATTCCAACCAACTCCTTCACTCTTCTTATAATTAGCACTGTTAAAATGTAGGACTGGGAATATAGCATGAAATTAAAGTACATAATATAGTCAAATGTATTTGGTAAGAATCGTAATATATATTAAATAAAAATAATAGTAACAGTACATTTACTAATAATAACCAGTCATATCAGTATATTTATTTCTTTTTTTTTCCAATACAATAAAACTTTTGATTTCTGTGATGAAAAATGCAATTGTTATATAATTACATAAATTATATACATATCAGATTCTTCATCAATATCCAGTGCAGGTAGACAGTCCCTTGTTTGATTGGAATGGTGAAAATTTGAATGAAATGTGGTACTCTTAAGGTATAATATTTATGACACGTTTTCATTAAGTCTTTATAGTTCACTTTTCCTGAATTATATGTACTTTTCAGCTCATTAGAAATAGTTTTTTTTTTTTTTTTAAAGATAAAAAAGTACTATAGTCACTTATACACCTTATATTCATCTTCATGGTTGGTTTTGTAAAACAATTGGGTTAAACCTCATTCATTTCTTGAATATTTTACTCAACAAATTTTCCTCCAAGGTATCTCCTACCTTAGAAATCCAAAATATCAGTATTATTTAATTTATTTACTATGAATGGAGATATCTTTATCCTTTCTACTGCAAAGGAGTAAGAATTTGTGAAATTTAGTTTAGACTCGCATTCCACAGTTGATCGTATTTTATTTTGCCTACTGTTATAATAACAGGCAAGGAAAGCCTTTTGCTCTTTTATATCGACCGAAAATCATTAGGTTTGTTGCAACCAAGCAGTGTACCGCCCTTGGGATCGTCACGGGAATGCGTAATGACCTGACTTGTGACAGTGTTTCGTACCGTCCTCCAAACTGTTCCAATCCACGCAGGGATCGTTTGCAGACCGTTACCTGCACCGTCCACATGATCCACTGACTATACCAAGTATGTTTTGTATGTCATGCAGCCTTTAGACGATCAACTTGGTTGTCAACCAAGTTGACAACATTTAACACATAAATTACTTTTTACAAAGTTTTCTATCAAATCTACAGTGTGTTCACGTTTGTTGGGTGAGGTTTTGGGTTTAAAATGAGCGAAGAGTTGGTATATCCATTATTATCTTAAATTATGTTAAAAAGAGGCTCGTCACACATGAATTTTTGTTTTACTCTAACCTGTGGACCAACATAACATTTCAACCACCAACATATCGACAGACGATAAAGCCTCGTCCAGACTGCCGAACCAAACAGAAGAAACTAGCCGAGCATTGGTACCTGCGCATGTCCAGTCTAGAGTGCACCTGCACATCTCACTGTGGGAATGTGTGGAGACCAATGCTCGGCTCGTTTCCTCTGTTCTGTTCGGCAGTCTGGACGAGGTTTAAACATTGACATGGCATATTGACAACAAATTTGATAGTCTAATACGGCCTTTATGTCAATGGTCACACATGTCACCCACACACAATTATTACACATCTACACAATAGTTATATAAATTATTACTCATTATATAAATTATATACCTCGTTATATTCCATGTTTTTTTTTTTTATTTTACTCCAACCTGTGGATCAACATCAAAACCAAGCACCAACCTCTAATTAAGCCTCGATTAGGGCGAGTAGACTCGCTCCGTCTAATAAAGCTAGCTAGTAACGTACGTAGTAGTACGCTCACGTTGAGCGAGTAAAGTTGATCGCTGGGCTACTTTAAGCCTGGGTCACATTAGGCTGGTTGCCAGCTGCGAATTGAGGAAGCCGCTGCTGTCAGCCTTTGATCAGCTTGGTGTGACCCCAAAATTCGCAGCTGGCGAGTAATTGGAAGGGGCTAGTGAAGTTGGACGTGTTCAACTTTTGGTAGCCAGGCAGCGGCGACTAGCAAGTAACGTGACTCAATCTAGCCCCACCCACACCCCCCACCTTCACTTGCACTCGCTACCACCAGCCATCAGCGCAATCTGACCACTCTAGTAGTCTATCAGCGACGAGTATAATCATGTGACCTTTATATTTTTTTTATTGAAAACGCTGGCGAGTAGCAGCCAATACAATCTATAATGTGACCGGGTTGCCAGCCGCTACTTGCTGGTGCTACTATCAGCGGCTGGCAACCAGCCTAGTGTGACCCAGGCTTAACTGCTGCAGAGTGAGGAGCTACTCACTACTCTCTAGCTACAGTCTTCGCACAACTAGAATCGACGTGTTGACAGCGCGGGAAATTGAGTGACACACAGATTGGCCAACCTCTCTGGGGGAAAAAATAAAGCCACTACGAAGCCTTCTTATACTGTTATCCAGAGGGCCTCTCCCCTCCACTAGAGACATTTATCTTTGCCTAGTTGGCCCGACCTTTTGTCCGGGAAAATCTCAAGCTCTCATTGGCTCGTCCCCCCTTTTGCTAGTTTTTCCCGCGCTGTCAACGCGTCGATTCTAGTTGTGCGAAGACTGTAGTAAACTCCGCTCTCATGTAATCGAGGCCCGAGGTTTTACAGACGACAATCTTTAAAAGGTCGTTTAGACAAGAAACCCAGAATCATTCATTTAAATAGTTGGGGGTTTAGTAAACTTAAAAGTATGGTTTGCTTAAACAACAAATAATGATCTATCTATCATAGAATGGTTATTAACTTCTGTTAGGCATCTAAAAGTTAATTTAATGGCTAAGCTTTACAATGCGGTTACCAAGCCCGCAATACACTATTTGTTGAACTTCTACATCTCATTTTAAACTCTTCTGTACTTCGATTTGGACCTCTACCTGGTCTATAAGCAGGAGAGTTATTTTTAATTAAACTTAACTTTAACAAATCATGGTATTGTAGTCTATTTTACTCCGTCTGTCTCCCTTTGTTAATGATAATTATAATTTTATTTAAATTAAAATTTAAACTTTCCGTAGTATGAATACTACCTAAAACGTAAAAATGGTATTGTTTAAATAAATAGATAAAGTCGTCATAATAACAATCGATAACACCGACTTATCAATAAAAATATGTGTTGCGGGCTTGGCAAGCGTATTCTAAAGCTTTTCCAATTTAATTATCTATATTAGTGTTGTTACAATAAAATATGACTGTAGATTTGAAATTATTACGAGGTTGAACAAGGGAGGAAGATAGATGAATTATGAACTTGGGTCACACCATGGAATTACATGATTCTCGAATCTATATTGAAAGTACATATTTCTCGAAGATCAGTAGCAAAAGTTGCGTATCTGTCACATTTGTGTCAAGAGTACACTTTTTCTGCGGTGCCAAATTAGCGAAATAACACATTTGTGAATAAGGAATATCACAAAACTGATTTATTTCAGATTCGTGAAACAAAAACCATTGAAAATGAGGAGTTCTGTTTAGATTCAATAACGTACGTTTGGCAAATTAATCCGAAAAATATGGAGTAAGATGGTGTTCACTTATGGTGAATAAGTGAAAATGTTCAGTTTCATGGTTTTGGCATAGCAGCGACGACTATAATAATATGTTTATATCCAAAAAAAGGAGCCATTTCTCAAGTATTAACTTCTTGCCTTTAGAAGAACATTCTGGGCTCAATTCCCTTTCGCTTCTTTCTTTCCCAATGTTCCTCTTAGAGATAACGTTTTAGAAAATACCTATTGGCAGACATCAATTTGATTTAGAAATTATTATACTAGGTATACACTCGTAGATTTAATTTCAGCGTTTTAAAGAAGCGGTGATAATTATGTTAGTAAAGGTTTAGGCATGGTTAAGATGTGATTTATTAACTACCTATATTGTCTTCTTGTTGATGTGTAGACTATTTAAATGTATGTATGTTAAATGTAAGTACTTGTATATTATAAGTGGGTAGTTATAGGTCATTTTTGACCATTATCAGATACCTAAATAAGTAGGTATAGTAAGTATATACATGCATATGGACATCCATTTTAGTTTAATTAATTTATTTTTTCTTTAATAATTCATCTAATGATTAAACGATACGCCCATGCAAACACACACATTTACGTTAATTTCATTTATCTGTTATAGTTTCTTTCCAGTCCAACCATTCACTTATGTAGACCTCTCTCATCCTTACCATTCCTTCTTCTCCCATATACTACTCTTCTCCATGTTTCGTCGCCGAGACACGCTTCATTTCCCAATCCCAACTTGTAGTTGGTCTCCCTCTCTTTTTTCTCCTGTCCCTTGGGTACCATTCTATCATTGCTGATGCAATCCACCTTTCTTCGTCAGATCTTATCACCTGGTCTGCCCAGTTCCATTTCTTCCTGACTATTGTTCTGCAGATGTCTTGTAGCCATGTCCTTTCTCATAACCATTTGTTTGATTTGCTGTCTCTCCTTGAAATGTCAAGCATACCTCTCTCCATACTTCTTTGACACTCTCTCAATTTTTGTATGACTCTAGCAGGCAATGACCGTGTTTCGCTTACAGATGATATAGGACAGGCAGTACACAGCTATTCCATACTTTCTTTTTTAGAAATATGTTGATTGCTGCTGAAAAAATGTGTTAATATTTTTGTTGAACGACTCCATGCAAGAATTCTTCTTGCAAATTCTTTTCCTTCTCCTTCTTTGCTTATCAAATGGCCCTAACTAGGCAAATGTATCTACATTTCCAATAATTTCTCCTTCTTGCTCAATGTTTTAATTTCCGACATTAAAAGTCGTAACTGGTTTTGCTATAAGTATTAATTTCCAACCCAACTTGTAAGACTTTTGGTTCTTAATTCCGTAATGGTAATCATTCCTCCACATTCTTAGATCAGTCAAATTCTTATCAGTCCTTGATCGTCTTAAAAAGCTAGTATGTTCAATCAACTTCCGTTTATGTTAAACCCTTTTCCTTGCCATTCCAGTTCTCTGTTGACTCTATATAAGCACAAAGCACATTATTGTTGAATAGTTTGGCGGAAGGGATGTTTTCCTGTTTTACTTCTCTTGTCTATTTGTACCATGTTGATACCTTTCTAACGTTTCTAAGTTTAGCCTTTGTATAAAGATGAATTACTATAAATAAACTCAAACAATTGTTCATAACTATCTTCTATTCCTATTTCCTTCAATCCGTCTCTTACTTTTTGTGTTATCGAATCAAATACTTAATGTCTTCATATATTTATATAATCAACTAAAATTATCACAAAAGTAAAGTTATAGTTTTTTGAGTTAGTATCTGATTATTTGCTTAAGTTTGAAGATATTATCTTTTGTAGAAAAGTTTTACCTAAAATCTGTTTCGTTTAATGCTAAAGTAATTAATTGACAGTCCATTAGGTTTTTTTATTCCTCGGTTTATGATTGACATAAAAGCCTTGTAAACAGATGATAAAATACTACCTATAATAGGTCTATATAAATACTTGTTAATTTCTAGTTTATCTCCTTTCTTGTGCAATACCAGTAAGTTCGTTTTTACCCAGTCTTTAGGAATTTTGCCCTCGTTTAGACATTGATGGAATAAGTCCAGTCACAGTTGGCTTAGGTTACACCTCCTGCTTTCAGGCGGAAATACACATGCTAGTAAAAAAGCATGCCAGTGGCGAGTTACTAGCATGTCAGTAGCTGGCATGCTGCAGACGCTGTGTTCATTTGCCAGTGAAAAAGCATGCTAGTATCATCCGGATGATAGGTCTTGTGCGAGCTACTAGCACGAGACAATACACATTCCAGTCACAGTTCTAGTTTTGAAACAGGCACACGTTTTTTGCCTTCTCTTAGCCGAAATAAATGATTAAATAAAAATTTGATTTAATTAATTCTGATAGTTTTATTAATTGTGTTTTAATGTAGGTACATTATGAATCTATCGGTGCGGAATGAAATTAACCAGATTGTTCAGTTACTTGGAAAGAACTGTTTTTTAAAACATTTGAAAAATAATAAAAAGACACAAAGAATGTGGGCAAAAGATTGGAAAGCTAGAAGGGAAATAAGAACATGGAGTGAGTCAGTGCCATACTTAATGAAGTGCAGTTCGGAGACGTCAATGGTTTTAGGAATCAATTGCGAATGCTTCCGGAGAAAGTTGATGAGTTGTTGTCAGATACCTGCAAAAGGAAGGAACGTAACTGAAGACTGAAAGGCTGAGGGAGACTCGTGCCAGCTACTAGCAACCTTGCGCTGGCAGGCCTGTTCATACATGCGTTATCAGTCCCCCCCCCCCCTCGACTTGTGCCACTGGCAAGACAAAAATCAAACCCCGTGCGATTTACTCGCATGCTCTTTGATGTATACACATAGTAGCACTCCTCTGCGAGCTACTCATATGTTTTTGAGCGGGTAACTTAGCATGTGTATTTCCGCCTTTCAACTCTTGGTTCTTTACTTGATCTGGTCTTGAAGCTTCATTGATCTTGAGTCATGCTAAGACCCATTCCACTAAAAGATCACCTAGACTGCTCTCTGCCTTATCGTTGATCAATTCTTTTTGTTAGTTAATTGAGTATAGATCTGAGTAGTACTCAGCAATGACATTTAACCCTGCACTTATAACACTACGTCTCTGAGGCGTACATGCTGACTATAGTTGATAGCTCTCGGTGCGCAAGCGTGCCAGCCATTAGTCCTTCTAGGTACCACTGTTTAATTAACCTTCAGATTGCGTCAAAGTTGGGTCTTTGCTGTGCTTTTATATATTAGTAATTTACCATTTCTTTTAGTTAACTGTGCCTCAGGGGCTCTATCGAGCCTAACCTTATCGAGCTTGTTGCCTTTAATTGGCTTTTTTTATTGATCCTAAAATTTGATTATTAAATATTATATTGCCATATTTATAAAAATGTGTACTTTATTTTTATATCTATTCATTAGATTATCATAGTATAAGTAAAGATTTAAATGCAGCTGGTGCTAGTGAGGAAAAATGTAAAATGTATATTTTGACCTGCTCTTTTCAGGTTAAAGGGTCAGTTTGGTAATCATTTTCTCCCTAACGAGCACCTTTTAACCATTTTATTTGAAATGTTTCAAGTTTATGATTTTATCAGCATTTAAACCTTTTTTTTTTAAAAAAAAACAAATTCTTTTTTGGCATAAGTAACAAAATTTAAATCTTAAACGGGTATAAGTTGGTCTAATTTTAATTTACGTCTGAGAGGCGTAGTGTTAGAAATAATTGACTAGTAGACAGTGTTAGTAAGGCAGGGTTAAGGTCTCTTCTGTTCCCTCTTTACCTTTTCTTCTCTGTCTTTCATGGCTATCATTTGTCTATTCCCTGTCGCTTGATTCTTCCAGTAGTTTATTATACCTACTTCTCTCGAGAGGGTTTTTTCTAGATCTTTTACTTTCTTAGAGTACTAGACGGTTAGGACAAACCACTAGTTGGAACCTAGCAATTAGGCCATCTTTTAAGCCCATTTTACTAGCCCCATGGTAGAGAGTTCCAGCCACTTCACACATCATACCTCTGTACATTGTACTGCTAAAGCGAGTATGATGTGATCATTAGTGAGCAGTGAGCCATATAAATTAAAGCATCACAGTGAGGGATCGAACCCACGACCTCGTTCTACTCTTGATTCAGTGATGTGCCGGGTAGAAGTGGTGTAAGTAATTTAATCCACACGGCTTACCTTAACTCCAATCCTTTAGTTTTCCTCCTAGGGTGGGATAACACTATTGTGCATTTGCCCTGAATGAACATGCGTTCACCCCGCATTGTCGCAGTGGACAATGCGACTTTGGAATGCACATCAGGCAAATTGTTTTCAAAGTTACAAATTTGTCTCACTGTCTTTTCTGAATGATTATATTTTGCTCTCACTTTTGGGATTCGTCAGGCTCGTAACAATCCTGTCTTTTAGTCTCAGTTGCCAATTAAAAATTTGTTTGCATAAATAAAGAAATTTTTTTAAACATTAACTGTAAAATTATTTAAAAAATATAGATACATAAATATTAAATGCATGCTATATATTGATTGCTTGGGAGAGGCTTACAAGTCCCTCTCTTGCCGCCAGTAGGAGGAATTAATATTAAAATAAGTAATTGTTTTATAAACATTTTAAACTTAATGTTTTTATAAATTACTAAATTTTATTTTAAAAAATTATCGGATATATCAATAATAATCTCCCCAATTGACTGCTTTCAAGAAACTTTTTGAAATTGTCTCTCCAAAGCAAATATATGATTCTTTTAAAAAAAAATTAATGTTAATGTTACATACAATTATGAAATTTACAAAAAAATGTTTAAATTGACTCATTTAACAAAAATACAGGATTTTTATGAGCCTGAAGAAGCCCAAACCAAACGTGAGGGTGAAATATAGCGGTTCAGAAGATAATATGTGAATTTTATTTTAGCTTATTCAAAAATAAACCCTAATATAAAAAAAGGTCAACCACACATCAAGAAATATTTAGAAATAAAGGGTTCAAAACTACAAAAAAGAAAATAATAAGAACAATTTTTTTTTAATAAGTCTTATTCATCATCATCGGATATGAGGTGATTTTTATAGGACTCAAAGTCACTATGAGGCATTTTAATTATCCTGAGGAAATTTTATTATTCCATCATAAGTACTATCATGATAAAAAAAAATATATTTAAAGAAGTAAGAAGTAATAAAACTGTGGAGAGAGAAAAAAAACGATAACAAATAAGGTTATAGTTGAACATTAGTAGTAGTGTAACCTACACGCCTCCGTCTACTAGTATTAGTAGTTCTCATCAAGTTCCTTTTTCAGTTCGGGAACTGTTTTCACAGTTCTAGAACTGTCTCAGAACAGTTCGACTTTTTGTTGGAACGCGGAGCTATAAGTTCCAGAACCGTGTTAGAACGGACTTTGATAGTGCGCATGATCCAGACAGTTCTAGAACTGTCCGAGGCTCTGTTGGAACACACCTGCTATCTTTAGTTCACCTTCCTCTATTCTAGACTTCTAGACTATTTTCAATTGTTTCGTTAAGTTTCAGTGGTGACATCATGTACAGTACATCCTTTACCTACAATTACAGTAGTATCCAAGCATTTTATTTAATGAGACTTAATTATTAAATTGTATTGTGCTTTAAGACTAACTATAAATTTATATCATACTTATTTTATAAAAATTGATTAAAATAAATTATTTTTTTAAATTTAATTGTTAAGAATAATTCTCATTTCTTGCAAATTTACTAAAAATATATTTTTTTTAAATAAATTTTTAAAATATAGTCTAATATTCTTTATTCGTATACCCTATTCCCACTATGAAACTGTTTCAAGTCGATTGAATTCAGTCGATTGTTTTTTCCCGAATCAACTTATACATTCAATTGTTTTTTCTAGTCGGTTGTCCCAATTCTAATAATAATGCTGCAACATAAAAATGAAACATAAATAAATTGTGGTTCTCAAGGTGTATAAATTTTCCTCTGCACTCTAGTACAAGTGCACCATCCTCTACACTGACCCCTGAAAATAATATTTTTCTTGAGTAAAATTCTCCAATAAGTTTCAAATCAAATTAAAACAATACTGATACGACTTGTCAAAGCAAACGATTTAGAGGTATCCTCAGTTTTAGTATTTAAGTGATGATAGTAAAATTACATAGGTTCTATTCCACAAAATAAAACATTATAAAATCATTTTCTTTTTTATTAAATACTCTGATCATTGTTACAAAAAAATTTCAATTCTCTTTGCAATTTGCTTTTGAGTTTTGATAGACTGCCATCAATTTAACGTTCAAAGGATGTCTGCTTCCTTGTCCGTTCAAAAATCGAAAGATTTCTTCAATTCCATGTGGCTTTCAAGAAACTTCATCTCACACTTGGCTGCTTTCCCAGCTCCTATAAATGAAGAAGAAGAAATTGACAATGAGATAGCAGCAATGCATACAATAATTTATATATTTATATTTGAAAAAAACTTTGTTCTCATTTTCCTTGCGATATATCTTTTAGAAACAATACAGAATATATCTTTATGGACAAAACTAATTCATAAAAATAAGTATGTAAATAAATGTACATGATCACAACGTTTTGAAAGGCTCATTTTTCGTTTAAAAATTAAAATAAAAACAAAACAAATCATCTTCTCACTTCGATGAGAAATTAAATGGCTAATAAGGTGTAAAAAATAAAGAAAATCACTATTTTATTTGAGAAACGTTTCGACCAATTATTTAGGTCATCTTCAGGCTTGTTTATATTCTAAAATTCAAACAAACGTATACAACATTAATTCACGGTAAATATATGTTAGCGCCAGCTCTATTATTCTTTTGTTTCTTTATTGCGGATTTTGATCTACATGACCGATGTCCGTACTTTTCATTGGTCACCTGCTATCTGTGGGCGTGACTTACGCCAGTTGCCGGGGTGAGTCACGTGTTGCCGTCAGTTGCCTCCGGAGTTTAGATCGAGTGCAGACTGTTTGTTGTTTTTTGTTCTAATTTCACGGCGTCTCTAACCGCCATCTTCATTGACGGAAGTCAAAGATATTATTTTAATTTAAAGTTATATTTATCATTTATCTATATTATTATTATTATTTATATTACCGGATCGTTGCGTGGAAAACCCGGCTTGAAGAGAGAAAGCGTCGAGGGGCCCCTCCACTGCAAACACGCCGCAAAACCGTCACCGGTGAGTGTGTTCTCATTTATATTTATTATTATTCACGCATTTATATTTTTGTCCAATTTCCTTGAGCCACCCGAAGTGGCGCACACATATTTCTTGGTCATTGTTGGACCGGATATTAATTCAAATACAGTCTACTTAATCTTCAGAAAGCATCGTTTATGATCGTTAGTACGATTATTTCAAACATTTGGCTTTGTTTGAGCCGTTTCAAACAAAAAGGTAAAATTTCCCTCTTTGTGGGACAGTGTTGTATTTTGTTCTTACTATTTATACAAAATTTCCCTCTCCGTGGGATTTTTTTTTATTTCAATCCATTCGTTTGTTCCCTTTTTCCCCTCTGTGGGAATTTTTTTGTTATTTTCTCCCTCCGTAGGGATATTTTATCGTCGGAAGTCTTCTCGTTTGTTTACCTCGCCAATCTGACAGGCACCTTATCTTTTGTTATTGTTTTGATTTCTTATACGAATAATCATCTGTTTATTTATTTAATTTCTCTTCAACTCTTAAAATAAATTGCATTCAATTTATTTTCGTATTTAAAACGTTTTCTTTTTAACTGTTCATATCGTTTCACTCGATTGTTTGCTGAATATAATTATTATATATTCTTGTTCGTCTCGTCAAGGGTGTTATTTAGAGACCCCACAAGACACAAATATTTTCATTAATGTTTTTTTTCCTCTTTTTATATATTTTGTGGGCATCCGTGGTTCCTTATTTTTTTTCATTATGGACAGTAACCTTAGCTCTGATAAGGAAATACTTAAAGTTCTTAATTTAAAAATAGCTAAGCGTAGCAAAATATTTACTAAGCTCCAAACAACTTACGATTATTCAAAAACAGCCACTGCCGAAAACATTTCACAATTTAGACCCCGATACGAGCGCATTTCTGAAATAGAAAATGCCTTCGAAGTAGTTCAGGATGAGATCATGGAGCTCAATAATGAACTTACCGACTCTACGAAAGCCATTGATGTCAACCAAGTTCAAAAGGCTTTTGATGACATGGCCTATGAGGCTGCGGGTAAATATCTAACCCTCATTCGGAGCACCCCTGCTCCACCAGAGACCCCTACAGAGGATGTCAAAAGGTCTCAGCATCTTCCTAGAATAGATATACCCACTTTCTCCGGTAATATTTCCGAATGGTCTAGCTTTTTTTCTCTTTTTAATTCCATGGTTCATGAAAATAAATCGTTAAGTGAATCTGAAAAATTTCATTACTTGATATCTCACCTAAAAGAGCATGCGCTCTCCGTCATTTCAAATTTTCCATTAAGCGCTGCCAACTATAACCTAGCTTTTGATACGTTAAAGCGCAGGTACCAGGACAAGAGGCGTCTTGCTTCTTTTTATGTGCACGAAATAAGAAATTTCTCTTCATTTACTAGCCCCACGTACGCAAATCTGCAAAAATATTTAAATGTCCATTGTAATGCCGTTAGTGCTCTGAAAGCATTAGACATACCTGATTTATTGGACTTCATTATATTTCATTTATCTCTCTCTAATTTAGATGCAGGTACACGTAAACGGTTTGAAAGTATCCAGACTGGCAACAGCATACCTTCTTATCAACAACTAATTGATTTCGTCACTAATCAGAGTAGAACTCTCGAATTAACTTCTCCTGACTCTAAAACAGCTACTGTTAAATATGACAGGCCTTATAACAGTAAACGGAGTGCATTGTTGACCAATACTGCTCCTCGTGAACCTTCTGTCACTCCTCTAAAACCAGTGAAAGGGAAATGTCCTGTTTGTCATTCTTCGACGCACTCTATTTATGGTTGTCCTGATTTTTTAAAGTTTGATGTTAACCGACGATATCAAACCATACGCTCGCTTAAACGTTGTTTTGGGTGTTTTGGATCACACATTGTTTCTGATTGTGCCTCGTCTAACTCTTGTAGAGTGTGCAAGAGTAAGTCGCACAACTCACTCCTTCATCGTGATACTTCCCACTCTGTAACGCCGACTGTGGTTCGCCTCCCGGATGATAATCCTAAGAACATTTCTCCAAAAATTCCTGAGTCTCCGGTTGATCATGGACCCGATTTGACCTTGAATGTAAATACTTGTCAGGTCCCAGCCTCTAACCGTTTTCACTCTGTTCTTCTAGCTACTGTACAGGCTCTCATTAAGGACTCTACTAACTCGTTTGTCCCGGTAAGGGCAGTAGTTGATCCCGGGTCACAGGTATCCGTTATATCTGCTTCTCTCGTTCAACGACTAGGACTTAAGCGACACAAAAGTCCGATTCAGATTTCTGGTATCTCGAGTGCTCGTACCACAGTTCGAGGTGAAGTTCACTGTGTCCTGAAATCTCGCTATGATAATAACCGAAGTTTCTCCACCTCTGTTATAGTGTTAGATAAGATTGTTAACGACTTACCTTCTACTAGAATTTCTCATGATGTATTTAAACTTTTCTCCGACCTTCAGTTAGCTGATGAGTCATTTCATTGTCCAGGAAGGATAGATTTTCTCATAGGTGCCGACCTATATACTCAAATTCTCTCGGATGGACCTCACTCCTTTATGAAAGGTTACCCTTCCGCCGTTAACACAGTGTTCGGTTGGATTATTCTCGGACCTGTTAAGGATCACAGTGAACATCCTGACCAGGCCACCTCTCTTCTTACTTCTGTTACTTCATTATATGAAATCGTTCGCAAATTTTGGGAAACTGAAGAGGTATCTAAGGCACCTCCAGCTGACCCCGAAGACCTTCTCTGCGAATCCCACTTCGTAGAAACTCATTATAGGGATAATAAGGGTAGATATGGTGTCTCCCTCCCTTTCAAGCATGATTCACCTCCGATAGGTAGCAATCGTGATGCTGTTCTTAAATGTTATATTAACTTGGAGCGCAGGTTAGCTAAGTCCTCTCAACTTGAAGTTGAATATAATGATTTTCTCAGACAGTACCTCGCTATGGGTCACATGACTCTTGCTCAGTCTTCTTCTCCTTACGTTATTCCTCACCATGCTGTGGTGACAAATAAACTTCGTGTTGTCTTTCACGCTTCTTTTAATGACTCCTCCAAGCTATCTCTCAATCAACGTCTCATGGCTGGCCCTAAGCTTCAACGTGACTTACCAGCCATTCTTATTACTTTTCGTCTGCACCCAGTTGCCTTGTGTGCTGACATTCGAATGATGTATCGACAATTCTGGATAAAACCTGCAGACCGAAAATTTCAACATATATTTTGGAGACCAGATTCAAGCTCACCCATACTCGAGTATGAGCTCAATACCATCACGTATGGTGTGAAACCAAGTGCTTATCAAGCTCAACGCTGTCTTCATCAGTTAGTGAACGATGAAGGTGGTCGCTTTCCTTTAGCTTCGGAAACAGTTCTCAAATGTGGTTACGTAGATAATTTTGTATCTGGCGCATCTTCGCTTGAAGAAGCTTTCAAACTTCGAAGTGAGTTATCGGAGCTTTTAGGTCTCGCTGGACTAGAATTAAGGAAGTGGGCTAGCAACGTGCCAGACTTACTCAATGGTATTCCTCCTGAACATCTTGAGGACACTCTCGTCTTCTCCGAAGAGGCCCAAGTTATAAAAATTCTTGGACTCATGTGGGATCCAGTTTCAGACAGTTTTCGTTATCGTGTTCGCCGTTTCGAAGGTGAAGTCACTAAAAGAACCACCCTCTCGTACATTGCTAGGATCTTTGATCCATTAGGACTCCTTGCTCCTGTGGTTTTCTGGGCCAAGGAATTTCTTCAAAAACTTTGGAATCATAATCTAGAATGGGATCAATCTTTACCTTTAAATCTTCAAGAACTATGGCTTCAAAATATAGCATTATATCCAGAACTCGAATCTCTCCATATTCCTCGTCATATCTCTACCTTCTCAAGTTCTCACATTCTCATTGGCTTTAGCGACGCTTCGGAAAAAGGGTATGCAGCGGCAGTTTACCTACGCAGTGAAAGTGGCACCGAAGTGCGTTGCTCTCTCTTGCAAGCTAAGTCAAGGGTTGCCCCGGTAAAGACGGTTAGCATCCCTCGCTTAGAACTCTGTGGAGCTTTGCTCCTCTCGAATCTCATGGAATCAGTTATCGCTTCATTTCCCACTGAATACAAAGGTGTTCACTTGTTCACTGATTCTCAAATAGTTCTTGCGTGGATACGCACGCCTCCTCATAAGTTAAAGACATACGTAGCTAATCGAGTATCTGAAATAACGCGTATAACTTCTCATTTTATTTGGTCTCATGTTATCTCCGAAAATAATCCTGCGGATCTTTCATCCCGAGGATGCGATCCAGTTCAGCTCATCAACTCCGCTCAGTGGTGGCATGGGCCAACATTTCTTCAAGATCCAGTCTCGACATGGACTATTAATAACTCACCTCAAGAATTGGAAGCAGACCTTCCTGAGTTAAAAGAAGCTCTACCTCCAGTGTTAGCTATCCTAACGACACCGAATCACCTCTACCAAATTCTTCAAAGTTTTTCTCAATTTCGCAAGATGCGAAGAGTCTTTGCGATAATTTCTCGCTTCCTCAAAACCTGTCGACACCCTCCGACTGAGAAGAAAAGACAGGATTTATTTCTTTCATCAAAACATTTAAAGGATGGAACTCTCATGGCTGTGCGAGTAACGCAGATCGTTCACTTTTCAGATCTACTGAAAGATCTTCAATGCCACAAGGATATTAAGTCTACTCTTCGTCCTCTGGCTCCCTTTCTCGATGAAGAGGGTCTGATCAGGGTGGGCGGGAGACTTCGGAACTCCGAGTTACAATACAACCAGAAGCACCCGCTTCTTCTTCCTAAAGACTGTCATCTTTCCAAACTTATATGTGATCACTATCACCAGATTACTAGTCATTCAGGTCCGCGCATTGTTCAAGCTTTAATTCAAATGGAATTTTGGATTATTTCTCTCCGTCGTTTACTTCGCCAGCGTATCAAATCATGTCTTCGATGCTTTAAATTTACTAATCGGCCGCTTCAACCTCAAATGGCAGACTTACCATCAAGTCGTGTCCGAGCTTCACCTCCTTTCTCCCAAGTCGGAACAGATTTTGCCGGTCCTCTACCCATTAAAGAGGGAACTCGTCGTTCTTCCTCCATAGGCAAGGCCTATATTTGCGTCTTCGTATGTATGGCCACTAAGGCTGCTCACTTAGAAGCTGTCTCCAGCTTGTCTACCAAGGCGTTTCTCGATGCATTCGACAGATTTGTAGCTAGAAGAGGGTATCCCAGCGACTTGTATTCCGACTGTGGACGGAACTTTGTAGGAGCGAATCGCTCTCTGCAAGAATTTGATCGTATCATGAAGGCTGATCATAAGAAGATTTATGATCACATCACTTCTCATAATGTAAAATGGACGTTCAATCCGGCTTTCGCGCCCAATTTTGGTGGTCTTTGGGAGGCCGCTGTCAAGTCCACCAAGTCTCTCCTTTATAAAATGACAGGAGACAGTCCTCTGACCTTTGAGGAGTTGTCTACCTTCCTGGCAAAGATCGAGGCGGTCCTCAACAGTCGCCCACTTTGCGCAGTGCCCTCGGATCCACATGACGGTAACGACTATCTTTCTCCAGGTCATTTTCTGATCGGTAGACCTCTCGTTGCCGCTCCTGAAGAACCTGTGGCTGAACATATTTCACATTCCACTAGATGGACTCGATTGCGGCAGCTCTACCAGACCTTCTGGCGTCGCTGGTCCCAGGAATACCTATCCACCATCACTCAACGACACAGATGGACAAAGGTTTCCCCCAACGTTGCCGTAGGGGATATAGTGTTCATGCAGGGCATCAAATCTTCACCCTTGTCTTGGCCCATTGGTCGTGTGTCCCAGGTGCATCCCGGTGCTGACGGAGCTGTCCGAGTTGTCACAGTGCGTTCTGGTGGTAGCTCTTATATTCGACCCGTCAACAAACTCCTCCGTCTCCCGTCACCACAATAGTTTCCCCTGCACTTCTTTTTGTAAATATTTTCTTTTTTCTTCCTTTGATAAGTAAATTTTCCTTTGTCAATTTAGGTGGGCGGTATGTTAGCGCCAGCTCTATTATTCTTTTGTTTCTTTATTGCGGATTTTGATCTACATGACCGATGTCCGTACTTTTCATTGGTCACCTGCTATCTGTGGGCGTGACTTACGCCAGTTGCCGGGGTGAGTCACGTGTTGCCGTCAGTTGCCTCCGGATTTTAGATCGAGTGCAGACTGTTTGTTGTTTTTTGTTCTAATTTCACGGCGTCTCTAACCGCCATCTTCATTGACGGAAGTCAAAGATATTATTTTAATTTAAAGTTATATTTATCATTTATCTATATTATTATTATTATTTATATTACCGGATCGTTGCGTGGAAAACCCGGCTTGAAGAGAGAAAGCGTCGAGGGGCCCTCCACTGCAAACACGCCGCAAAACCGTCACCGGTGAGTGTGTTCTCATTTATATTTATTATTATTCACGCATTTATATTTTTGTCCAATTTCCTTGAGCCACCCGAAGTGGCGCACACATATAATTAATAGAGAGATATTATTAATATAATAGTGGGATTAGAAGGATATGGCAGAATTTATAATGAATAATTATTCATTATAAATTCTGACATATCCTTCTAATCCCCCTGAAATCAAGTTTTAATTTTAATTAAGAATCACTGTATAATAAGATGAATCTCCTCGATGAATAGTTATTATGAAGATCATGTATATACGGCTTTTTGATAATTGTCTTTGTAGTTATTGTTATTATATGTTTTTTAGAATGTTATAAACTGTTACTAGTTTTGTTTAATATTTTAATTTATATTTATACTAACTTTTACTGGTTACTTCGATGTCGGTTATTATACCAAGGTTATACGGTTAAACTTTTTAATTTTAATTTAAAACAAATATATATATATTTTCAAAACCCTCTCTTAGTATATTATATTATAATTACACAATAATGACGCATGTAAGTATATTATTTACTAATTGCAAATCTTAATTAAAACTTGATTTTAGTGGGATCAGAAGGATATGTCAAAATGTATTAAGAATAATTATAATTACCTTGAATTAATGTTATATATGTTAGTTTGAATTTTAGAATAAAACAAGACTGAAGATAACATTAATAATTGGACGAAATGTTTCTTAAATTAAATAGTGATTTTCTTAATTTTCTACACCTTATTAGCCATTTAATTCCCCTTTTATTGATCTAAGAGGGAGTATTAACTAATTATTAATATTATTGTGGTTGATGGAGGGGGAGGGGCCTAAATGAACTAACAATGTGTGTGAGTAGGGCAGAAGAATTACATATCGAAGGCTAAGATGTGATTACTCGTATCTTCAAAATGTCAGGTTTACAGGAGGAACCAGAAACTATTATGAAAAGGAGGAAGTAACACTCAAAACAAAATCTCACACGAGACTGTGTATATTATAAACACTGAGTGATTATAGGTTTGTTCCAACCATGCATTGTACCATCCGCGGGATCGTCACGGGCATGCGCAATGGATAAAAGCCGTTCCAAGCCGACTTGTGACAGTGTCTCGTACTGTCTACGAAACTGTTCCAACCCCAGCAGGGATCGTTTGCGAACCGTTCACTGTACCGTCCAAACAATCCTCTGGCAATACCATGAACTGGTTTGTATGACATGCGCAGTTATGTCAATTGTCACAAACATCAACAGGAAGGTTTCCTAACTATTAGGTTTACTTGAATGTTTTTAATACAGTGCGAATTATAGTCCTACGGGTGTAGGAATATGAGTGTGTAGGAATGGAACGGGTGTTCCATCCTGAAATGATTTTATTACAGTACAATGTTAGCGCATGCGTATAAAATCAGTCCTAAACGATTCCCGAACGATCCGCGGGACGATACAA